>CM077154.1:90174193-90597341 GCA_039583875.1 Platanthera guangdongensis | reverse complement strand
CAAGTTAGAGAAGACTTAATAGATGAATTGGTATGAAAAGAGAAATACATATGAGGCACTTTTTGGAGTTCTTAGAAAAAATGAATTAACAACAACTTGATTGAATGCTCGTCCGCACCATTATGTTTTCAAATAGCCATTTCAAAATTTATAATTTGATATTAGTAATGATTTGCTAATAACCAAAATAGAATTGCTAATAACAGCACCCAATAATTATTATAAAGACATGTCTCACATGTCATATATTAAATGGAAATAAAGTTTTTGTCATAAAAAATGCAGCATATCCAAAATCAATGTACTTATGTGATCAACAAGAATCTCGCACTTATCATTAAACAATTTTCTTTAATATGTTTCTCTCAATGCCGTCATCGCAAAACAAGTATTTTTTAGGCATTTTCTAGCATACTGACGTATTTAGTAAGTTTTTGGTGTTGTTACTAGCAAATCATAAAAATTGTGGGCAAATCTTACTAAATCCGGTTCAGCATTTTTTCCTCTATTTCTAACCTTAAAAAAATGTTGTTGGCAAACCTAATTAAAACCTGATTCCTGCCCTAACTCCTCATTTTCATCCCTCGCGACTTTTCCATTCGCCTTAGTTGCCCGCAGCAGAGTTCTTCCGCCGTCGTGGATGCTTCGTCGGCGCCCGCCAGCAAAGTTCTTTTGCCGCCGTGGAGAGGCTTCGTCGGCTCTGAGTTCGTTCCCAAAGGTATCATCCCCTGCTTTGCAATCTTGCTAGGCTTCTCTCGTATCTTCTCTCGTTCCCACAGTTCGTTCCCACAGGGCCGTCGTCGTTGAATTCCTTCCACCCGATTCCTGCTCACGTCATTGCTGGTTTGATACCCCTATTTTTCAGAAGCAAAATCCATCCCATCGTCGTCGGTGTCGTCCAGTCATCAATGGAGATTGTTCTACAACATTCATCATCTACAAGATAGCAATGCATTATTTCAACATTGGTTGTTCATGTCTGTGTAGATTATAAGGCGTTTGAATTGTTTTTAAAAATTTAATTTGTGTGCCAAATCAAATGTATATCAGGATGTTGGTAGACACTTTGAAACTGAAATTCAATTTCCATCAAGGGAATATTTAATTGAGTGGCTCGTAATGTCAAGAAAAGCCTTTGTTTTGCGGCACTGTTAAAGGTTCAGATAAATTAGTGGGAGAAAGAGCAAGCTCACGTGTATTTCTTTGGTGTGATAGAGGTGGTTCAATAAAGGTTGGGTTAAATGGTGTCACACTCATTCAATATTTGTATAAGTGCCTGACAGATAGTGGCTATTTGAGCTATAATCAAGTGAATGATAGGGAACTTGGTGCGTTTGTCCTTTGCGCATCTGACTACTATTATCCTAAATAAAACATTTTCTACTGTGTTTTTAATGGATTGTACGTACAAGACAAATCGGTACCGCTTGCCATTATTATATGTGGTTGGTGTTACATCTACTCGACACATTTTTCTTTGTTTTTGTTTTTCTATTTGATGAGTCCGAGCTTAGTTACAGATGGGCACTTGAGCATTTCAAAGCTATCTTGGATGAAACCTCCTTGCCAAATGTTTTGGTTACAGATAAAGATTTGGTATTGATGAATGCTATCAAGTATACATTTCCAAACGTCAAACATATTATATGCTAAGTACATGTGCATAGAAATATTTTGTCTAATTGTAAAAAAATATTTAAAAGACGGGAAAGTGTTCAAAATATTTCTTGGTGCATGGCAACGACTAGTGTATGCAAGAAATGAGAACGAGTTCAATATGAGATACAATTATATTTTGAGTTCATATTCCACCTCATTCCCCGATGTTGTCACTTATATATGCAAAACGTGGATCGACTCTTTGAAAGAATATTTGTGTGTGCTTGGATTGATAAATATTTACATCTTTGCAACTCAACAACAAATTAGGTAGAAGCTGGTCATAACAAGTTGAAGAAATGTTTAGAAGTCTCTATTGGAAATTTAGCAACTATTTGGAAGGATTTTAATCAAATGTTAAATCTTCAACATATACAGATAAAAGATCGTTTGTACAAAGCTCCATTCAAGTTAGTCAAGAATTTAAGGGCACTTTGTATTTCGAACTCCTTGGACGTGTCAATACAGGCATTGAAGTTGATTAAAGTGGAAGAAGACAACTACCGTAAGACAAGAAATGTATGTATAGATTATCCTCATACAACTCGATCCACGCTTGGGCTACCATGTGCTCATGAGTTAGCACCTTATGTCTCACAAAACATAGCTTGTCTGATATGGTTAATTCATAAACTTTGGAAGTAATTGTCTTTTTCCTTAAAGAATGATGATATACTACAAACACAAGAGTCCGTCAACACGGGATACAGATATAACATTTGAGTTGGAGGGGATCATAGAAAGGTATAAAAACACAATTGAGCATCAACAAAGAGAGATTAGGAATAAGTTACGTGAACTCATGGATCCGACATCAAGTGAAACAAAAGAACCTCTCTTGCCAACCAAATTAAAGGGGAGATCAAAAAGGAGTTTGAAGTTCAAAGATGACTACAAAAGTACTACACAATCCATCACTATTTGAAATTGTATTGTCGGAGGGACAACTTTCACAAGAACAAAATGTCAAAGCTATCAAGGGGAGAAAGTAAGCATATGAGTAAATTATATGATAGAGTCCGCCGACAACACCTTCTTATATTTCAGAGCACGTGGTTGATGTTTTTGATGTACCCGTGGATGGTTTGTGAATTTCATGTCATTAGTGAATCACTGAACATGTGTAATAATTGGCAATAAGTTAGAGAAGAGCTAATGGATGAATTGGTGAAAAGAGAAATATTATATGAAGCACTTTTTGGAGTTCTTAGAAAAATGGAATTAATCAACAACCTTGATTGCAAATGCTCGTCCGCACCATTTTGTTTTCAAATAGCCATTTCAAAATTATGATTTGGTAGTAGTAATGATTTGTTAATAATCAAAATAGATTTGCTAATAACAACACTCATTAATTATTATAAAGACATGTCACACATATCATATATTAAATGAAAATAAAGTTTTTATGTCATAAAAATGCAGCATATCCTAAATCAATGTACTTATGTGATCAATTGAATCTCACCACTTATCATTAAACAATTTTTCTTTAATATGTTTTTCTCAATGTCGTCATCGCAGAACAAGTATTTTTTAGGCATTTTCTAGCATACTGACGTATTTAGTAATATCTTAAAAGTATCTCAGGTATTCAAGTCCTTTATGTAAAATTAAAAGAAAAAATTTTTGAGTGTTTTGTGGACAGGTTTTTGAGTTTTTGAGTGTTTCTCGATTGCAAAATATTTTCAATATTGTGCATAGAACAGCTGGTATTTGTGGTGCATATATTATATTTACTTTTTAAATCAACCAACTACTTGGTATACATTGTTTATACTTAGGCAATAACTATATGTTGGCCCATTTTGGTTATGTGCATGCCACAAAATTTCATATATGTTATGTGCAGGTCAGGTCTCTATAGGTTCATCACTTTCTATGATTTTTTAATTTGACTTACATTTATTTTTAGACTGCATATAGCTGAAAATGATCTACATATAATATGAACATATACTTATGGTCTTAGTTTTTCCCCCTAAAATATTTTTTTTACTTGCTTGCTTAGTGGTTATGCTTCTTCCTTGATAATTTCATGTTTAATAAATGTATTACCTTAACACTTATTTTGTTATTATCTCATAGGTCATGTTGTGCAGTGTTTATTTTTGCATATGGGGGATTTGGAGAGTTGCTCAAGAAATAGTTGGGAATGAAAATTAGAAGTGCTATTTAAATATTTTTAATTTTACAAAGAAATTTGAAAATTGATGAGTTTAAAATAGGCACATTTTAATTTCAAATATATCCCTTAACTTTGGGTCTAGTTTTAAGTATGTCTTTTATTTTTATTTTTGCTTCAAATAGTTTCCCCAACTTTCTCTTATATCTCATTATCTCAAATTAATTCTTATTGAATGCCCCGTTAGATTTTTAACGGATTTAAGTTTAATATCATGCTACAAAGGATCCATATAGCCGACCCCACTATAGTGGGATAAATGCTTGAGTGTTGTTGTTGTTGTTGTTTGTTAAGTTTAATATCATGTTACCGGCAACCCATCCCTATACCCATCCTGATAGAAGTTGTGGTTGGTCTCCTGGCCTGAAGAAAAACTCTCGCTCGGATCCCGTGTTCTCACCATCGCCGAGATGGAATCCATCATTCTCGTTGTTGAAGACTATGCCCTCTCAAGTCACTGGTATTGTGTAAGTTATCTGTCACCCTCGCTGGTTTTCTTCGCGCCCCCCTTCATTGTTCAGATTTTGACGTTTTTTTGTGTGAATCAGTATGTTTTAGTATTACTTGCATCTTCGCACGGCCTGCCGGCCGTGCTCGATGCTCCCAGTTGCCTTGGGTGCTCACGGGTTTCGCTCGTTCGCACCCAATGAGGGTTTGTCGGTTTGTGTTCGATGTTCTCGTGCGGCCTTCGGCCGCCTCCACCTGAGCTTCGCTCCGCAAAAAATTGTGATTTGTTCATTGCCTCTATTGTCTCGAGTGTCACGGGCTTTGCCCGTTCGCACCCCAGAGTGATGTATCAAAAAGACAAAATACCTGTACTCGGTCAAAATTACAACGGTCGGTACTATTATTTACCTATTGCAACTCCAAATTGATGGTCTCAAAATTACAACGAACTCTATGGATCAGAAATAAGTTGTTACGTTTGTTTTTTGCAACGATCGATATGGCCCTGCATGTAATTCAAGCATTTATATTTTGAGGGGGCAAGACGATTATGCATATGAAAATGTTATACTTACTATGGCTGTGGTTGGTAGTTTAGTTTTGCAAAGATTTCCTTGTACACCACATTTTTAGTGTAAACACCCTCACGACCATGTATTGTCCCCCTTCTTACCAAGATTTTAGTTTTTTGCTCAGAAACACCACGCGAGAAAGCCACATATAACTGCCCATGACTGAAGACATTTTTTGAAAGGTAAATTCCTATATTTTCAATTGTTTGCCCTTGGAATTTGTTTATGGTAAGAGCGAAGCAAAGACGAACAGGAAACTGTTTTCGAGTTAGCACAAATGGCATGTTTACATCCTCAGAAGTCTGTAAAGGTATGCGGGGTAAGAAGACTCTTTGACCACTGTGTTGTCCTGTTAGAATTTCTGCTTCAATGATGTTTCTTCCAAAGCGGCGACAAAGTAGTCTCGTACCATTGCAAAGCCCTATATTTGGATCAATATTCCTCAACAACATTATTGGTGATCCTACTTTCAATGTAAGCTTGTGAGGCGGCAGACTTCCAGGAGACAGAGAGTTCAAGAACTCGGGTAAGTATAAATTTCTAGTGTCATCAAGCACAGAGTCAAATGAGTAGTATGTATGTTCTTCTCCGGGGAAAAGAGCAAGGGTCATATCGTTCAGCTTATGTACATCATCATTCAAAGGGGTTATAATAGCCCGACATTTCATGTACTCCACATTATCAAAATTGCTCCTCAAGTCCTTGAAAACAAAGTTTACCAAAGTAGAGACTGAATTCTCTCCATCCCACGGAATAATCATAGAATCTGGAATTCTGATCATGTCATCGTCCAGTGTCGGTTCTGTGTCATCACCAACTCGAAGAACAAAGTTGCTGAAATAAATATCACTGGCTGACCTCATATTGCTTGATATGCGTAGCATGCGAACGTTATCCCACAAATGTGACTGAATAATGCTCGAATTTATAATTTCATATTTTGCTCCATTTATGACAACTGGAGTTAACTGTCGGAAGTCACCTCCTAGTATTATGACCTTCCCACTGAATGGTGTATGAATGTCAAGCATGTCCTGAAATGTACGATCAACTGTTTCGAAGGCACGTATATTAGTCATAGGTGCCTCGTCCCATATTATTGTAGACGCCTGATGTATAAGCTTACACAAATCAGATTGCTTTCCAAATTTACACATTGTTGAAGCATCCAGCTGTATCAGAATTTTAAATTTCGAATGAGCAGTCCGGCCACCAGGTAGTAAAGTCGCAGCAATTCCGGATGAGGCTGTTGCCAAAATAATGCAACCGTTGCTTCTAAATTTTGCAAGGATTGCCCGATAAAGAAAATTCTTTCTTGTTCCCCCAGGTCCGTCAACAAAGAAGGTAGCACTGCATTTTTTCGTTATAGCCTCACTTATCGCGTTGAATGCGTTTAATTGGTCATTATTTAGTGACTCAATAGCGCGGAGATCTTCAAGCGGAGTAAGTATCGCTAATTCATGTTATAGAATGCTGGAGGCATTTTGTAAATCTTCGAAATCATCACTGATTTTAGGTAAGTCAAACTCTTGTATAGTGCGTTTGTGCTCATTGAGAATTCCTGCTATATTGTATAACACTTTATTCTTTATGTAATCTGGATTGCTTGTCGATGCAAAGTCTTCAGCCATGCTAATGTAATTTTCTTCCCATAGTGATCGTACTGTTGTAGGATTAGAGTACAAAAGAATAGTTGCAAATAATCTTCTAAGAGCAGAAGGCATGCAGAATAGTCTAGCCTCCGCTAAGCATTTACGAATACTATTATCTTGCTCAAGCAAGTCGTAAGTCTTTGTCGACCGTTTGAAAGTGTTGTGGTGCACATCGTTAACAGTTAGAAGATCATCGAACGATTTCGGGCCTCGTACGTGTGTTAGAATAAGGCGAAGGAAAAAATCGCTCCCCTTCATTTGGTGAAACAGCGTAGAGCCTACCCACAACCTTTTGATTGGTTGACCTTTTATTCCACTTTCGCTCTGGCTTTAACCATCTATAATACTTCGGGAATTCCTTGTATAGGTACTTGTGCTCTTCCTGACTATTCATGTAAACTTGAAAGAATTCAATCAGCATAGTTCGCGAGTTACGGTCATTGGCCAATATCGATGTTATGTTTTCATCATTGTGAAATAACACCTGATGCTTGTTTGGTAAGTGCACTTGCAGTCTTTCTACGGATGGATAGATTCGATTCATCGAGAATTTAAATATTTTCCATAGCGATTCAGGTGCGCATAGCCATCTTCCTTCGACATACTTGTTGACCTCATCATAGTTCGGTGCTGAACGAATCTCGAACGCTATGTGATCTGGGCCTTTGTAAACATATTTGTATAGGTATTTGATGCTCTTGATGCTACAACATACTTCGACGTTTAAATGACAGTTGTATTTTAGTAGTAACTATGAGTTATATGGGACCACCCATCTGTTATCAACAAAGGCTTCTTCATGTCTGTCTATTCTAACGGATCTATTGTCATTACGACGTCTGTACTGAGGACATCTTGCACTGTTGTAGCAGCATAGGGTTTAGGATATCCCTTCTTGCAGCGGGAATCATGCATACATGGAGCATTTGTTTTGTAGGCCCCGCAAGGGCCATAGATCATATGTCGTAGTACAACCATGTATAGCTCAGGCTCTGATTGTTGGTCTGGGAGTTCCGCTCGAACAACTGTGTCGTAATCATCTGGTGAGTTTAATTTGTCAGCCGTATCAAAAATACCTAACATGTGACAGTGTGGCAGACCACGCTTCTGGAACTCATTTACATGAACATGTGCAATAACCATGCCTAGAACGCCTCTGTGAAAAATATCTTCTTTAAGCTCCTCATATTTTGCTCGGAAAATTCTTGTCAACAAATCTGGACGATCATGTGGAGCCTGTCCAGGTAGAAGCTCTGAGGTGATTTCATCCCAAGATGGATCGCAGGTCATTATTATAAATAAATTTGGTCTTCCGTAATGTTGAACAATAGACATTACATCGTGATATCGCTGATACATATCCCTTGGGCTCCCAATGAAAGTGGATGGCAAGATGGTTTTTCGCCCAATATTTTCTGAAAAAGAAGTGAATATTTTTTAGTTATTGATGCAATTAAGTTAGTAAAGCAATTTCACAGATCTGAAGACAAACCTCCACTTGTTTTGCCCGCATTGAAGCAATCTTGTACACCTTCGTATAGTTCTGCACGAATGTCTTTTTGGTGGTGTCGAATCCAATTCAACCTATGAGTTTCGATTTTAGCGTAGTTATCTACTACATATTGCTGGAGTAGACGACCACCAAGTAGAAGCAATGATGGTGAATGCTGACGTATCTTGATGTAAAGAGAACACAATAAATTTGAATTTATTATTTTGAAGATAAGAGATAGTTGAAAGTCTTCGTATTTACACATTCTAATACCTGTAATAAGTAGGAGTAGTAGTCACAGCAGGAGACCTTTCTTCCTTGTGTTGTGTTTAGATTGCATGACCACCCATATGTACCATGCAGCAATAAAAGTGGATACTATAGAGGATCATAATACCCAGAGTAGTCTTGACATTGAGTAATTGACCTTCTGTGGTCTGCACAATTATGTCTCTGTCATTTGAACCCAGTATGTCATCTGCACCGACCAGTACAACTGCGACTTGTGATGTCGTAGGTAGAGTGTACTGACGATCTGCGGCTGGACGTTCACGTATAAGTAACCTGCAATCTAGAATATCAGGTCTCTGCGCAAGTTGTCTCAGTGTTTGGACGAAAGGATTGTATTTGTTGAGTATGTGCTTAATCTTTTCAAGCAATTCAGTTTGTAGTGTAGCGTTCTCAGCCAGACGAACTTCCGTCTCATGCTCTGTGTCATAGATGAACATTTGTAGAAATCTCGGGCGAGCTCCCTGTGGCGGTAGTAGGCTTCACAACCGGTGATATATAGCGTCGTGTGCTCTGAAAGTGTAAATTCTACTGTTTGGGCCCGGTATGTCTGAGTCCAGGTTGACTCCCATCGAGGTAAATGAGAAATAGTGATTGTAGGAACGTATATTTTGCCTAAAGTGTCGTTCCTTAGCAGTCTGATCTGTGAACAGTGAGTAGTGTTCTTCTGGCGCTGGTATTACTAGAATGTGTATTTTCCCGTCTCGACAACATAAACTGCTTGTTTCGCGCATAAACAACTTTGCATTACAATGTATACAGTAATTTGATGGAGGTAGCTGCATTCATTGGACTCTAGTTCTTTGGTCACTTTGTCGTGCTGGGTTACAGGATGTAGTTGTTGATGTATGTATAGTTGCTTCTGGTGGTGGTCGTTGTGGTAGTTGTGGTTGTTGCTCGGAAGTAGACGCCTCATTTTGATGTGTCGGTGGAAAGTTAAAGCGTATTGGAGTTTGAATGTTGGAGGTAGTGATTCTTCCGACGACTGCAGAAATCAGATAACTCGTTAGGGTGAATAAACATGTTGGTGAAATACTGCTTCAGAATAGGCGAGAGTACCCGGAATAATCGTTTGGTCAATTTGATTTTGTCGTATTTGACGTTGACGTCTCATGCCAGTTAGTTTTTCCATTCTTGCGCGCCGAGCCTTTTTTTGGGCAAGTAACAGTGAGTCTCGAATGGGGTCAATCTGAAGATTGTGTGTTGGAGGTTGAATGTCATGTCCGTCGCGATGTACACGCAGTTCTCTTAGCTTAAGCATTCGTGCAGCTCTTGCGGATCGCTGCATTGCCAGTTGTTGCGTTCTTTTTGAATCCCCGGAAGTGGCTATCGAGCTTGAGAAATATACAAATATGAAGAAAGTAAGATTGTTTATACCGCGGTTGTTGAAATAAATGCGGAGAAGCGAGGTATTTACGATTTGCAGGTTGCAAGGGAGGATGGACGGCCAAGTTGTTTTGTGTACGTTGATGGCAAGTCACGGTAGATATATTCGCTGTGCGTCGTCGCCTATGTTGAAGGTGTAAAAATCGAACCCTTCTTGCATTTCACTGCGCCTCTTGTATAAGACTTCTCGTTGTAGCAGTTGACGGTGAATGAATGGAAGAATGTTCTGAGAGTTGAACATTATTTGTGTGTAGATTTGACATTTCCGTGTGTAGATATCTACGTCTTGCATTTCTCTGCTCACGTTGTTCTACAGTTAATGCACGTCTTCGGGATGTGTTTTGCATTTCCTCACCGCGACATGATGTTCCTGATGGGTTATACCATGATTTGTGAGGAAGTTTCCCCCATGATCTCCCCCCAAAATGGGAGATCATGGGATTGACTAGTCTACCCCACCTCCCATGATGAGGAGAACATGGGGGGTGGGGCCCACTCTCTCTCTCTCCAAAACCACCCCCTTTAGGGGTAAATCGCCGCTGGCCACCGCCGCCGCTTGCCGCCGCCACCCGCCGGCCGCCCGCCGCCAGGCTACCGCCACCGTCCACCGCCATCGGCCGCCGACCGCCGACCACCGGTCGCCGCCGCCGCCATGGCGGCCCGTCGCCGTGGACAACCTCCCCACCGTCCGATCAAGGGGAGGCTCTCCTCGCCGTCTGATCAAGGGGGTAACCACCCACTAACCCACTACTTGAGTGGTCGGGCCCGCCATGATCCTCCCCCGGAGGCTATAAAAGGGACCCCAGGGCCTCTTCATTCGACACTTTTTCTCTTCCCGGAGTTGCCTCCTTCCTAAGGAGAGAGCCCGCATGCCTCCTCCCTCGAGTCGGCCTCTTGTCGCCGTGAACCACCGGCGGCCACCTGCGGCCACCGGCGCTCCACCAGCACACCACCAGCAAGGAAACGCCCAAGTCTCCAGAGAAAGCCAGAGGAAGAAGGCGACCATCGCTAGCAAGTGTGCGCGATCGCATGAGCCAGAGCACCAGGGTCATCCCACGCATTTCAACACCCAAGTTACTACCGCGGCGCAGTCTGTTGCCCGTCGGGAGCCGTAGTCTCTCTCTCCCCCAAGTTGTAACGGGAGCGGTCTGTCGCTCCGATTCTCCAGCATACTGTAATCACCGGAATCTAGTGGAATTTGATCGGCACAGCCTCGGTCACGTGGTTTTTTACCCATTTAAGGGTTTTTTCTACGTCATCACACCTTGTCTCAACTTTTTACTCTCTTTGACTGTGTGCGCGCTCGACCGCTCCGTGAGCTAAGGCGGTCCAAGAAACAATAGGTCCGATCGGGGCATCGAGTTAGTCCGCAACAGTTTGGCGCCGTCTGTGGGAACCGAGTTCCTAGCATCCTCAAAATACAGTACCCTCTACACAATGGTACTCATAACTAAAGACCATGGCCAGAGAAGCTGCCCGCACGACAGAAGGGACAACACTCGGGGGGCAGGTTGGTCCAAGTCCCCCTCACCGGCGTATCATCATACCAGAAGGAGAACTCCCCAGTGCGGATGTCCACGGTCGTAGAGCCCGTTTGGACAAAGGATCTGAAGTTCAGCATCACTACAATCATCTAGAAGCAACAGACATTAGGCCAACAAAAGTTAAAGGGCTCACACGCGGAGAGGTTCTCAACTTAATCAGAGAAGAACGCGGGCGGGCCAAGCAATATTCCGCTCCCGCCAGCCGCCCGCTCCATCATTACTCGCCATTTGCACCCGAGGTTCGAGCACACCCAATCCCTCACGATTTCAAGCTCCCAAAGATCGAGGCATATGATGGCACAAGTGACCAGTCAGAGCATGTCAGACACTTCGCAATCATGATGCAACTTTGCAATGCTCCAGATCAACTATTGTGCAAAGCTTTCCCAGCAACTTTGAAAGGACAAGCTCGCACATGGTTCATGTCCTTGAAGGAAGGAGAAATCAAAGATTTCGCCGAACTAACACAACAATTCACGGATCAGTTTATCGTCAGCCGCCAGATATTCAACGATCCTTCCCACCTATCCGGTATCCGTCAAAGTGAAGGGGAAACCATTAAAGATTTATTTCGTCGTTTCACCACTGAAGCACGACGAATCCCTGGAATAAAAGCGGAACTCATACACGAATTTATTCTTGGAGGGCTCCGCCCTGGTGGCTTCCACTCCGCACTAGTACAAGAAACTATACCGAGCTATTCTGATCTTGTTCAACGAATCGATGCCCAGATTGCTACTGAATGTGCAATCGAAGCACGCCGCCAACAATTCAAAAGCAATTCAAAGAGACAGCGAGAGCAGGGGTTGACACCACTGTCGGTTCCCAAAAAGAGCAACTCGCGCCATGTCAACTCTCGACGGGCTGGGGGCATCACCAACATCAAGCCTTCACTCCCCACAACTCATTTCAAGCAGGAGTATTGCTCGTCATACGCAACCATCCATCTCTCCAAAGGCCAAGGGCTTTTACTCCAAATTCAGGGGACCAATCTAAGTATTGCAACTTCCACCAAGGTCACGGGCATAAGACAAAAGATTGTCCAAGACTGAAGACAGAAATCGAACGATTCGTTCGCCTTGTGTACCTCGAGAGTTCTCTCCAAAATAAAGGCTCTGAATCTACATGTCAAGAATGATCCGGCACTGAGACGATCCACAGGATGAACATCTCAAAGAAGAGTTTGCTTGTTGCCAAATGAGCATCCAGTGCCCCATCATCACTGCTTGTATTTTGTATTTTTAACATTCGTGAGACGAAAAACATGTGTTATTTCCAATCTTATTGATGACTGCATTACAGAGTGTTCAGTATTCCCAACAAGGGACTCTGGCCTTCCTCTTCCAGAGTGTTCAGTGCTCCAAACAAAGGACTCTGGCCTCTACTCTTACAGAGTGTTCAGTGCTCCCAACAAGGGACTCTGACATCTCTTTCAGAGTGTTCAGTGCTCCCAACAAGGGACTCTGGCCTCTCCTCTTACAGAGTGTTCAGTGCTCCCAACAAGGGACCCTGGTCTCTCCTCTTACAGAGTGTTCAGTGCTCCCAACAAGGGACTCTGGCCTCTCCTCTTACAGAGTGTTCAGTGCTCCCAACAAGGTACTCTGGTCTCTCCTCTTACATAGTGTTCAGTGCTCCCAACAAGGAACTTTGGCCTCTCCTCTTACAGAGTGTTCAGTGCTCCCAACAAGGGACTCTGACCTCTCCTCTTACAGAGTGTTCAGTGCTCCCAACAAGGGACTCTGCCTCTCCTCTTACAGAGTGTTCAGTGCTCCCAACAAGGGACTCTGGCCTCTCCTCTTACAGAGTGTTCAGTGCTCCCAACAAGGGACTCTGGCCTCTCCTCTTACAGAGTGTTCAGTTCTCCCAACAACGGACTCTGGTCTCTCCTCTTACAGAGTGTTCAGTGCTCCCAACAAGGGACCCTGACCTCTGCTCTTACAGAGTATTCAGTGCTCCCAACAAGGGACCCTGACCTCTATTCTTACAGAATGTTCAGATCTTCGCAAAAGAGATTCTGGCCTCTTCGGCTCATAGCCAACTAAGCCGTGAGCAACCCTCATGCAAACTAAGCCCCGAGCAACCCTCGTGCAAACTAAGCCGCGAGCAACCACTGAGCAAACTAAGCTGCGACTACAACCCATGCAAAGTAACTCCACAAGTCAAACTTACAACAGACTCAACACAAACTGGCACATGTTGATGCGAACCTCCACCCGCTCGCCACCATCGGAGCGAACGTTGCACCAATCTCAGGATTGGTCCAAGGAAAGTTGTCCTCCATGCTCGCAAAAGAATGCTGCTAAGCCCATAATTCGGGCAATTCCAGCAGGGAAAAATTGAGAGATAGGCACTCTGCAAAATTTCAAGATCTCAATCATCTCCTCGCAGGGTGGAAAACCAAAGCCGGACCACAAGGAGACTTCGCAGATCGCCAACCAACCACGAGGAGGATTCTGGACCTGCTCCTTGGGACGCGGGATCCTCACTTCCAAACAAACGGGAAGCCCGTACATCGCCCTCCAGATATCAACACCGTCATCGGTCAAACAGGAGCGCAGGCGCATCAGACCAGAAGAGCACTTTGAAACTTGCGCCCAACAAAAAGTAAAAGATCAGCCCAAAATAAAGTGTTGGGTATTTCATCCACATGAACCCAGATTTGATGAAGTCACCCTGGAACTAAGATGAATTAAGTTGTATTTGATGCTTGGTTTGAGCTATATGTTTGCAGGAATTTCACTGGGAAGTGTAGACCAATGTCAGCTCACAGTAGGTCACCAAACACACGAACTGTGCAATGTAATCCCTCATTGCATATTCCAAGGTGTTGACTCATGTGTGGTCTCTCTATTGGGATACACTTCATATTCAAGCTATAGGACTATGAGAAAGGTATTGGAAGTTGGCTACTCTAGAAGGATCAGTTTTTTCCAACATCAGAAATTTTCTAAGTGTTTTACTCGAGTAGAGCTTTCACCTACTCGAGTAGTCTGAGTATAATATACTCGAGTAGCTAAGTCACCTACTCGAGTAGATATATTCATATACTCGAGTAGAATGCTTATATACTCGAGTAGATTACTCTATACCCAAGTATTAACGGGTTTCCTCTTCAAAATTTCTCTAAGTCATGGACTCGAGTAAGTATACTCACATACTCGAGTAGATAGAAACATACTCGAGTAGTTCATTATACCTACTCGAGTAGATCATGTGTCACTTGTGTACCCTGATATTTCCCTACTCCAGAAATTTTCTAAGTCTTTTACTCGAGTAGAACTTTCACCTACTCGAGTTGTTTAGTCTCTCGAGTAGTTTAGTTTCACCTACTCGAGTAGAACTTTCACCTACTCGAGTAGATATTTCCCTACTCCAGAAATTTTCTAAGTCTTTTACTCGAGTAGAACTTTCACCTACTTGGTTGCTGACATCTTCAAAATTTTTCTAAGTATCCCACTCGAGTAGTACTTCATGTACTCGAGTAGTTTATGTAATATACTCGAGTAGGTTTTCCAGTACTCGAGTAGATCCTTTATGTACTCGAGTCTCTACACATACTCGAGTAGTTCTGTCTGCTTACTCGAGTAGTTAATTTCTATATACTCGAGTAGTCTATCTACATATACCCGAGTATGTCCTCCTTCATATTCTCGAGTAGTTATTCAACTACTCGAGTAGTTATTGACTTACTCGTGTAGTTGGCTGAATCTTTCCGAAATTTTACTAAGTCTTTTTTCTGACGGGATTTTTCAAATCACGCGTTATGATTGGTCCACGTGTACATCATTATGACTGATTATGATCGTTAGTCTCTCCTATATAAGGTCTTATCAGAAAATGACAAACCCTAAGTATTCTCCAAGCTTTCTTGTCATTCTATTTCGAGAAATATTCTTCAGCCGACTCCTCTCTGATTTTCGCAAATCGGAAGCCGCCGCCGCCGCCTTCTTCTCCAGCCAAAGCTTCTACTTTCAGAGGACTATTCTGAAGAAAGTTACAGATCGAGATCGACTTTGCTGATCATATTCTCTCTCGATTTTTGTAAAAGCGAGTAAATCCAGATCGAAGCCGAGAACCTCTTCACCGATTTCTGAAAGTGCTACAAAGTTGAAAAGAAGAAGATCTTGGCCGTTTCATTCAGATCTGGGTGATTTACTATTTGTATTCTTGTAAACACTTTATTAATCTTGTAGGAGAAATTTTCTCCGAGTGTAGGAGATTTTCACTCCGAGTTTGTAGGAAGTGTTATCTTCCGAGGTGTAGATCTCTTTGTTTGGATCGAGTTTGTAGGAACTTTGTTCCGAGGGTAGGATCATTTTTTGATCCGAGATAGTGGAGTAGCCGAGTCTAGTTGATTGCTAGATCGGTGAGGGAAAGTGGATGTACCCAAGGTTGGAGAACCACTATAACTCTTGTGTCGTCTGTGATATTGGTAGATCGTTCTGTGCTGTGCTATAACTATTTTTTCCGCAAAACGACGCACAACTCACCTATTCACCCCCCTCTAGGTGATTTAGGTTGACAACCGTTTTCTTTCAATTGGTATCCCATCCCTACCTCATACTCCCCAGAGTCCAGCCACTCCTTCAGATCAAGTCCCTCAAGACACTCTTCTGTCCACAGCTGCTGCCATAGATGCCATGATTGCAGAGCTTACTGAAGATGTGCTTCCCCCTCCTCCTCTATCTCCTCCAGCTCCAACCACTGAACATCACAAGGACTTGTCTCCAGCACAGTCTCCTGCTCATTCTCCAGCCAGAACTCCAACACCTTCTCCAAATCCTCCAGCAGATAAGCCTGACACCATATTTATCTCTGATGAGCCTTCTCCTGAGCCAGCTGAGGCCCCTCTCAGAACTCTAGACTTCTCTCTTCCTAAGGATACAGAAGAAGGAATTGCTCTCTCTCCTACCATCAGAGCTCACAGCTCTGTGATAATTGAAGAACTAGCTCCTTTTGTACCTCCTTCTCTCCATACTGCTGCTGCTTCAGTCTCCTCCTCCTCAGATTTGCTGCAACACATCACCATTCTTCTTCAAGAACAAAGACATCATTTTGACACCTCTCTAAAGGTGGTCACTGACAAGGTCACTGCTCTTGAGACTGAGATGAGCAGAAGTTTTGCTGAAATTCAGCATAACACTGACAAGCTCAAGTACCTATTCCAACTTAGTGGTAAAGCCCTTGACCATACTATCACTAGTGTGGGCAATGTTATGGAACAAGGTGTCACACTGATAAACAATCAGATGGAACTAGACAAGAGGAATGAAGCCAACAAGATGAAGATCTGTGAAGAAGTGGGCCTTTTCAAAGATGATGTCATATCCCAGCTATCTGTTGAAATCAGAAAGGGGGAGGGTTTGATAAAAGAGCTCAAAGAACAGGTAGAAAAATCTACTGCTCAGAAGACAGATGAATGACAAGCTCATGTGAAGACCATTCATGCTGATGTGCTAGCCCAAATACAAAGTGTCAAATTTCACACATATGACACTGCTGTCTGGATGCACAATCAGATCCTGCCAGATCTTGCAGTTGACCCAAACATCATTCCCCATTATTTCAATCCTCTAGCCACAGATGTCACTGCCCCAGCTGTTCCTCAACAACCTACCTTCTCTACCAAGCCTGGAGACTCAGTTGCCCCTCCAGATACTTATGTTCCAGGCTGGGAAGAAGATCCTGCTGATATATTCCTTCAAGCTCCTTCAGAGATCAGAATCAAGAAGAAAAGGAAGTATGGTGAAGGCCCCTCTGCTAGCAGGACTGCTCCCTCCAAGGCCCCTGAACATGCTGAAGCTTGGTCTCCAACCTCAAAGTCTCTTATTTTGGACAAACTCAGGCTAGTTATGGATCACAATGAGAACAGAAGCATGCACTACAGTTCCCAGGAATGGGAGTTATATGAGAAGTCAATGCTGAAAAGGAAGATCCATGACAGAGAGTTTGGGAGAAATAACCTTGCTGCTCCTCCAAGGCCTCCTAAGTATTTCCCTAAGCCTTTCAGCTACCTAAGGGACTGCAAGAAAAGATGGATAAGCAGCAATCTCAAGCCCAAACCTAAAAGATGATGAGAAATTGAAATGACAAATTGTAGACTTGATGTTTTTGGAAACTTACATATATATACAATTCTTCATTACTGTCTAATTATCCTTTTCATGATCCTTGCTTACCTGCTCATATTTGTTTCTTAGTTTCTTTTATATCCATAATTCACCTTAGTGTAAAGGGTTCTGACTTCAATAAATAGGGGGAGATTGTTGGGTATTTCATCCACATGAACCCAGATTTGATGAAGTCACCCTGGAACTAAGATGATTTAAGTTGTATTTGATGTTTGGTTTGAGCTATATGTTTGCAGGAATTTCACTGGTAAGTGTAGACCAATGTCAGCTCACAGTGGGTCACCAAACACAGGAACTGTGCAATGTAATCCCTCATTGCATATTCCAAGGTGTTGACTCATGTGTGGTCTCTCTATTGGGATACACTTCATATTCAAGCTATAGGACTATGAGAAAGGTATTGGAAGTTGGCTACTCTAGAAGGATCAGTTTTTTCCAACATCAGAAATTTTCTAAGTGTTTTACTCGAGTAGAGATTTCACCTACTCGAGTAGTCTGAGTATAATATACTCGAGTAGCTAAGTCACCTACTCGAGTAGATATATTCATATACTCGAGTAGCATGCTTATATACTCGAGTAGATTACTCTATACCCGAGTATTAATGGGTTTCCTCTTCAAAATTTCTCTAAGTCATGGACTCGAGTAAGTATACTCACATACTCGAGTAGATAGAAACATACTCGAGTAGTTCATTATACCTACTCGAGTAGATCATGTGTCACTCGTGTACCCTGAGATTTCCCTACTCCAGAAATTTTTCTAAGTCTTTTACTCGAGTAGAACTTTCACCTACTCGAGTAGATTAGTTCCTCTCGAGTAGTTTAGTTCAACTACTCGAGTAGTTGGTTGCTGACATCTTCAAAATTTTTCTAAGTATCCCACTCGAGTAGTACTTCATGTACTCGAGTAGTTTATGTAATATACTCGAGTAGGTTCTCCAGTACTCGAGTAGATCCTTTATGTACTCGAGTCTCTACACATACTCGAGTAGTTCTGTCTGCTTACTCGAGTAGTTAATTTCTATATACTCGAGTAGTCTATCTACATATACCCGAGTATGTCCTCCTTCATATACTCGAGTAGTTATTCAACTACTCGAGTAGTTATTGACTTACTCGTGTAGTTGGCTGAATCTTTCCGAAATTTTACTAAGTCCTTTTTCTGACGGGATTTTTCAAATCACGCGACATGATTGGTCCACGTGTACATCATTATGACCGATTATGACCGTTAGTCTCTCTTATATAAGGTCTTTTCAGAAAATGACAAACCCTAAGTATTCTCCAAGCTTTCTTGTCATTCTATTTCGAGAAATATTCTTCAGCTGACTCCTCTCTGATTTTCGCAAATCGGAAGCCGCCGCCGCCGCCTTCTTCTCCGGCGAAAGCTTCTACTTTTAGAGGACTATTCTGAAGAAAGTTACAGATCGAGATCGACTTCGCTGATCATATTCTCTCTCGATTTCTGTAAAAGCGAGTAAATCCAGATCGAAGCCGAGAACCTCTTCACCGATTTCTGAAAGTGCTACAAAGTTTAAAAGAAGAAGATCCTGGCCGTTTCATTCAGATCTGAGTGATTTACTGTTTGTATTCTTGTAAACACTTTATTAATCTTGTAGGAGAAATCTTCTCTGAGTGTAGGAGATTTTCACTCCGAGTTTGTAGGAAGTGTTATCTTCCGAGGTGTAGATCCCTTTGTTTGGATCAAGTTTGTAGGAACTTTGTTCCGAGGGTAGGATCGATTTTTGATCCGAGATAGTGGAGTAGCCGAGTCTAGTTGATTGCTAGATCGGTGAGGGAAAGTGGATGTACCCAAGGTTGGGGAATCACTATAACTCTTGTGTCGTCTGTGATATTGGTAGATCGTTATGTGCTGCGCTATAACTATTGTTTTCCGCAAAAAGACGCACAACTCACATATTCACCCCCCTCTAGGTGATTTAGGTTGACAACTGTTTTCTTTCATAAAGGCTCGGAGCAACATGTCCAAGCACACACGGCCCGAGTGGCACGCGAAAGAGAACAGCCGCGCAAGCATGCGCATAGCAGGGGCATTGCACGTTCAAGCCACGCGACCTGTTCTCGCAGACTGCGCGCTCGTGGCACGCACGCGCGCAAAAGCGGGTGCGTGGCCTGCGTGCGCGCCCTGCCCGCGCGCGCCCTGCCCGCGCGCGCGCGCCCTGCTTGCGTGCGAGCGGCCTGCCCGCGCGCGCGGCCTGCGCCTGCTCGCGCGCGCGGGCCTGCTCGCGCGCGCGGCCTGCTCGCGCGCGTGCGGCCTGCTCACGTGCGTGCAGCCAGTGCCGCGCACGGCCAGGGCCGCGCGCCGCGTGCACGCACGGCCAGTGCGCGCGACCGGCCTACGCGGGCGTGCGCCTCCTTCCCGCGCCGCCGGCGCGCGCAAGCGGCATGGACGCCCCCGCCTTCGCGTCGGTGCATCATCGTCATTCGTCGGGCCTCCCTCCGAGTACCTAGGAAGCACTGGCCGCCGCCGCCTCAGCCTTCTCGCCGGAGGTTGTCATGGTGAGAATGGGGGCAGCAGGAAATCCTTCTTCCCGCGCTCGCAGCGCTCTCCGGCAAGAAGAATTTAGGGGGCAATTGATGGGTTATACCATGATTTGTGAGAAAGTTTCCCCCATGATCTCCCCCAAAATGGGAGATCATGGGGTTGACTTGTCAACCCCACCTCCCATGATGAGGAGAACATGGGGGGTGGGGCCCACTCTCTCTCTCTCTCCAAAACCACCCCCATTAGGGGGAAACCGCCGCCGGCCACCGCCGCCGCCACCGCCGTCGGCCGCCGCCGCCGCTTGACGCCGCCATACGCCGGCCGCCTGCCGGCCGCCCGCCGATGGGCTACCGCCACCGTCCACCGATGTCGGCCGCCAGCCGCCGCCGCCATGGCGGCCCGTCGCCGTGGACAACCTCCCCACCGTCCGATCAAGGGGAGGCTCTCCTCGCCGTCCGATCAAGGGGGTAACCACCCACTAACCCACTACTTGAGTGGTGGGGCCCGCCATGATCCTCCCCCGGAGGCTATAAAAGGGACCCCATGGCCTCTTCATTCGACACTTTTTCTCTTCCCGGAGTTGTCTCCTTCTTCCTGAGGAGAGAGCTCGCCTTCCTCCTCCCTCGAGTCGGCCTCCTGTCGCCGTGAACCACCGGTGGCCACCAGCGGCCACCAGCGCTCCACCAGCACACCACCAGCAGGGAAACGCCCAAGTCTCCAGAGAAAGCCAGAGGAAGAAGGCGACCATCGCTAGCAAGTGTGCGCGATCGCATGCGCCAGAGCACCAGGGTCATCCCACGCATTTCAACACCCAAGTTACTCCCGCGGCGTAGTCTATTGCCTGTCGGGAGCCGTAGTCTCTCTCTCCCCCATGTTGTAACGGGAGCGGCCTGTCGCCCCGATTCTCCAGCATACTGTAATCACTGGAATCTAGTGGGATTTGATCGGCACAGCCCCGATCACGTGATTTTTTACCCATTTAAGGGGTTTTTTCCACGTCATCACACCTTATCTCAACTTTTTACTCTCTTTGACTGGGTGCGCTCGACCACTCCGTGAGCTAAGGCGGTCCAAGAAACAACCGGTCCGATCGGGGCATCGAGTTAGTCCGCAACAATTCCTATTGAAGCACTTGTACTCGGCAGCATTTGAAAAAAATATTTCTATTACGAAAACAAAAAAGTAATGAGTGAATTATTTTTTTGTTTAAAAGGGTTGATCTGTAAAATTGACACAACAAATAGGGAAATAGCATAGCCCAAAAATTACCTAGAATCAAATTACCTAGGATTGAGTCGATCTGATCTGCATATGAATCATATGAATTCATTAGTCGAAACTTATTGTATAAAAGTTGAAGCATAACAACAATATTCCTGATTCAAAATCAAGGAACTGAATGATGCAAACAAATATTGTTAGTGGACGTCTTCGAGATGTGCCTTGCATTTCTTGCTGCATGATGTTCCTAAAAAATTCTTTCCATTAATAAAAAAAATAATGAGTGAAATCATCAACAATTTTCATCTGAGCCGCAGTAGTATTCTATGGTAGTAGTCTCAATTTTTATTTCAATGGACCTGAATCAAATGGATAAATTTTGATGACAATATTCTATGGAGATGAGCATTCTGAAACCGGAGTGCAGAATGAAAGCAGAGGCGGCGGTTGGAGACTGCAAACGGCAGTTCATAGGGAAAATAGCACAGGAAAGGATGAAAGCAACAGTGAAGAATGGGATGAACGCATACCATAGGGACGAACGCAGAGGTGGCCGGAGAGGTAGCGTCGGAAGTTGCAGCGCCGGTTTGCGATTGGCAGCGGTGGTTTGCAGAGAGATCGGGGAATGAAGTCAAGTGATTCTGAGTCGCCCGGGATGAAGTCCGGTGGAGGCAGACATATACCGGCGGAGGCGAGCCTATGCGGAGGAAAGCACCGGCGGAGTCGGCGGGGCGGGGATGTAGTCCGGTGGTGGCAGACATACACCGGCGGAGGCGAGCCTATGCGGAGGGAAGCATTGGCGGAGTGGATTATATGGTCGTGGTTAGGGTTGGAGGAGCGCCGGGCTTACCTTCTATTTTATTTGAGCGGGGGTAGTGGGGGGGGGGGGGGGGGGGGGGAATTAAGTAACGTAAATTTTTGAATTAGGGATTGAGTCGATCTTATCTGAATATGAATCATATGAATTCATTAGTGTAAACTTATTGTATAAAAGTTGAAGCATAACAACAATATTCCTGATTCAAAATCAAGGAAGTGAATGATGCAAACAAATACTGTTAGTGTACGTCTTTGGGATGTGCCTGGTATTTCCTGCGGCATGATGTTCCTAAAAAATTCTTTCCATTAATAAAACAAAAAAAATAATGAGTGAAATCAACAACAATTTTTGTCTGAGCCGCAGTAGTATTCTATGGTACTATGGTAGTAGTCTCAATTTTTATTTCAATGGACCTGAATCAAATGGATAAATTTTGATGACAATATTCTATGGAGATGAGTATTCTGAAACCTGAGTGCAGAATGAAAGCAGCGGCGGCGGTTGGAGACCGCAAATGGCGGTTCATAGTGAAAATCGCACAGGAAAGGATGAAAGCAACAGTGAAGAATGGGATGAACGCATACCTTAGGGACAAACGCAGAGGTGGCCGGAGAGGTAGCGTCGGAAGTATTCTATGGTAGTAGTCTCAATTTTTATTTCAATGGACCTGAATCAAATGGATAAATTTTGATGACAATATTCTATGGAGATGAGCATTCTGAAAACTTAGTGCAGAATGAAAGCAGAGGCGGCGGCTGGAGACTGCAAACGGTGGTTCATAGGGAAAATCACACAGGAAAGGATGAAAGCAACAGTGAAGAATGGGATGAACGCATACCTTAGGGACGAACGCAGAGGTGGCCGGAGAGGTAGCGTCGGAAGTTGCAGCGCCGGTTTGTGATTGGCAGCGGTGGTTTGCAGAGAGATCGGGGAATGAAGTCCGGTGGTTCTGAGTCGGCCGGGATGAAGTCCGGTGGAGGCAGACATACACCGGCGGAGGCGAGCCTATGCGGAGGAAAGCACCGGCGGAGTCGGCGGGGCGGGGATGTAGTCCGGTGGTGGCAGACATACACCGGCGGAGGCGAGCCTATGCGGAGGGAAGCATTGGCGGAGTGGATTATATGGTCGTGCGGTTAGGATTGGAGGAGCGCCGGACTTACCTTCTTTTTTTATTTGAGCGGGGGTAGTGGGGGGATTAAGTAACGTAAATTTTTGAATTTGGGACTTGTGCCAATTGTGGGATATTGAGCGTGGCTGTTCATCCAATTTTTGATTTTTTGTGGGAATTTTTGTGGCTGACACGTGGCGTTGAGAGGGGTTATTTTAAGTAATGTAGATATGAATGTGAAATGCTCTATGTATGTTTATATTAGCAAACGTCTCATAACTACATATTAAAAAAATTAATAATTCAAAATTATAATTTTCATCAGAATGACATGCAAGTATAATAATTATTTTTATTAAATAGTTATAAAAAATATTTTACTGCCACAAATGATTCATCAATGATACGTCAATGTTTTGTGGGTAGCTAGTTTAAAGGTTTATTTGAAATAAAGAATAAAATTAAATAATTTATTTAAAATTATTGCGGGTAGTCCGGTTTTTTCCCGATCCGAAGAAATAGGATCGCTTAACCTTGAAATCGGACCGGGCGCCCAAACAGTCAAACTAAACCGCAGTAAATGACAAGAAGCATTTTTAATGTAGAAAACCTGAAAATGGTGAAAAATCACGTTACTGGTTCTGTGTTGAGCCAAAATCCACTAGCTTCTCAAAGTTTTACAAAGATTGATTTGATCTTGCAGAGCGACAGACCACTACTCAGTTACAAGTGCAAAGTACGGAAAATGAGAAAAAACGACTAAGCTCTCGGAACCTCGATGGAAGTGCTCCGGCCTTGGAATGTTGCTGAACTCGCTGAACCTTGGGGGGAGCGTTGCGGCTGGGAATTCTCTAAGTGCACGGAGATGTGGGTGGGAGCGCTCTCGTTGAAGCGGAGTCTTGATGGGAGCGCTCTCCTGGAGGCAATTGACGTGACTTGGAGCTTCTTGAAATCGTAGAATAATGAGAGAAGCGGAGAGAATTTCTGAGCGGAGAATCAGCTTCAATCCACGACCTCGCCGGAAAACCTCAGAGCTCTCTCTGGCCACTAGAGTAGTTTGTCTTAGAATGAATACCTGAGGGCAAATTTATAGTTTTGTTATGATGGTAATTGCGTCGGTGAGTGATTTGTGTTGATGAATGGTGTCGCTTTATTTCGATCACCTGAATCACCAATTTCGCTGAAATGACGGGATTACCCCCCCCCCCCCCCCCCCCGGCAGTTCGGATGGCCCGGGCAAGTTGCCAAGAGGCGGCGGCGGCTGAAGTCTGTAGCGGGCGCGGCGCGGCGCGGGGCTGAAGACTGTAGCGGGCGCGGGCGGCGCGGAGACGGTAGCGGGCACGGGCGCAGGGATGAGGCGAAAGAACAGCAGCTCCTTACAAGATTTTAGATGTCAGGGACTTCGAGCAATATAACCCGGTTGCTAGAAGTCTCACCGTTAATATTTAAACCAGTTGCGAACTTTTACTGATTCATATAATGAAACAATAGACTATGGAATGAGTGAGAATAAGCACAAGGTCGCTCCAATACCGATTGTTGTGCGACAAAGTTATACGACAAGCAGAGTCTAGTTAAATAGTTAATTGCTTTTCTGAGTTTACTAGTATCTTTTGGTGGCACCCCAGATGTTTATGAATGTACAAATATATCATGTTGAGTTCTCATATTATTTAACTTGTAATGCATATTATAGTTGTTAATGTCATCACACTTAAAAATATTAAAATTGGTCATAATCATTTAATATTATCAAGCGGTTTATATACTAGTGGAAATTCATATGCATATAAATATGAACAAATTCCGTCTCAAGACCCTAATGATGCACCTGAGACCCTTGGTGCACTTGTTGACGGGGAGAACCTCACCTCTGAGGGGGGCACCGGGCGCGGCTCTCAAATAGTTTGCAGACCATGCACCACAACCCTTCTTCATCCACCGGCAGGTTGTTTGAGGTCGCAGCCTCCCTTCGATGAGAAGTGATCAAGTTAAGCGCCCCTACGTGGGCTTCCCAAGAGGTCACTCATCTCAAGACTACTCTAGTCCGATCACGCTTAATTATAAAGTTCTTTCACTTCTCATCACCATTTGAGTTGTACCCTTTCGAGCGTGGTATTGGGGGTGCCGACAGTCGTTCTTTCGAGCCGTGTGTTGGGAGGTCGTTACAAAAAAAATACACTTTTTTGTAACGGCCTCCTCAGTCAATAGCTCTAAAGAATGGTCGTCGGCACCCCCAGAGTTCAGCCTCAAATAGTCTACAGATCATGCACCTCAATCCCTTTCCATCCACTGGCGGGTTGTTGGTGGTCGCAGTCTCCCTTCGATGAGAAATGATCCAGTTAAGCGCCCCTACGAGGACTTCTCAGGAGGTCACCCATGCCAAGACTACTCCAGCCCCAGCACTCTTAACCATAAAGTTCTTTTACTTCTCATTACCAATTGAGTTGCAAGTGATGAAAAGTGAAAAGAATTTTATAGTTAAGTGTGATGGGGATGTAGTTGTCTTGTGATGGCTGACCTCCTGGGAAGTTCTCGTAAGGGCGCTTACTTGGATCATTTGAGGTTGCGGCCTCCAATAACCCGCCAGTGGATGAAGAGTGTTTCGGGTGCATAGTCTGCAGACTTGTTGAGGCGGAACACATTCGAGCTGCATGCTGGGGGTGCTGGCGGTCGTCCTTTTGATTCGTGTGCGGGGGAGGTCGTTACAGTTTGGACAGTGGATGGGCATGATGGATCCTCGTCTGCGGCTTAGTCATCAAATATGCAATCTGATACTCGAAAGGAACAAAGAAAGGTGTAAGAGTGACACAGTCATAGTGCTCACGTAGGAGAAAAACATCCACCCAGATATGCTTGGAGAGTGAGTGATTCAGCATTTTAGAGTAATCTGAATGATACTGGTGTTATCATAGTAGAGTGGGGTGGGATCTGGAGAAGAGACACCAAGATCCTCAAGAAGACAATAGAAAAAAAAAATATCCTCAGCGGTGGTATCCATGGCCCGAAGGTCGGCCTTAGTGCTGGAATGAGAAACACCAGTCTGTTTCTTGAACTTTCATGCAATACGTGAGAAACCCAAGAACAAATAGAACTCAGTGACAGAGAGATGGTCAACTGGATCACTAGCACAGGTAGTATCTGAGTAAGCGCAGAGTTATAAAGAACTACTGTTGGGTAAGAAAAGACCATGAGAAGTCATCGCTCGGAGATAGCTTAGGAGCTGCAGCAGGGGACCGTAGTGCACAGAGGTAGGCACACTAATAAACTGGATCAACACATGAACAATATGGGCAATGTCGGGCCGAGTAATAGTGAGGTAGACAAGGCTCCTGTTGGGTACATTGGTCAAATGTACCTGATTTGAAGAAGCCTCACCTAACTCAATGATATGCATCATAGTGTATTTGATGTTTGTTTGAGTTACTTGTGCAGGTTAGGAATACACTGGACTGAAGCTAAAAATTCTAAGTCCATGTGTCGACACCCAGAGGGAAAGTGTCGACACTTGAGAAAGCTTGTGTCGACACCCAGACAAGCAGTGTCGACACTTGGAGTCATTGTGTCGACACCTGGGAAGAAGAGTCGACACCAGTCAGAAAGTGTCGACACTTGGAGCTGTGTCGACACTCAGTGTAGAAGAATGCAGAAAAGCTGTGTCGACACTTAGCAGAAGTGTCGACACCTAGAAGAGCTGAGTCAACACCAGAAAGTGTCGACACTTGAAGTAAGTGTCGACACTCAGCAAAAGTCTGCAGAATCTAAGTACAAGTGTCGACACTCAACACAATGTGTCGACACTATGCAGAAGAGTCAGCACTTGAAGTAAGTGTCGACACCCAGCACAATGTGTCGACACTTAGCTAAAGACTCAGTATTTGAAGTAAGTGTCGACACTCAGCACAATGTGTCGACACACAACCAGAGGAGTCAACACTTGAAGAAAGTGTCGACACTCAGCACAATGTGTCGACACTTAGTTGAAGACTCTACACTTGAAGAAAGTGTCGACACAAGGAGCTGTGTCGACACTTAGCAAAGATCAGAAAAGTTACAAAATATTCTAAGTACAAGTGTCGACACTAAAGGAATGTGTCGACACTCAGCTGAAGAAACAAAAGTGAAGACTTGTGTCGACACCAAGAAGCAGTGTCGACACTTGACAGTTTCAACACATAAAGATGTGTCGACACAAAGGAGATGTGTCGACACTTAGAAGAATACAGTTGCAGAATGAAGTACAAGTACTTGTGTCGACACTCAATTTCAGTGTCGACACATGCAGAAGAAACTGTGTCGAGACATACAAGGAATTGTGTCGACACCTTGTAGACTTGTGTCGACACTTACACAACATGTGTCGACACTTGGCCTATAAGTGTCGACACTTAAGAACAGAAAGTCTCGACACTATCTGACAGTTAGAGGAATTTCAAGAAGTGACTGGTTGACAAGACAGCTGCCGATCCAGCCGGTCTACATCAACTGTCAGTGATATCAGAAGTCTGTTATGAACCGGACCAGCCGGTTACCATGAAGGAAGCCTATAAATAGGCACCCATAGTTTACAGATGAAGAGTGATTGTTGAAATAATATAGAAGTGGTTGAAAAAGTTTTTACAGAGAGAGTTCAGATCTTTGTAAAAGTGGTATATTGAGTATCAACACAAGAAGATCTTGCTGTGCATCTGCAGATCTAAGAAGTTGGAGAGAGAGAGCTCCAACCAAGTATTCAGTCTTTGGAACTAAGGCTGAGAAGAAGAATTCAGAGTCATCTGGATTTCAAGAAGCAGAGGTCAAGGAACAACTGCAGAAGATTCAGACTAATTCAGTTCTAATCAAGAAGCTTTGAAGGAAGCTAAGTCAGTTTGGATCTAACTGAGTTCTTCCAAGAACTCTTCAAGAATCTCTCAACTCCTCTCCTATTTTCTGAGTTGTAGAGTTAACTATTGTACTTTCTATTTTAACTTGTAGGATCCATTGGATCTGAGAGAATTGTAAGCCTATTTTATAAAGGCTGAGGGTAGGGCTTGGTTGCCTGAGTGTAGGAGTTGAAGAACTCTGAGTGTAGGCCTTAATTGGCTGAGTGTAGGCCTGGGTGGCTGAGTGTAGGCCTTTTGGCTGAGTGTAAGGCTTTGGGCCTGAGGTAGGAACCTAGTTTGGTTCTGAGTTAGTGGAGAAGTTTGGCCGAATCTAGTACACTGCTAGATAGGCGAAGGGGGAAAGTGGATGTACCCAAAGATTGGGGAACCACTATAAATTAGTGTGTCTGCTGTGGTGTGCTGTGCTGTGCTGTGGATTACTTGTTTGATTTCTGTAATTGCTGTTAGCTGTAATAATTGTTGTGCTGCCAACAAAGTTTTAAAAAGGTTTAGGTCACCTATTCACCCCCCCCCCCCCTCTAGGTGTTTAGGTACCATATCTTTCAAGTGGTATCAGAGCCAGGTTCCTCAAAAAGGACTAACTGTCTGAGGAGATCCAGTTTGGCAGATTCAGTATAAGTCAGGAAACAGTTTCAAGAAAATCAAGAAACATGGGTCTTCAGAGAATCACAAGGAATTGGGTTCAATGAAACTGCCCATTTGCAGAAAGGAGATTTTTGGAATCTGGAAAGAAAGGGTAAGGCTGTTCATGGAGGCCTCTGACCCTAGGATCTACATCACAGTCAAGGAAGGGCCTTATGTGCCCATGAAGATTTCAGTCTTGGATGCTACACAGAGAACTCCAAAGGATTTTTCTGAGATGACCAAGGATGAGATTGTCCTAGCTACAATGGACAAAAGGGCACAGAACATCATAGTTAGTGCAATTGATGATGCCACCTTCCAGAACCTTATTCACTGTAAAACAGCAAAAGAAATGTGGGATACCCTCATTGTCTACATGGAAGGTTCTGAAGAAGTAAGACAAGATAGGAAATCCTTGCTTAATCAAGAATATGAGAGCTTTAGGCAAGGAAGAGGAGATAGCATCACTGAATGCTACAAAAAGTTCTACAGAATTGTTAATGAACTCATGTCCTATGGAAGAGAGTTCACAAACTATGAATTGAATGATAAGTTCTTGAGGTCCCTAACCAAAGATTGGGACACTAAGATCTGTGCCATCAGAGAAATGGCAAAGTTGGGAGAAATTCCTCCTCCCACACTGTTTGGCAAGTTGTTATCTTATGAGATGCAATTGTCAGTAAGAAAAGAGGAGGAAAAGTCAACAAGGACTGAACACAGGGAAAGGACTGTTGCCTTTAAGTCAGAAGTACCTAGAAAGAACAGGACTAAGTCATCAACTCCTCCTCCAGAGGTAGTTGAATCAGATTCTGATGAGTCTGTTAGCACTAAATCTACAAGCAGTGAAAGTGATGAAGACTTTGCTGCATTTACCAGACATTTTCAGAAATTCCTGAAGAAGAAACAGTGGAGGTCCAGACCTTCTTTTTCCAAAGGGAAAGAAGTTCAGTATCAGGAGAAGAAGCCTTCAAAGAAGGACAAGAAAAGGACAAAGACTAGCAAGGCAACTGGGTCTAAGATTGTGTGTTACTGCTGCAATAGACAGGGTCATGTAATTGCAGATTGTCCTGAAAGAAGGAAAGAATCCAGTGACAAAAAGAAGACTCACTTCAAAGGAAAGAAGGAGAAGTCCTTTGTTGCAAAGAATGAGAAGACTCTTTCAGACATTTCTTCTTCAGACACTGAGACAGATGCTGAAGCCTATATAGGGCTATTTGCTGAAGAAGAAGAAGAGTTTATGCAGATCATGGAATCAATCTATGAACAAGAAGAGGTTCAGTGCCAAGGACTGATGGCATTGACTGAAAGTACCAAAATCCTGGAGCAGCCAGGACCTAGTCAGGTACAAAGTCTAACCTTAAGTTCAGATTCCAGTTCTAGTTCAGAGTCAGAATCATCTTCATCAAGTGATGGAAGTGATTCTGAATCTGAGGGAGATATTCATCAGCTCTTAGATGAATACCAAGTACTGTTGCAAGCCTATAAGAAAAGCAAGATCCTAGCCAAAAGTCAGGCAAAGGAGATTGCTGATCTCAAGGCAGCTGCAACAGATTTTGAGAAGGAGTATGATCAAAAACTGAATGAAGTAGCCAGGCTGAAACACATTACTGTGATTCAGATGGGTACTATTACATTTAAAAATGATCAAATTAAGTTGCTGGAGATCAATCTCCAGAAGGAAAAGAGCTAGTTGCTAGGTTTTCAAAACCTAAATCAGTGCTACCCTTGATTGATGAATTTGTTCATCATAAAGGAAAGGCTGGATTGGGTTTTGTTAAGCCTGTGAGGACTGTTCAGGATCAGTCCAAGTCCAAGGGCAAAGCCCCAACATTCAACAAGCTGCTGTGGTCAAGACAGCAAAGGTTGTACCTAAGCAAAGGTACAACAAGTTTGAATGCTGGTGTTGTGGCAAGGTTGGCCACTTTGCCTTGGATTGTTGGCACAATGCCAGTGCCAAGTTGAGTAGCAAGTTACCTGTTGGAAAGCCAGCAGGTAGCTATGTCAAATTGCAAACTAACAATCACCAAGGACCCAAGTTTACTTTGGGTTCTAAGGTTCATTAATTTGTTTTGCAGGTGAATCCAAGTGGCCATACCCCTACATGGTACTTGGATAGTGGTTGTTCCAGACACATGACTGGAACTAGGGGACTACTGAAGGACTACATCCCAATCAAAAATGGTCCAAAGGTGACCTTTGGTGGTTCTGAAAAAGGAATCATCAAAGGGTTTGGTAACATTTCTTCTAACCTTGTTACCATTACTCAAGTGGCTTATGTTAAAGGTTTGAAACACAACCTCATTAGTATAAGTCAATTAAGTGATGTAGGGTATGACATCTCATTTGTTAAAATGGTTGTCATATCAAGAGGACAAGTGATCAAGAGATCATTTTGACTGGATATAGAAAGAGAAATGTCTACTGCTTAGACATTATGGTTGAGAACAATTGTTCTCCAGTCTGTCTTGTAGCTGATGAGACAGTCTCTCAATGTGTCAAATGGCACAAGAGGCTTGCTCATCTTAATTACAAGACTATTGGCAAACTCTTTAGTAAAGAGTTAGTGAGGAATGGTCCTCAAGTTAAGTGTGTCAAAGATGGCATTTGCTCAGCTTGTCAAAAGGGCAAGCAGACTAAATCCACCTTTAGAAGCTTAGACAACAAAGATGCTGTGAGGTGTTTATACCTCTTGCATATGGATCTATTTGGTCCAATGCCAGTTCACAGCTTAGGTAGGAAGGTCTACACCTTTGTAGTTGTTGATGACTACTCAAGGTTTTCCTGGGTGTTCTTCTTAAAGCAGAAATCTGAAACACCTAGTGTCTTCTATAGTTTTGTTAAGCAAATTCAGAATGAATTGAACTGTACAGTGGTCAAAATTAGAAGTGACCATGGTACTGAGTTTCAGTCTGAAAGCATGACAAAGCTGTGTGAAGACTATGGGATATTTCAAGAATTCTCTTCACCTAGAACACCTCAGCAAAATGGCATTGCTGAAAGGAAAAATAGGACCTTGATAGAGGCTGGTAGAACCCTATTAAGTGATTCATCACTGCCAGAATATTTCTGGGCTGAAGCAGTTAACACTGCATGCCATGTGATAAATAGGGCTACCATCACTAAAAGGTTAAACAAGACCCCCTATGAAGTAGTGAAAGGCAGGAAACCAAATCTGTCCTATTTTAGGATCTTTGGTTGTAAATGCTTCATACTTAACAATGGGAAGTCTTACTTAACTAAGTTTGCTGCCAAGTCCCAAGAGGGAGTGTTTGTTGGGTACAGCAATAATAGTAAGGCTTATAGAGTCTACAACTTGACCACACAAGTTGTAGAGGAGTCTGTGCATGTAGTTTTTGATGAAACACAACTAATTAACAATGAGTTGTCTAGTAGTGTGTGCAGCCCTACAGGTCTTACTAAGAAGATGGACAAGCTAACCATAGAAGATGTACCTGCTGCAAGACAGCAAGTAGAAGAAGATGGTTATGTCCAGGGGGAGAACTACATGTACAAGGAGCTGTAGAAGTACAAGGAACTCAGCTTGATGAAGATGCTGAAGAAGTTCAACCAGAAGTAAGGATGCCTCCAGCCAACAGGCATCTAAGAGATCATCCAGTAGAGCTGATCATTGGAGATCCAAGACAAGGTGTTCAGACAAGGAGCAGAAATCAGAATGCTGTAGTATATTCAAGTTTTCTGTCTCAAATAGAACCAAAGAAATTTGAAGAAGCTATACAAGATCCACAGTGGACTGAAGCAATGCAGGAGGAGCTTAATCAGTTCAAAAGGTGCAAGGTTTGGGATCTGGTTCCTAAGCCTAAAGATCACAATGTGATAGGAACAAAGTGGATCTACAGGAACAAGTTAGATGAACAAGGTGTCATCATTAAGAATAAGGCAAGACTGGTTGCAAAAGGATATAGGCAAGAAGAAGGTATTGATTTTGATCAAACCTTTGCTCCAGTAGCCAGACTGGAAGCCATAAGGATGTTCTTGGCCTATGCAACCTACCAAGGATTCAAAGTATACCAAATGGATGTGAAGTCAGCATTCCTTAATGGTAATTTAAAAGAAGAAGTATATGTGGAGCAGCCTTCAGGTTTTGTTGATCCTACTCTTCCACATTATGTCTATAGACTTAGGAAAGCATTGTATGGGTTAAAGCAAGCTCCTAGAGCTTGGTATGAAACCCTATCTAGTTTCCTCATTGAGAACAAGTTCACAAGGGGGAAAATAGATAAGACTCTATTCCTTAGGGAATCTAGAGGCAAAGTAATACTTGTCCAAATATATGTAGATGACATTATATTTGGGTCTACTGAAAGTAGCCTTTGCAAAAAGTTTGCAAAGCTTATGCAAAGTCAATTTGAGATGAGTAGTATGGGAGAACTGAAGTTTTTCTTGGGTCTCCAAGTTAAACAGACTGAAAGTGGCTTGTCCATATGTCAGTCAAAGTTCACCCTAGAACTCATAAGGAAATATGGTATGGATTCATCCAGTACCATGAAGACTCCTATGGGGTCAAGTATGTCTCTAAGCAAGGATGATGCAGGGAAACCTGTAGATGAAACCTTGTATAGAGGGATAGTTGGCTCCCTACTATACTTGACTGCAAGTAGGCCTGACATTATGTATGCTACATGTGTTTGTGCCAGGTATCAAGCCTGCCCCAAAGAGTCTCACTTGACTGCAGTCAAGAGAATCTTGAGATATCTAAAGGGCACACCTTATCTAGGCCTCTGGTACCCTAGGAATGGAGATTTTGATCTAACAGGCTATTCAGATGCAGACTTTGCAGGATGCAAAGAAGATAGAAAGAGCACAACTGGATCCTGTCAATTCCTAGGTGGAAGACTCATTTCATGGAGTAGTAAGAAGCAAACCAGTGTGGCCATCTCCACAGCTGAGTCAGAATATGTAGCTGCAGGAAGTTGCTGTGCTCAACTTCTGTGGATTCAACATCAGCTAGAAGACTATGGATGTCAGGTAAGTAGAACTCCACTTTATTGTGATTCTACTAGTGCTATTTCAATAGCTAACAACCCTGTATCACATAGTAGAACTAAACATATTGAGATTAAATATCACTTTCTTAGGGAGCATGTAGAAAGAAATGATATTGCACTTGAATATGTTAGAACTGATAATCAGATAGCTGATATGTTCACTAAGCCCTTAGATGAAGCTAAGTTTAATAGGTTCAAAATTGAACTAGGTATGATAAACTTAGATAAGTATACAGAACAAAAATTGGCTAAGTAAAAAGGTGTCGACACATAGACAAGTCTATGTCGACACAGAATAGTAAGTGTCGACACTTCAGGAAAATGGTGTCGACACATCTAGGAAGTTAGTGTCGACACTTCAGAATGTTAGTGTCGACACATGTCGAGTAGGTGTCGACACATCCAATAAAGTGTCGACACTTAAGTTTTACTCAGAATTTTTCTAAGTAAAGTCTCGACTACATGTCGAGTATAGTGGTGTCGACACTTAACCAAGTGTCGACACATAAAATCTGTTGACTAAACTTGTGTCGACACATGTGTGTCGAGACATTATAAGTCAGTGTCGACACTTATTGACAGTGTCGACACATCTTTAGAAATTCATCCCGCCTGTTCGTCTTCAAACAAGAAAGGTATAAATAGGGTTCTGTTTGTGTTTGTCGACACGCTTTCAGAGTTTCGAGACTAAACTCCTGTGTCGACATTTCTCTTCTCTAAAGACTAATTCTCAAAACCCTAATGGCTCCCAAGCTGGAAGAGAACGTAAACGAAGGCTATGAGCTCGTGCGAGGCGCATTCGACGACGGAGATCAAGTGAAATCAAATCAGTGATAACCCTAGTCAGCAATTCAGGATTGGAGTTCTTGGTTTCAGAACCAACCAAGATATGGAAGAAAGAAGTGCTTGAATTTCTTACTGGAGCGTCTGTAGATGACTCAGGCTACAGAATTAAGTCAAGGGTGCATGGCACCAAGGTCAAAGTTTCACCCAAGTCTGAGAAAGGTACTTCAGCTACCTAAAGTTCAAGAAGAAGAGGAAGTCACAACATCTAAGACCAGAGAAGCTTTACTGGTGTGGTCTTGATCCTAAGATGAAAATAGGATCAGTTTTCAACAGGAAGGGGATGAATAATCAAGGCAAATTCCTGTCTGAAGTTGTAGGCAAGGTTATTCTAAGCAAACCAGGAGGGCATGACAGGGTGTCAGCCTCTATGTTCAGTATCATGACCAGAATCATCTTCAACCTTAAGACAGACTGGTCTATGATTGTATTTGATAAAGTGAAGAAAGTCTGAAGAAGCCCAATCTGGGCAGGATACTAAGTCTCTACCTGGCTGGATCAATTCCAGAGGTAATGAGCTCTGCTGCAGGTAGTACAAATCAATCACATGAGAAGGAATGGACATGAGAATCTTCTCCAGGTGGGAAAGGGTGCTGTCCAAGGAATTGACCACCCCTGAGAAAAGCAAGTTTCTAAGAAAGACTCTCCTCCCAGGAAGAAGAGGAAGACTGCTGCTGTGACTCAGGAGTCCTCCAGCAGCTCAGGCAGTGAAGAACATGTTGTTTTCACTCCTGAAAGTCCAATAGATGTGGCTGCAGAGAAGACACCTGCTCCTCAGAGCCAGCTGAGATTCAGGGGAGCTGCCTCACTCTAGCCCCATCCCTAGGGATCCAAGCCAGGGGGAGCTTCCAGGTGTAGCAGAACCATCTACACTGGAGAGTGAGCAAGCCACCATCCTCATCCAAGAGGTACTTGTTGACCTTAATACTTTGAATTTTTCTATAATAAATTCTGATTTGTCTGATGACCATCAGCAAAATCAGCAAGCAACTCAAGAACCAGATGTTGTTCTCCAGACACATCTGTTGTGATACCTGATAAAGTGGTTGAAGAACCAAGTACATCTCCTGCACAGTCACTCCTCAGAATATACAATGGAAGATCTATTTCTGAATTTAGATCAAGAAGATTTTGATATGGAAAAGAATGCTGCTGATGCAAGAAAGGATGCTGCTGCTGAGGGGGAGAACTGGAAGTTCAGAAGAGCCTATAAGGCTAGATACTGAGAAGGCACAAGATGTGCACACTGAAAAACCATCAAGCCCTAAGGATAGGGTGGATATAGCCAGTACATCAGAATCTGAAGATGATGAAGCTGAGCAAGCTAAGAAAAAGCAGTTCTTTGTTTTCAAAAGAAGGAGCCAGAGCTACAAGAAGGCTCTCCAAACTGTTGCTCAACACTCACTGGTTCAACAAGCTCCATCAACTGATTACAGTGCTCTACTGCTTGCCATGCAAATCAAGATGGATGAACAAAGGAAGGCTTTAGAAACTTATGTTGATGAAGGGCACAAGGCACTACAATCTGATCTGGGACAGGAAATCAAGTCAATAAGGTTTGAAATGAACCTTAATAAAAAGGAGATGACTGATTGTTTTACAAAGGGTGCTCATGCAGTGGTCTATCTGGCTAAACATCAAGAAACCATAAAAGAGAAGGTAGAAGATATAGCACTAAAGCAAGGCTATGTGCTGGAAAATCAATTGAGGATGAATGATAATTTGACTGCATCTCACAATGCAATAGTCACTGAAATCAAGAATAAGTCTACTGAACCATCAACCTCCTCTGCTGCTGCCAAAGCTGATTTTGATAAACTCTTTCAAGCTGAACTAACTGCTGTCAAGACTGCCATCAAGGATTCCCAGAAGGTCATTTCTGAACAGCTTACCAAGCTTAGACCTTTCTTTAAAGAGGGCATAAGGTATTTGGACAGCCAAATCAGGTTCCAGAAAGATGATGTGAGAGATCATGTGAACAAGAAGTCATAAAGGGGGAGAGGGTGTTAGTCAAAGCCAGTTCTGACCATGCAAAATGGATATCCAATTCCATCAGGGCTACACTGGGCTATCCTCCCCTGTGTGATGATGACAATGTAGCTGAATCTGGTATTCAAGGAACATATCTTGGAGGTGAGCAACAGGCAGTGGCTGATGTAATCTATCCACCTCCAGATTTTGAAATGGTTCATGCTGATGTAAGCACAATGTATAGTCCAACTGCTGGCAAGCCCAATATTATTCTGGAAAAGGTTGTTCAACCTATCACAGCTGCTATGCAAGAGGCTTTGGACAAAGAAGAAGAGACTAGGCTATCAAAGAAGAAGTTCAGGGAACTTGCTGAACAAAAACCAGATTTTGAACAGTGGAGCCCTACTTCTAGGAACATCATTCTCACAGCCTGGAAAGCAGCCAAGGACAATGCCCATGAGAGGAACAAGTGGTTCTCAGAGGCTGAATGGAGGAAACATGAGAGTAGGCAGGAAGCCATTGTCCAACATAGAAGGAAGGCTAAGTTAGGAAAGCTACCTCCTACAGCTGTGGAGCCTAGCAAGTACTTTCCTAAGCCCTATCATTATTTTGAAAGGCAAAAGATCAAGGCTGAAGAACAGAAGAAGAAGGACTCCAAAGGAAGAAGACTGCTGAAGCTGAGCCTGCTGCTGCTGCTGCTGTGAAAGCTAAAGTACAAGCTGGAAAAGGCATAGTCATTAAAGGAACCAGAGAGAATTAGATTAAGATTAAACTGAAGAATGTTGTAATCTGTTACATCAAACATTTTGTGTAAATCATTGAAAATGTATTAAATGTATGAACAATTTTTGTTAAACAAATTTCATGATTGTTCTGATGAATGTGTCTAATTCTTGTTTGTTCTGTAATGCTGAATGAGTATACATGTGTGCTTTATTACATGTTAAAGTTTAACTCTGTTGTCATATATCTGTTTTACTTCATTTTATAATTTTTAATTATGAGTGATGTATATCATTGACTAAGGGTTATGACTTCTCCAAATAGGGGGAGATTGTTGGGTACATTGGTCAAATGTACCTGATTTGAAGAAGCCTCACCTAACTCAATGATATACATCATAGTGTATTTGATGTTTGTTTGAGTTACTTGTGCAGGTTAGGAATACACTGGACTGAAGCTAAAAATTCTAAGTCCATGTGTCGACACCCAGAGGGAAAGTGTCGACACTTGAGAAAGCTTGTGTCGACACCCAGACAAGCAGTGTCGACACTTGGAGTCATTGTGTCGACACCTGGGAAGAAGAGTCGACACCAGTCAGAAAGTGTCGACACTTGGAGCTGTGTCGACACTCAGTGTAGAAGAATGCAGAAAAGCTGTGTCGACACTTAGCAGAAGTGTCGACACCTAGAAGAGCTGAGTCAACACCAGAAAGTGTCGACACTTGAAGTAAGTGTCGACACTCAGCAAAAGTCTGCAGAATCTAAGTACAAGTGTCGACACTCAACACAATGTGTCGACACTATGCAGAAGAGTCAGCACTTGAAGTAAGTGTCGACACCCAGCACAATGTGTCGACACTTAGCTAAAGACTCAGTATTTGAAGTAAGTGTCGACACTCAGCACAATGTGTCGACACACAACCAGAGGAGTCAACACTTGAAGAAAGTGTCGACACTCAGCACAATGTGTCGACACTTAGTTGAAGACTCTACACTTGAAGAAAGTGTCGACACAAGGAGCTGTGTCGACACTTAGCAAAGAACAGAAAAGTTACAAAATATTCTAAGTACAAGTGTCGACACTAAAGGAATGTGTCGACACTCAGCTGAAGAAACAAAAGTGAAGACTTGTGTCGACACCAAGAAGCAGTGTCGACACTTGACAGTTTCAACACATAAAGATGTGTCGACACAAAGGAGTGTGTCGACACTTAGAAGAATACAGTTGCAGAATGAAGTACAAGTACTTGTGTCGACACTCAATTTCAGTGTCGACACATGCAGAAGAAACTGTGTCGAGACATACAAGGAATTGTGTCGACACCTTGTAGACTTGTGTCGACACTTACACAACATGTGTCGACACTTGGCCTATAAGTGTCGACACTTAAGAACAGAAAGTCTCGACACTATCTGACAGTTAGAGGAATTTCAAGAAGTGACTGGTTGACAAGACAGCTGCCGATCCAGCCGGTCTACATCAACTGTCAGTGATATCAGAAGTCTGTTATGAACCGGACCAGCCGGTTACCATGAAGGAAGCCTATAAATAGGCACCCATAGTTTACAGATGAAGAGTGATTGTTGAAATAATATAGAAGTGGTTGAAAAAGTTTTTACAGAGAGAGTTCAGATCTTTGTAAAAGTGGTATATTGAGTATCAACACAAGAAGATCTTGCTGTGCATCGGCAGATCTAAGAAGTTGGAGAGAGAGAGCTCCAACCAAGTATTTCAGTCTTTGGAACTAAGGCTGAGAAGAAGAATTCAGAGTCATCTGGATTTCAAGAAGCAGAGGTCAAGGAACAACTGCAGAAGATTCAGACTAATTCAGTTCTAATCAAGAAGCTTTGAAGGAAGCTAAGTCAGTTTGGATCTAACTGAGTTCTTCCAAGAACTCTTCAAGAATCTCTCAACTCCTCTCCTATTTTCTGAGTTGTAGAGTTAACTATTGTACTTTCTATTTTAACTTGTAGGATCCATTGGATCTGAGAGAATTGTAAGCCTATTTTATAAAGGCTGAGGGTAGGGCTTGGTTGCCTGAGTGTAGGAGTTGAAGAACTCTGAGTGTAGGCCTTAATTGGCTGAGTGTAGGCCTGGGTGGCTGAGTGTAGGCCTTTTGGCTGAGTGTAAGGCTTTGGGCCTGAGGTAGGAACCTAGTTTGGTTCTGAGTTAGTGGAGAAGTTTGGCCGAATCTAGTACACTGCTAGATAGGCGAAGGGGGAAAGTGGATGTACCCAAAGATTGGGGAACCACTATAAATTAGTGTGTCTGCTGTGGTGTGCTGTGCTGTGCTGTGGATTACTTGTTTGATTTCTGTAATTGCTGTTAGCTGTAATAATTGTTGTGCTGCCAACAAAGTTTTAAAAAGGTTTAGGTCACCTATTCACCCCCCCCCCCCTCTAGGTGTTTAGGTACCATATCTTTCAGCTCCCAACTAGTGGCGTTAGCAAGTGGGATCGGAGATTAGAACACCATCATTTGGATGTAGCTAAAGGTGAAGCTCCATATGATGCCCGCCTTGTAAGAGTCAGAGAGAGTTACCCGAGTTAGTAGATTTTATGTGTACCGATGTAGGGAGAGATGAAAACTGTGATCTATAGAGCTGACCTCAAGGCTCAAAAAGTAGCTCAGATGTCTAAGGTCAGTCATCTAAAAATGTTGCTGAAGGTCATGTTTGACGAATGTCACATGAGAAGGGTGATCACTAATAATAATCATATCATTCATATAAAGTAAAAAAGGGTCTGACCACGAGAGGAGGAGTGCACGAACAGAGCTGGATTATGTGGACTTGGATAGAAACCGGCGACTATAATGGCTGAGCTGAAACGTGCAAACCATGTGTGGGGCGTCTGCTTCAGCCCATTAAGATCTCTCCTCAGCAGCAAACAAGACTTGGAGGGGAGGATAGACCGGGAGGAGGATGCATGTGTACCTTCTACTGAAGATCACCGTAAAGAAAATCATTCTACACATCGAGCTGAGATAGAGACCAATGGCGAACAGCTACAACAGCAATGAGAGTCCAAACTATAGTCGTGTGAGGGACTAGAGCAAAGGTCTCATCATAGTCTCTCCTCTACTCCTACTGAAAACTGCGTGCAACTAGCTGAGCCTTGTACCTCTCCACAGAACCATCAGAGTGAGTCTTGACCTTGAAGACTCACTTACAAGTAATAAGAACAACACTAGGTAGAATAGGAACAATGTCTCATGAAAGAGTGTGCTCAAACGCCTCCAACTTAGCAGACATGGCAATCTACTACTCGGGTATCTAGGAAACATCATGGTAGGAAGCCAACTCTAGAGTACAACAGGTAATAGTATGAAGGGCAGGTATGAAGGGCAGGTAGGTCCAGCGGAAGCGTAGCAAGGCTAAGGATATAAGGAGGACGTCTCTCATGAGGTGGGTTGCGACGCATGGAGGATCATCCACGGGACACTCTCTAGAGGAGGCAGGACACTGAGTCTGGAGGTACTAGAGACAAGGGAACAAGAGGATGAGGACTTCAAGTGTAGTGATATAGAATGGGGGCGATGAGCGCGTCAGAGGGAGACGTGGAAGGCAAAAGGGAGATGTGAGAAGATGAGACTATAAAGGTCGAAGGCGGTATAGGTAGAGGAAAGAGGAGAGGAGGTAGACATTTTGGTGGAGAGGAAAAAGACAGAAAGCGATGGGGTGAGAAGAATGAGAAACTACGCATAAAAGGGAGTCATAGATGAGTGCTAGGTCGAGGGGACGGAGGACACGGAAAAGGTGAGACTCGTCAAAGGTGACATCGCGTGAGATGCGAAGTTGGCGTGCAATAATATCATAACATCGATAGCCCTTGTGCTCGTTATTGTATCCTAAAATGATACAAGATACAGATTGAACAGAAAGCTTGGTACGCTCACGCATAGGAAGTAGAACATAGCACTGATGGCCAAAAACTCGAAGATGAGTATAACGTGGGGAGCGAGAGTATAGACACTCATCAGGACACTAGCCCTGAAGAAAGGTGGAGGGATGCATGTTTATAAGGTAGACAAAAGTGGAAATTGTCTCAGCTTAAAAGTGAAGAGGAAGATGAGAAGAGTGTGGGTTGTCTCTATGATGCAGTGATGCTTCTTTTCAGCGGTGTCATTTTGAGAATGGGCACTAGGATATGCAAGCTGAGGGAGAGTGTCGTGGGTACAACTAAATCACAAAAGGCACGAGAGAGGTACTTCCCCATAGTCAGAGCGAAAAATGTATATGGAATCAAAAAACTTGGTGCCCACCATAGTAGAGAAACTAGCATAAATCTAGAAAAAAAATAGATCGAGAATGCATAAAATAAATCCAACAATAATAAGAGTAATCATCAAAAAATATAACATAATACTGGTGTTCGCCCTTCGATACAAAAGGTATAGGACTTCATACATCTGAATGAACTAAATCAAAAAGGACACTTGGACCTAGACTCACTAGACTGATACGAGAGTTGTGGCTATTTACCAAGCTTACAACTCGTATAAGAGTGAGAATGATCAAAAAAACACGGCCAAGGAGACTGGTACTAATGAGAGATGATAGACGTGAACCGTTGGGGTGACCAAGGAGGTGATGCCAATGAGAGAAGGCCACTGAAGGAATACAAAAGGAGGAGGCAGCTGATGACGACGAAGTGGATAGAAGATGGAGGCGATCAAGGATGTATACCCCGCTACGACGATGTCCAGCTCCAAGGAGTGTCCCTATCATACGGTCTTGCACACAACATGCCAATTCATCAAAAATAACAAGACAACTGTTGGACCCCTAATTGATTTGGGCTAGGTTCACTAACTTAGGATGATGTGACTCAACATGTATAGCCAGGGTCATAGTTGTGTCCTAGAGTCTAGGCCAAGTCCTTAGAGTCAACATTAGATGGACCAGCTATCAACAAGACTATCAGAGACTCAAGATTAGAAGATTTCAAGACTAAGTAAAAATGAGTTCGACGTTCGTCGAACTCAGGTCGACGAAAGACGTTCTCAGCTCGACGATCTTGAGATATTTCTCTGAGCTGAGCTCGACGATCTTCATTCTCTGGTCGACGAAATTGGGATACTTCAACAACCTAAAGTCAGGATAACTCCAGATTATTCTAAGTCCAACTTCAGACTTTGGTCGACGAACAAGATTCTGAGCTCGACGAACTTGGACCTCGAGTTCACAACAACCTTCTGTTAGAAGATCTCAGGTCGACGAAGTCAACTTCTCAGGTCGACGAAGTGAACTTCTCAGTACTCTACTCGACGAATTCTTGAATCAGAAGATTTGTGTCGACACTTAGGGCATGTGTCGACACCAACCTATGTCGACACCAGAAAACTTGTGTCGACATCAAGAATAGTCAGTTGATACCCACTTATGTCGACACCAGAAGATCTGTGTCGACACCAGAAGATTCATGTCGACACTCAGAATATCAGTCAACACAAAATACTCGACTAAGTCCAAATTGTTGCTGAACTCCAGTCGACGAATGTAATTGTCAGCTCGACAAACTTCAGACAGAAAAGGCAAAGGTTCAGAAGCATGCAGTTCTGTTATCAGCTCGACGATCTTGGAACTCAGCTCGACGAACAGATGCTGTCTGGTCGACGAATACAAAATCTCAGTTCGACGAACTAGTAACTCAGCTCGACGAATTCTGCCAACTGTTCAACAATTCCAAACTTAGCCCTTTCCGACATTCTGTCCTCATTCTAATGCGGAAATTCCTGAGTAATTAATGCTCTACATTCTCTGAATGTATCCGTTAGAGGAAGCATTAATTACAGTCTTCCTCAGAAATATTACTTGCTGATTTTTCACAAGACAGTTGGGGAAATACATTAATGCCGATTATTCTCAGGCCGTCAGCATTAATTACAGAGGATTCAAATTTTTGAAAGGTGATAGAAGAAAAGAACACCAAGAATCAAGTGGATATAGATCGATACTCAGTCTAACAGTCAAAAAATATAGTGATACACAGAGACTGACTGCAAGAATTCACACAGTAGCAGAAAAAGCTTCACACAGACAAAACTTACTGAAGCATACAAGACATACAAGTGACAGGCAGTGATCTTGATTCAGAAGAAGAAGAATAATCATACAATATCAAGAGTCTTCTTCTTTCATATTCTCTTTAGGACTTCCAAGAACAACAAGTATCAAATCAATCAAGAAGCTCCTGCATCACTGCTAGTCAAGAACTTGCACAGTACATTAACAAATTAAAGTAAAGTTAGTTCCAATAACAATTAGAAAGATAAATTGCATAATACCACAACTCAGCAAAATCACTTAATAAAATATCTATTAAGCTCGGAAATTAAAGTAGAGTAAGTTCCAATAACAATTAAAAAGATAAATAGTTAGATTGCATAACATTACAACTCAGTAAAATCACTTGGTATTCATTTTTCCCAGCAACTCCTTCGCTGCAGCATTTTCGTCGTAATTCTTCGGAACCACATAATTTGACGGCGTCCATAACCCACGAAAAGCAAAAAACACATTGATCATTATCGCTTAGATCCCTTGGCACCCTTGTTATGATCTTTCAGAGCCCTTTATATTCCAGTTTAGGCCTTAAGTAATATGGTAATGGTAAATTACCGTCCTTGTCTCTGTAGTATTCTTCAATATTTTCAGGCATGACATCTACAAAAAACATAATTTAATGTGTTATGGTATGTAGCTGTAGTTCAGCCAACAAATCTAGAAAGAGAAAAGGAGTAAGCTGTGTACACATTTTATCTTTATGATGCAATGTCGAGTAATACTTGATAAATTTTGGCTAATTTACAACATAAATTAGAGATAATGATTGTGAAAGCTTTTAAGTATATTTAGAAACAATGTTAAATCAGCAAAAAAAAAATTAATGTTAAAATTGTGTCCCCTAACATCACAAATGGTATAAATTGAAAAACAAATTGGCCTAAAAAATCTTCAAGATATTCTGAAATTTTTCATAAATATAACATTATTGCTAGAAATGAACAACTTATGTGTTCAAGCAAAACTGATACAGCAATAAAAAACTTTAAGTTGACATCACAATTTCCACGGGTATAATGCAATATCCATAAAAATGATGGGAAATAGAGATTAGAAAAAAGAAAGGAAATATGATGAATTATATGCAACACAACTTAAATGTGAATCCTGAACAAGATGACTCAGATATTATAGTGAGCTATTTAAAAAATGTGGGATAATCTACAAATTTAGGCTGAACTGTTAAAAGCAAAAACATTGAGGTACAATGCGATGAATCTATATAAGTATGATGCAATAGCTTCCCCTGATATTTTTAGGTTCAATTTTTGTGTTTTATTCCATTCTTTTTTGTCAAAGGACATTGCAGGGAAGTTCTTTTATGTATCCTTACAGATAGGCACTTACAATAAAAATAATAAAATTAAGAAACTAAACCCAAGCCCAATAAACTTCCCAATCAAAAACATGGAGCTTGAAGCAAGAGAAATAAATGAAAGAAAAAATGTTGGTTGTACGTAGATCTAAAATAATTTGCATTTAATATCAGTTTTCAAGGAAAAAATTCATAAAGTAGATCAATAATGTCAAGCTAGAGGTAAATCAAGGATGAGATGGAGGATATTGAGGTAAAAAAGTCAAAACAGGAAAACATAAGGCTAGCATCATATGAGATTAACATAGCATATTAATGAAATCTGAAACAGGAAAACATAAGGCTAGCATCATCTAAAATCTGAAACTGGAAAACATAAGGTTAGCATCATCTGAAATTATCCCAGCAAAGCACAACTGTCGATCATAAGAATAACATTAGGGTAAGTAAAAAATCATAACCAAAATAATATATTGCTGGTTACAAAGGGAATAAAGCATATGTTCAAAAAACAGAAAAAACTAAATGAGAGGTTGAAGTTTACCTTAGGTAAAAAAAATCAAGAACTGCCAGAGGAAGAAATCACCGTCGGTGGAAGAAACCACCAGATTCACAAACTCGCTCTAAGCCTGGAGAAAATGGAGAAAAAGGAAAAAAATCGCAGCATGCAAGAAAGCGGCCCTGGAGTAGTAGAGAGAACAAATGAAAAATGAGAAATAATGTCTATATAAGTATGATGCAATAGCTTCCCCTGATATTTTTAGGTTCAATTTTTGTGTTTTATTCCATTCTTTTTTGTCAAAGGACATTGCAGGGAAGTTCTTTTATGTATCCTTACAGATAGGCACTTACAATAACAATAATAAAATTAAGAAACTAAACCCAAGCCCAATAAACTTCCCAATCAAAAACATGGAGCTTGAAGCAAGAGAAATAAATGAAAGAAAAAGTGTTGGTTGTACGTAGATCTAAAATAATTTGCATTTAATATCAGTTTTCAAGGAAAAAATTCATAAAGTAGATCAATAATGTCAAGCTAGAGGTAAATCAAGGATGAGATGGAGGATATTGAGGTAAAAAAGTCAAAACAGGAAAACATAAGGCTAGCATCATATGAGATTAACATAGCATATTAATGAAATCTGAAACAGGAAAACATAAGGCTAGTATCATCTAAATTTGAAACTGGAAAACAAAAGGTTAGCATCATCTGAAATTATCCCAGCAAAGCACAACTGTCGATCATAAGAATGGCATTAGGGTAAGTAAAAAATCATAACCAAAAATAATATATTGCTGGTTACAAAGGGAATAAAGCATATGTTCAAAAAACAGAAAAATCTAAATGAGAGGTTGAAGTTTACCTTAGGTAAAAAAAATCAAGAACTGCCAGAGGAAGAAATCACCGTCGGTGGAAGAAACCACCAGATTCACAAACTCGCTCTAAGCCTGGAGAAAATGGAGAAAAAGGAAAAAAAATCGCAGCATGCAAGAAAGAGGGCCTTGGAGTAGTAGAGAGAACAAGTGAAAATGAGAAATAATGGAAGATATGCAAAAAATCGGACGAAGAATAATGCAGTTTGGCAAGAAGTTTGCTTCACCGAGGAGGAGCTGTAACGGCCTCCCAGCACACGCTCGCAAGGACGGCCGCCGGCACCCGCAGCACCACGCTCGAAAGGGTTCAGCCTAACCAGGTCTGCAGACCATACACACCAACCCCTCTCCATCCACAGGCGGGTTGTTGAGGCCGGGGATCGAACCCGAGACCTCCTTGATAAGGAGTTTTCAAACCACTCCCCATCACCAACTGAGTTGCAGCACAAAATACTGAGTGCAATGTGTAACAAAATATCTGACGTCTTTCTTCATTCCCGGCCAACACATGGTCTTCCGCACGTTGGCGTACATCTTGGCAATCCCGGGATGCACAGAATACTGAGTGCAATGTGCCTCTCTCAAGATATCTTCCCGAATTTTACCGCCTTTGGGAATGTAGAGCCGACCACGAAAATAAACGAGGTAGTCTTTTAGTGTATACTCCTCGGCAGATCCACACTCAACTGACTTAAACGCGAGGGTCGGAGCAGCATCTTTTCCTTGCTCCGAACCCGGATTCGGCCCTGAATATCACAGACTATACTCATTGTAACATCTCATTTCCAACTAGACCCCTAAGAGTGGTTTTGGCCATGACTAGGTCATGACAAAACCCTAGGAAGCCCAAGAAGACCAAGAAAACCTAAGAATGTGGGTGAGACCACTATGGTCTACACATAGTAAATTTCTAAACTCTTGTTTAAGATGATCACGGGGCTTCACCAAGACTCCAAGACCCCACCATGGTCTCATCAACCCATTGTAGGGTCCATTAGAGCCCTAAGGGTCCATTGAAGTCAACCTATGGTGCCCAAGTTGACCTAGAACCACTATAGGCCTAATTGGGCAAGGTACCCTAACTAAGGTCAGTGTGCCCTGGTAAGCCCACTAACCCTACCCAGGACTTTCTAGACCTAATGTGGGATCAATGGGTCACTAAGGACTCAAGGAGGGCAGCGCAAAGGGTTAAGTTGACCGAGTCAACTCTACCCTAAATGGGTCAACCTAACCTACATTGGGTCAAACTGACCTACCCAAGGGCCAATTGAAATTCCTTAGCCAAGTGGATCTCACACATACCTTCATAACCATAGTGAGAGTCCAATGGGTCACCAAGGACCCATTGGGACCAATCAAAAAGGCTAAGTTGGCCAAAGTCAACTCTAGCCCTAAAGTAATCAAGGTACCCTGCTTAAGGGTCAAGTGACCTCCAAAGGGCCAAGACAACCCAACCTAGACCTTAAGGGAGGCCAATGGGTCACCAAGGACCCATTAAGGCCAACCTCAAAGACCAAATTGACCAAGGTCAACCATGGTCAAAGTTTAGGTCAAGTTAGCCAAATGGGCTAACTCAAGCTCAAGCCCAATTCACTTGGGCTAACCATGTTTTTGGTGGATGAAATAAACATGTAGGCTGCCATAGGGTTAGGTAGGATTCAATTCAGCTTGGTATGAAGGAGAGAGAAAAATCCACCTAAGGGAAGAGAGAGAAAGTGAAAGAGGTAATGGAGGAAGACTATGGGCTCATTCCTTCCCCTTCCCAACCTCCCATTCAGTTCATTAAGACCAGGAAGGCAGCCCCAATTCAACCAGCTACTCCTTGACTGGCTGGAGCCAGCTTCCCCCCTACCTACCATGGTCGCCATTGTTGACTAAGGCCAATAATGGCAAAGCTCCCTACAGCCACCTAACACCCCTTCTCTTCATCTTAAAACCTTCACTGGACTCCAAGGAGTCAGTCCCACCATTTACCTAAAGGAGCCAAGCAGTTAATAGTGTTGTTGCAGAAATCCGACCACCACCACCACCAAAATGTCTTCCTGGCGATCGGCAAGGCTACAACTGCCCAGCAAGGTCCTCCTCCACTCCTTCCATGGGAAGTTCTTAGGGATCATTAGGGCCAAGGTTCGGGCTCAATTGAGCCCGATCCAAGTTCAATTTTTCCTGGTTTTTCCATGGAAATCCACTTCTCGGGATCGCCGAAAAACGGATCTCCGGCGGCTGTGCCGCCGCCTGGCGACGACCACCACCTCAATGGAGGTGGTGGTGGCGGTGGCCGGCCGGGGAGGTGCCGGATAGCCAGCGGCAGCTGCTGGAAGATGCTCCAGGTGGGATGAATCGCAGCCATCGGCTGGAGCTAGAAGACGATAGGATTCCGTCTATATTGCGCCAAGATTCGTGCTGGAAATGATTCTAAACTATAGATTTAAAATCCTGATTATTTAATTTCTGTCACATTACTTCTATTTAATGGTTTAAATTTTAAAAATACTTAGGCCCCTCTGCTGAAAACGTCACCAACATGAACTTTGTAGCCCTTAGTGTGTACTTTAATGCAAAATTGATATGAACCCATTTGGACTTCTGGTTGGACTAGGGCACCCATTTTGGTGGTGCCTACACCTAGGGCTAAGCAGAAATTAAATTGAGTGCCCCTACTTCATCTTTGGCTCAAATGATTTGAAATTTTGGCAGGGAGTCACACTAGACCATATATAGGTCCTGCCAAAAATGGGAATTTTGGGGGAAACTTTTATATAGTTTTGGAAATTATTTAATAATAATAGGGTAATTTAATTATGTGGTCTAATGACCTCCAAACCTTGCAAATTTTGGTAATCGTCCCTGTACTCATTCTATGTCTCTGTATAAAGTTTCACCTCATTTGGATGTGTTTTGAATAGGTATTGACCTAACCATAACTTTACCTTAACGAGGGTATTTTGGTCAAAAAGTGCACTTTTGATTTTGAGTGGCCAAATCACCTCAACAGAGGCTGCAATTTGGGACACTGACTTGGTATGGCATTTAGCACCTCCCATGGAATATGGGGTAGATTGGAATTGATTTGCCCTAAGATCCTAGGCCAAACCCTAAGGAAGGACCTTTGTGCCTTGTGAAGGGCTTGAGTCCTAAACACCTTGTATGAACTTGAAAGTTTTTATGGAGGGTCCTAGGGTAGATAAAACCCTCTGGTAAAAATATTAAAGGATTTTGAAAAGGGTAGGGCCCACAAAACGCTAACCCTAGCTTAGGGCATAAAACTTATAGTGCTAAATTAGGTTAGCAAAACTCCTTGAAATATAATGAAATTTTGGTAGTGTGGGCATAAGGATATATTGAGCCTCTGGTAATTTATTGGGAATTTTGGACCAATATGTTTAGCACTTCATTTGTAACACTTGGGATTCCCTAATTAATAATTTGACTATATGATCTCACTGCCCATTGAAAGGTCCTAAAAATTTGGCAGAGGTCGTTTTCGACCATATTGATCATCTATGAATTTTAATAGAATTTGTGAATACATATTTAGGGTATCTACTTCACAAGTTCATAACTTTGGGAACATGCTAAATAATTCTTACATAGCTCAATACTTGATGAAAAATTATGAAACTTGATAAGTAGTGTTACTAGTTCATTATGCTCATGTGGGAATTTATTTGGAATTTGTAGATGGATAATTGGTATACTTTGTTCATTAACCCATTAACTTGGAATTTTATGAGAAAATCAAGTATAAACTTTATTATTCAATGATAAATTGTGAAACTTGATCTAAAGAATTTATATGTCCTTATAATCATACTTGAATTTTAACTGAATTTTTGGAAGTATTATTAATGTACATACCTCTTAAAATGATTTATTATGGGATATATTTGAAAATAAAATTAAGGGCTTAAACCTTGCTAAAAATTGGAAGACTTAGGCTTTAGAGTTGATTATTCATTTGTAATTAACATAAATTTAGTGGAATATTATCTTGTCTGAAATTGGTACTTCATGTTCAAACTTGGGCTTTTTGGCTACTAAAATAAATAAATATATTATCAGACAAATTAAGAAAATTATGAATTTCTGGATTTATGCTAAAAATGTCATTATAGCCGTCTAATAATTATCATAGGGTACTGGATCATTATTTGGTGTACCTTCCATTTACGAGTGATATAGCTTAAGTGGTCTGCATATAGTAAAAACTGCAGAAACCATGTTGAGTATTATTTGAGCACATGAGTTGGGAATTAGTGGTTGGCTGGTTTGGATAGATAAAAATATGTTCACCATTGGAATATAGGATAGTAGAGTGTTGGATTGGTTAGAGTTAGGTGGTGCTCGGGATCGACGAAAGATCGTCTTCCCCGTGGAGAGGAGGTGTAAAATAACTAGGCTTTCACCTTCACTCACCTCGATGTCTCGAGATGTTAGGTTGGGTCACTCGGGCATTGGGCCCAGTGTATTTATGATGGGCAGGTTGGCCCGGCGAGCTTTGGCTCGATTGTTACTTGTGAAGGACGGGTTAGTCCGGCGAGCTTTTGGGCTCGGTAGTGGTTTTGGCGATGGGCAGGTTGTCTGGCAAGCCTTGGCTCGGGTGTTGTTCTTGTGACGGACGGGTTAGTCCGGCGAGCTTTGGCTCGGTAGTGTTCTGGTGATGGGCAGGTTGGCCCGGCGAGCTTTGGCTCGGTTGTGTTTGTGACGGACGGGTTGGTCCCGGGAGCCTTGGCTCAGTTACCGATACATAAGGCTGCATGTGCATAAAATATAAGGTGGTGGGTCCACGGTATTGGAGGGTCGATGCACCGACGCCAATACATTGACTCGACAAGTGTGGTTTAGCACTTGGCCAAACAGAAGTCCGGTGCACCAACCGGTAAGAGTATACAGGAGTCCGCTTTGTGCACCAGCGTTGAGGCATACGATAGGTCTAACTGGTAGTGCTTTACTAGTTTAGAGGTGGGCGAGGCCCAACCCAACGCTTCCGTCTGCCACTACGGAGGTATCCTGGGAGGTGAGGCTCCAGAAAGGGTGAACTAAAGGTCTGTGTACACAGAGTCGAGTGGGTGAGTTGCACTTGCATGATCGGATCATAACCCACTTGCATCTGTCATAGCATAATCATAGCATAAAACCTCTATCACCTATTGTATAAGTGGTGTGGGACGCTTATACAATAGGCCCTGCAAAACGACCCCTTGGTCTATAAGCTTGTGTGGGTAAGTTTATAAATTAAGGTTAAATTCTTTATATATTTATTGTTGTTATTAACCGACACCCAACGTATAAATTGGTATGAGACTTTTTATATGATGGGATCCCTGTAAAAGATCCCTTGCTTATATGTTCTGTATAAGTTAAGGTTATTTTCATACTTTACTTTACTGTCACATGTACTATAAAAAATTGCTAGTATAGGTCTGCTGCCATCTGTTTCTTGATTACTCTCCACCTTCAAGTCCTCCCCTTTCTCCCTCTCCACTCGGTGCCTAGGGTCCATGGGGGAAGGGGTGGGGGATGATAGGACTTAGTCTTTTAGACTAACGGTTTTCGAACCACGTCATTTTAGGGGACCACGGAGCCCAGCATGGAGGAGCAGCCCGGAGGTCGGCACGCTTGGATATCGGGCAGTCTAGTTCCGGAGTTCAGACGGCGGGGACTGTGAGTCCTGATCATTATTAGTTATAGTATTTGCTTTCGCGTTGAGAGATTTGTAGTCAGGACATGATGTACTGGGCATGAGCCCAAGATCTTATATTTTTGTGTATCTGTGGACACTCCCTTCGTGAAGATTATTTACATATATATGTGATTTCTATGGACTTGCTTTACTATTTTGCTACAGTTGCGATCGATTTGGCCGGCAGGATCGGCATTTTGTAGTGATGACCTTCCTGGGTGCGAAGGTGTCACCGCAAAGAGGCTGTTCTGGGCCTAAGACCCCGTGTTTTAAAAAGAAAACAAAGGGGGTCTTACAAGTGGTATGAGAGGGAAACCTCGATCGACAAGTAGCAGTCCACAACCCCTGGGTCACCCCCGCACGGGTTTAGTTTGGGGACAAACTAAGTAGCGAAAGCAGTGGTATGCCTATGAGGGGGATCACATGTAAATCATCCACTTTTAATTAGGTTAGAGTTGATTACTTACTGTTGACTTTTATTACGCAGCCCCAAGTACAGCCTACACCACAAGTGTAGTCCAGCAGACTCCGGACGTTACACCACCTCCCCGGTACCCACTCCATTCCTACAGTCAGAGATGGGACAGACTCTGACAGCCATCCTGGATGCGTTTAGGGCATAACAGGTTCCGGCTCTGCAGCCAAACCCGGGGCTAACTGGCAGAGCATTTTCCGAGGACTTTCTCCCCCATCCTACTGGGGACTAAGTCGGCCGTGCGGACAGAGGAATGGCTGGATATTATGTACGAGATGTTGACCGGGATACAGTGCCCTTGGGAGGAGAGGGTGCCTTTGGTGATCTCCTGCCTGGAGTCACATGCAAAGAGATGGTGGAAGACTCGCTAGACACGACATTTGCGGACAGGGAAGTAGCAGAGATTTCTTGGGGGGAGTTCAGGGGCGCGCTGTGGAAGACTTTGTTCCACAGTCGGCCAGGGACGAGCTGGAGGATAGGTTTTTGCAGTTGAGGCAGGGGAACAAGACGGTGGTGGAGTACCACCGAGAGTTCAACCATCTGGCCCGGTTTGCGGACTCTTATCAGTTAGACGAGGCAGGATATACCAAAAGGTTCTACAAGGGACTGTGAGAGGAGCTGAGGGAGACCCTACTATTTGTATCCGACGGGCCCATTTCCCGGATACTAGAGATGGCAAAAGGATAGAGGCTGATGGCAAGCTACTCGGGGCCGGAAACGGACAACGGAGGATCAGGGTCGAGGAGTAAGGAACGATCAGAGACGAGCCGTATCACGGATGGGAGGAGGGTCGAGTACCAGCCTCGTCAGGAGGCAAGAAAGGGGACAAGGGAGCCAGTGGTGGTGGCTCCACCAGCTCTTCAGACATGGGAGGGATAGAGACCCGGGGAATGGCATATCCCCCGCCGGAATGCTTCAATTGCCAACAGGTGGGGCACATCAGGAGGAATTGCCCCATGAGGAGGGCACCCCACCAGCACCACTGGCTGCCCAGCCAGCGCAATATTTTGGAGGTCGAGGTCGTGGCGTAGGACGTGGATACCTGGGTGGGGATCGTAGACAAGAAAGGTAGACGGTGTATGCTTTGGACCTGGCGCAGCTCGGAACCAGAGTAGGTCATAGCAGGGTACGCCTAGATGTTTAATTGTTTAAGTAGAATTCCCTTTCTCAGTTGCCCAATTTGTAGAACTGCACTAGGTATAATAAATAGGAAAGAAAACTCGTTATAAAATACTAAGACATTTAAACGCCGCAGGTTTAGTCTTCATCAGCGGCAAGCCGCCTATACACTGTTCGACACGGGTGCCTCACACTCGTTTGTGTTGGAGGCCTTCCTGGAAGGACTGGAAGGAGTGGAGCGGTTCACAGCCTGATGAGGAGGGTGCGTTCTACCCGACGGATCAGAGGGATACTCACCTCTGCCCACTGCAACATGGAGGCGGAGATTGGCGGAAAGTCATTCGAAGTATCGGCAACGATCCTAAGGATGCCAGTCTTCGAGCTGATCCTGGCATGACATGGTTGCACTGGAACCATGCCCAGATTGATTGCCAAGCAAAGACGATCATTGTGAGGCACGGGGACTCTGTCATTATCATCGAAGATATAAGATCTGCCTCTCGTATACTCTTATCCTCAGTACAGGCCGTTAAGGCCCATCTGCATGGAGAGGAGGTTTATCAGATTCTATTTGAGATGGTGGAGGCCAAGGAGTCTGTGGCAGACATCTGGTGGTGCGAGATTTCGCAGATGTCTTTCCAGAGAAACTGCCAGGACTACCTCCGCACCGAGAGCAGGACTTCCAGATACAGCTTGTGTCGGGGGCCAAGCTGGCATCTAGGGCCCCTTACCAGATGGCCCCAAAAGAGTTGACAGAGTTTCGAAGTCAGTTGCAGGAACTAGTAGAGGCAGGGTTTGTCCGTCCAAGCTCTTCACCATGGGGACCCCCGGTGCTATTTGTCAAGAAGGACGGAAGTCTCGCTTGTGTATTGATTACCGAGCGCTGAACAGACTGACGGTCCGGAATACATACCCGCTGCCACGGATTGACGAGTTATTCGATCAACTGGAAGGGGCACATTTCTTCTCGAAACTTGACTTGAGGTCAGGTTATTACCAGCTACGGATTCGAGAGGAGGACATTCCGAAGACCGCCTTCAGTAGTAGGTACGGACTGTTCGAGTTACAGTGATGCCCTTCGGGCTTGTTGAAGTTAGTGACCGGGCGGTCTGGCGGTCTGGCTTGGCGGGTTGATGACCGCACGGTTTGGAGGTTTCCCTTCAGCGGTTTGGTTGTTGTGTGTTGTTGTCTAAGGTCCAAGCGGTTTAGCGGGTTGTCTCTGGCGACTTGGAGACCGGGCGGTCTAGCGGTCTCCCATGGCGATCTCTCTCTCTCTGGTAGTAGCCGAGCGGTTAGCCCTTCTGTCTAACCGCGCGGCGTGTGCGGTTTGTGTCTGTATAGTCCGCTTAGTCCTTTTATTTTTAGTCCCACATCTCTTATTTGTATTCTCTCATCTCTCCTCCATTCTATATAAGGGAGGGCATACATTTGTAATAGATATCTTTTTCGGATAATAAAGTTTCAGTTAAAACCATTTCGGTTTGTTTTTGTTCGGTTCTTACATGGTATCAGAGGACTCGATCTACTCCTCCTGATTCTGTGCCTTCCTTGTCCGCGCGGCTTGTCTTGCCGGTTTGCACCCTGTCCGCGCGGCCTCTTCCTCTCCTTGTCGTTGCCCTCTGTGTGCGCGACTTTTCTAAGTCGCCGCCTCTTGTCACCGCGACCTGTTTTGTCGTTGCTCCTGTTCGCGTGGCCTATCCTCTAGCCGTTCGAATTCTTCCCTCTGCTTGGGTCTGCGGCTTGGTCGTGGCTTTTCTGGCCGTTGGTTTCTACCCTCGTGACCGCTGCAGCTTTTCTTCTCCTATCCGTGCGGGTTGTTTCCTAACCGCCCGACTTCCCTTTCCTGCTCCTATGGCTCTTTCTGATGCTTCTACTGCCACCACCCCTGTCACCAATCCGGCTCCGCCTCTTCCACCTACTCCTTCCGGGAACCTTGGCACCGTTTCCAAGCTTGTCGGCTCCAACTACCCGGATTGGAGCGTCTCTTTCACCTTTCTACTCCGCTCGCAACGCAAACTCCACCATCTCGTTGATGACCCACCTCCTATCACTTCACCTCTCTTTGATGACTGAGATGCGAGTGACGCGCTTGTACGTACTTGGCTCGCTAACAGTCTTTCGGATGAGTGCCTTCCCGTCATCCGTCATGATGAGACGGTCAAGGCCTCTTGGCTTCATCTTGCCGCTCTGTACTCCAGGGGGGCTCAGACCTCCCGCATCTATACGTTGTATGCGGACCTCTTTGCCCGTCCTACCTTGTCTCCTGCTGCTGCCTACCAACAGGTTCAGGCTCTTGGGGCTGAGATTCTTCAGAATCGCCCCTTTTCTGCGGATTTGGCTCAACAACACAAGCACTTCCAGGAGCTTCTGGTTGTGTGTTATCTGCTCCGGCTTCCTGATACTTATGACATGATCCGCCAGCAAATTCTGGGTGAAGCAGAATCTCCTACCTTAGATGCCACTACTGCCCGCATCGCTGCTGTCACCTCTCTCCTTTAGCGCCCTCTTCTTCCCGCTCCTCCTCCACCTGACAACTATTCTCATCACACTCAGCGAAGTGGCTCTGGTAGCCGCAGTCACCAGTCCGGCGGCCGTGCTTCTTCCCGTTACCTTTGCTCTCACCGTGGCCGCACCGGACATACTTCCGAACGCTGCTGGACAAAGCATCCCACCTTCGCCCCTCCGGTGACTCTTCCAAGCCGTCTGCCTCTGTTGTCACATCCTCAGTAGTGCCCACATGGTGACTCAAGGTAAATGGCTCATCGACTCTGGTGCAACTAATCACATGACGGGCAATCCTCAGTGCTTCTCTTTACTCGAACACCATGATCGGTTGCCCCCGGTCCTCGTTGCAGACGGTTCTCCCTCCCCTGTTCATGGGACGGGAGTGGTTCATGTTACTCAGTGACTACGACTAGCGGACACTCTCTATGCGCCCAAGTTTCTGTGCAATCTATTGTCTGTTACCTCTTTATGCAAGCAGCTTCAGTGTTCTGTGACGTTTACTCCGACTTCTTGTTCTTTTCAGGATCCGAGCTCCCACCGGACGATTGCTACTGGGACTGAGAGCGGCGGCCTCTACTTCCTCGACAACGTTTCCGCCTTGTCCGCCTTCTCCTCTTCTTGTATGGATCTTCTCCAGTGGCATCTCCGCCTCGGTCATCCTCCACCACGACTTCTACATCAGCTTCTGCCCCACCTCCCTCCCTCCAGTACTCCTCTCCAATGCGACGCCTGTCAACTCGGCAAGCATCACCGTTCCTCCTTCCCCCCGAAGCAAGGTCGGGGCTCTACTCGTCCTTTTGATCTTGTCCACTCCGATGTCTGGGGACCTGCTCCTACCCTCACCATTGGCCGGGGTAGTTCTTATTTTGTAACTTTTATAGATGATTTTCTCGATGTGCTTGGGTGTATCTCCTACTAGATCGCTCTGAACTTTTGGATGTATGAATCTCTTTTTATCAGTTAATTAAAACTCAGTTTAATGTTTGTATTAAAACCTTTCGCTCCGACAATGCTAAAGAGTATCTGAGTCATGCTTTTACATCTTTTTGTGTGCAACATGGCATTATTCATCATACTAGCTGTGTTTACACCTCTCAACAAAATGGGGTGACGGAACGCAAAAACCGTCACCTCCTCGATATGGCTCGCACATTGATGACCCAGATGCATGTCCCTCGCTCTATTGGGGCTATGCTGTTCTCCTTGCCTGCTACCTCATTAATCGCATTCCATCCACCGTTCTCCACGGGAAAACACCATTCTTCATTCTGTATCCGGGCAAGGAGCCTTTTCCTCTCCCTCTCCGAATCTTTGGATGCACTGCATTTGTGCATGCCCCATCTGCCACCCGTGACAAGCTATCCCCTCGCTTCACCAATGTGTCTTTCTGGGGTACTCCACCACTCAGAAAGGCTAATGTTGCTTTAACCCTGTTCTTCGTCAGCAGTTCATCTCTGCTGACGTTACCTTCTTCGAGAATGCCTCCTACTTCTCGTCTGAATCCTCCTCTCTTTCCCCCGCTTACTCTCCTCTTCCCCCAGCTTCTGATTCTCCTGCTATTCCCTTCGTTCCCTCGTCTCTTACCGAGATATCCACCCCTCCGCCATCTCCGTCCCCTCCTCTCGCTCCACCTCTCTCTCCCACTTCTCCATCACCGCCTCCATCCTCTCCGCACCGTCGCTCTCTTCTCCCGGGCCAGCTCTCTCTGCCACGGACGCTCCGGATACCGAGGGGGCCGCCGACCTGGATCTCCCTGTGGCTCTTCGCAAAGGGGTGCGGACATGTACCCTCCACCCCCTTGTTGCTGTTGTTTCATATGATCGTCTTACCGCTTCTCGCAGGGCCTTTGCGCTAGCTATCTCTGTCACTGCCACGCCTCGTTCCTATCAGGAGGCCCTTGATATTCCTCACTGGAAGCTGGCCATGGATGAGGAAATGGCGACCCTCACGGAGCGGGGGTACCTGGACTCTTGTTCCTCCTCCCTTTGGTACTGATGTTGTTGGCTGTCGTTGGGTCTTTGTGGTCAAATTTAGCCCCGACGGCACGGTGGACCGTTATAAAGCTCGTCTTATTGCTAAGAGCTTTACTCAGACATATGGAGTTGATTACTTTGACACTTTCTCTCCGGTGGCTCGTCTCAGCACCATCCGAGTCCTTCTCTATGTGGCGGTCAATCGAGAGTGGCCGATTTCGCAGCTGGATGTCAAGAATGCCTTCCTTTATGGTGATCTTCAGGAGGTCGTCTATATGGAGCAACCTCCTGGGTATGTTGCTCAGGGGGAGACCCGAGTATGTCGGTTGAAGAAGGCAATCTATGGCCTCAAGCAGAGCCCTCGAGCTTGGTTTGACAAGTTCAGCGGCATCGTGGCGGCCGTTGGTTTTGTGCGCAGCTCTGCCGATCACTCGCTATTTATTCACAAAACCTCCTCGGGCATGGTGGTTCTTGCTGTGTACGTTGATGATATTCTTCTCACTGGCGATGATCAGGAAGGGGTTGCCTTGACAAAGCGGCATCTTCGTCAACATTTGGTCACGAAAGATATGGGCTCTCCGAAGTAATTTTTGGGGATTGAAATCTCTCGGAAGCCCAACTCCTTAGTCCTCTCCCAGCGTAAGTATGCTCTAGATCTTTTAAAAGAAGCAGGATTGACTGGAGCCAAACCTGCCCAATGCCCCATGGCTATTGGAGAAGACAAAACCTGGACGGATGATTCGCCCCTTCTTTCAGATACTACGCGGTACAGGCGTCTAGTTGGTAAGCTCATATATCTCACAGTGACCAGGCCCGACATTTTCTATGATGTGGGGAAGGTGAGTCAATTCATGCAAGCTTCTAAGGAGTGCATCTACAGTCTGCCTTGAGGATCTTGGAGTATGTCAAAGCAGCGCCTGGGAAAGGATTACTCTTTCAGAAGAATGGTCACCTGAGGGTTGAAGCATACTCAGATGCGAGTTACGCTGATGACAAAGGGGATCGCAAATCTACTCCGGTTTCTGCACCTTTGTTGGGGAAATCTGGTAAGCTGGAAGAGCAAGAAGCAGTCTGTTGTTTCCAGGTCCAGTGCTGAAGCAGAGTATCGGAGTATGCCATCGACCACTTGTGAGTTAAAATGGCTACGGGCTCTCATGCTGGATTTATGAGAGGTCTACCACCATCCTCTACCTATGTTTTGTGACAACAAGGCTGCCATATGCATCTCCAAAAATCCAGTCTTTCATGAAAAAACCAAGCACATTGAGGTCGACTGTCATTTCATTCGTGAAGAGATTTTGAAAGAACAAATTTGCACTCCCTTCGTCACTTCTGATAAAGAGCTGGCTGACATCTTCACCAAGCCAGTATCTACCTCTTTTCTTCATATTTGTGACAAGCTGGGCATGATCGATATATATGCTCCAGCTTGAGGGGGAGTGTTGAAGTTAGTGACCGGGCGGTATGACGGTCTGGCTTGGCGGGTTGATGACCGCACGGTTTGGAGGTTTCCCTTCAGCGGTTTGGTGCTGTGTGTTGCTGTCTGAGGTCCAAGCGGTTTAGCGGGTTGTCTCTGGCGACTTGGAGACCGGACGGTCTAGCGGTCTCCCATGGAGATCTCTCTCTCTCTGGTAGTAGCCGAGCGGTTAGCCCTTCTGCCTAACCGCGCAGTGTGTGCGGTTTGTGTCTGTATAGTCCGCTTAGTCCTGTAAATTTTTAGTCTCACATCTCTTATTTGTATTCTCTCATCTCTCCTCCATTCTATATAAGGGAGGGCATACCTTTGTAATAGATATCTTTTTCGGATAATAAAGTTTCAGTTAAAACCATTTCGGTTTGTTTTTTGTTCGGTTCTTACAGGGCTCACAAATGCGCCGTCAGCATTTCAAGCCTCATGAACAGGGTATTCGAGGAGTATTTGGATGTATTCGTCATCGTATTTATTGACGACATCTTCATCTACTCAAGGACGGAGGAGGAGCATACACGACACCTGACTTTGACTCTAGAGAGGCTACGGGAACACCAACTGTACGCGAAGTTCAGCAAATGCCAGTTTTGGCTAAAGGAGGTGGCCTTCTTAGGCCATATCATCAGCGGTGCAGGGTTGGCAGTTGACCGGCCAAGATTCGGGCAGTTCAGGATTGGCCACCATTGAAGACAGCCACGGATGTACGGAGCTTCCTGGGACTTGCCGGATATTACCGGAAGTTCGTCGAAGGATTCTCCCGGATTGCACTCCCTCTTTTATCCCTGACAAAGAAGGAATCCCCGTTCATTTGGACGCCACAGTGCGAGGCGACTTTGTGGAGTTGAAAGGTCGGCTTACCTTGGCGCCAATTCTCGCTCTTCCGTCGGGAAGGGAGGGATTCCAGGTGTACACAGACGCCTCCTACCAGGCAATGGGTGCCGTTCTGATGCAGAACGAGCATGTAATAGCCTATGCCTCCCGACAGTTGAAGATACATGAGAAGAACTATAAGGTGCATGATCTGGATATGGGTGCAGTGATCTTTGCTCTGAAGATTTGGCGGCACTACTTTTACGGGGTTCACTGTGACCTCTTCTCTGATCACAAGAATTTGAGATATGTGGATACATAGAAGGAACTCAACATCAGACAGAGACGTTGGGAGGAGTTCCTGTCAGATTATCAGTACACCATGCACTACCATCCCGGCAAGGCAAACGTGGTGGCAGATGCTCTGAGCCGGAGAGGAGATACCTCAGGAAGGGACCACAGTTGATGTCCATGGATCTAGTCCGGTCTTTCAGAGATACGCAGATATCCCTGGTATCCGAGAATGATCCAGAGATGTACATGGAGTATCTAGCATCGATGGTTGCCATAGATGATATTCGTTACCGCATCCGGGACGGACAGAAGACAAATGCATGGGCAGAGCCGATATTCCAAGCCTTGAAGGAGGGTTCAACGGGAGATTATTCACTGAGAGATGGATTTTATATTTCAGAGGCAGGGTCTATATACCCGCAGGAGGTCAGATTCGTGAGGACATCATGGCGGAAGCACATTGTAGCAGATATTCTATACATCCGGGGATCACCAAGATGACGACAGACTTAAAGAAGATGATGTTCTGGCCGGGGATGAAGAAAGACATTACATACTTCGTGACACATTGCGAGGCTTGCCAGCTAGTGAAGGCGGAGTGCAGAAACCCCGCGAGATTGCTACAACCGCTTTCGGTGCCGGAGTGGAAATTTGAGGACATTGTGATGGACTTAATTCATGGCCTTCCCCGATCACGGACGAGAAATGATTCAATTTGGGTCATCGTCGACCGGCTGACAAGGTGGCCAGATTCTTCCAATCAGGAAAGATGACTCGGTGGGGGCTGGTGCGGAGATTCGTAGAGCAGTTCATTCGTTACCACGGGGTGCCCAGGACAATCGTGTCAGATCGGGATGGTCGGTTCACATCCAGGGAGTGGAGATCCGTGCAGGCTTACCTAGGCTCGCGGCTGACTTCAGCACAGCATTTCATCCCCAGACGGACGGGCAGACAGAGCGCACCAACCGGGCATTGGAGGACCTCCTAAGGCTATGCATCCTGGATCGAAACAAACCTTGGGAGAAGCTTTTACCCCTGGTCGAGTTCTCCTATAACAACAGCTACCAGTCCAGCAAAGGGATGACTCCTTATGAAGCCTTGTACGGAAGGAGATGTAGGACTCCACTTTCATGGGTTCAGGACGAGGATCCGAAGCGTTGGGGTCGGATTTTGTCGAAGACACGAAGCTCAGGTGCGATTGATATGGGACAAGATGCTGGAAGAGCAGAGCCGACAGGCTAAGTACTACAACGCCCGACACCGTCAGGTAGAGTTTCAGGTGGGTGACCGGGTTTTCTTGAAGATTCGGCCATGCACGGAGTTTCACGAGTACGTGGTCGGAAAAAGAAGCTCAGCCCTAGGTATATGGGCCCTTACAGGATCCTGGAGCGGATCGGACCCCTAGCTTACAGGCTGGAGTTGCCACCAGAACTGGCAGGTTTACACGATGTGTTCCATATATCTTCGCTTAGGAGGGCTCTACTATGCCCGGAGCAGCAGATTTCGACCACAGATGGACCGGTAGCTTCAGACAGGTCAGTTCACTTGGAGCCGGTTCGGATCGATGACAGAGGAGTATGGATCTTGCGTCGCAAGATGGTTCCGTTAGTCAAGGTTCTATGGAGAAACCACGGCCAGGAGGAGCATACCTGGGAACCGCAGGACCTGATGCGACAAAGTACCCAGAGCTGTTCAGTCAGGTATACCTCACAACCTCTCAAGATGTTCAATTTACTTTCCTATTTTAACCTAGTAGGGCTGCTCTAGGAAGAGTAGAGGCTAATCTTTTGTTTATTGGATCTTGGCTTTGCCAATTGGGCGAATTGGTCATAGATTTAGGTTTCCCTTTAAACCCCACTTAGCAAACATGACGTCGATATGTAATCTTTCACTTCTTATGGATGTTACAAGTTTCTTTTCTTCGATAGAAATTCCCGTAGGCTTAACCTTGATTTTGGGGACGAAATCTTTGTTTTGTTTATTGTGATTTATAACATCCCATTTCCAACTAGACCCCCTAAGAGTGGTTTGGACATGACTAGGTCATGATAAAACCCTAGGAAGCCGAAGAAGACCAAGAAAACCTAAGAATGTGGGTGAGACACTATGGTCTACACATAGTAAATTTCTAAAGTCTTGTTTAAGATGACCATGGGGCTTCACCAAGACTCCAAGACCCCACCATGGTCTCATCAACCCATTGTAGGGTCCATTAGAGCCTTAAGGGTCCATTGAAGTCAACCCATGGTGCCCAAGTTGACCTAGAACTACTATAGGCCTAAATTGGGCAAGGTGCCCTAACTAAGGTCAGTGTGCCCTGGTAAGCCCAACTAACCCTACAAGGACTTTCTAGACATAAAGTGGGATCAATGGGTCACTAAGGACCCAAGGAGGGCAGCCCAAAGGGTTAAGTTCACCAAAGTCAACTTTAACCCTAAATGGGTCAACCTAACCTACATTGGGTCAAACTGACCTACACAATGGCCAATTGAAATTCCCTTAGTCAAGTGGACCCCACACATACCTTCATAACCCTAGTGAGAGGCCAATGGGTCACCAAGGACCCATTGGGACCAATCAAAAAAGGCTAAGTTGACCGAAGTCAACTCTAGCCCTAATGTAATCAAGGTACCCTGCTTAAGGGTCAAGTGACCTCCAAAGGTCAAGAAAACCCCACCTAGACCTTAGGGGAGGCCAATGGGTCACCAATGACCCATTAGGGCCAACCTCAAAGACCAAATTGACCAAGGTCAACCATGATCAAAGTTTAGGTCAAGTTAGCCCAAATGGGCTAACTCAAACTCAAGCCAATTCACTTGGGCTTACCATATTTTGGTGGATGAAATAAACATGTGGGTTGTCATAGGGTTAGGTAGGAGTCAATTCAGCTTGGTATGAAGGAGAGAGAAAAATCCACCTAAGGGAAGAGAGAGAAAGTGAAAGAGATAATGGAGGAAAGACTTTGGGCTCATTCCTTCCCCTTCCCAACCTCCATTCAGTTCATTAAGACCAGGAAGGCAGCCCCAATTCAACCAGCTACTCCTTGACTGGCTGGAGCCAGCTCCCCCCCCCCCCTACCTACCATGGCTTCCATTGTTGACTAAGGCCAATAATGGCAAAGCTCCCTACAGCCACCTAACACCCCTTCTCTTCATCTTAAAACATTCACTGGACTCCAAGGAGTCAGTCCACCATTTACCTAAAGGAGGCAAGCAGTTTCATAGTGCTGTTGCAGAAATCCGACCACCACCACCACCAAAATGTCTTCCGGTGATCGGCAAGGCTACAGCCGCCCAGCAAGGTCCTCCTCCACTCCTTCTTCCATGGGTAGTTCTTAGGGATCATTAGGGCCAAGGTTCGGGCTCAATTGAGCCCGATCCAAGTTCAATTTTTCCTGGTTTTTCCATGGAAATCCACTTCTCGGGATCGCCGGAAAACGGATCTCCGGCGGCTGTGTCGCCGCCTGGCGACGGCCACCATCTCAGTGGAGTGGTGGTGGCGGTGGCCGACCGGGGAGGTGGCCGGATAGCCGGCGGCAGCTGCTGGAAGATGCTCCAGGTGGGATGAATCGCAGCCATCGGCTGGAGCTAGAAGACGATAGGATTCCGTCTATATTGCGCCAAGATTCGTGCTGGAAATGATTCTAAACTATAGGATTTAAAATCCTGATTATTTAATTTCTGTCACATTACTTCTATTTAATGGTTTTAAATTTTAAAATACTTAGGCCCCTCTGCTGAAAACGTCACCAACATGAACTTTGTAGCCCTTAGTGTGTACTTTAATGCAAAATTGATATGAACCCATTTGGACTTCTGGTTGGACTAGGGCACCCATTTTGGTGGTGCCTACACCTAGGGCTAAGCAGAAATTAAATTGAGTGCCCCTACTTCATCTTTGGCTCAAATGATTTGCAATTTTGGCAAGGAGTCACACTAGACCATATATAGGTCCTGCCAAAAAATGGGAATTTTGGGGGAAAATTTTATATAGTTTTGGAAATTATTTAATAATAATAGGGTAATTTAATTATATGGTCTAATGACCTCCAAACCTTGCCAAATTTTGGTAATCGGTCCCTGTACTCATGCTATGTCTCTGTATAAAGTTTCACCTCATTTGGATGTGTTTTGAATAGGTATTGACCTAACCATAACTTTACCTTAACGAGGGTATTTTGGTCAAAAAGTGCACTTTTGATTTTGAGTGGCCAAATCACCTCAACAGAGGCTGCAATTTGGGACACTGACTTGGTATGGCATTTAGCACCTCCCCATGGAATGTGGGGTAGATTGGAATTGATTTGCCCTAAGATCCTAGGCCAAACCCTAAGGAAGGACCTTTGTGCCTTGTGAAGGGCTTGAGTCCTAAACACCTTGTATGAACTTGAAAGTTTTTATGGAGGGTCCTAGGGTAGATAAAACCCTCTGGTAAAAATATTAAAGGATTTTGAAAAGGGTAGGGCCCACAAAACCCTAACCCTAGCTTAGGGCATAAAAATTGTAGTGCTAAATTAGGTTAGCAAAACTCCTTGAAATATAATGAACTTTTGGTAGTGTGGCATATAAGGATATATTGAGCCTCTGGTAATTTATTGGGCAATTTTGGACCAATATGTTTAGCACTTCATTTGTAACACTTGGGATTCCCCTAATTAATAATTTGACTATTATGATCCCACTGCCTATTGAAAGGTCCTAAAAATTTGGCAGCGGTCGTTTTCGACCATATGATCATCTATGAATTTTAATAGAATTTGTGAATACATATTTAGGGTATCTACTTCACAAGTTCATAACTTTGGGAACGTGCTAAATAATTCTTACATAGCTCAATACTGATGAAAAATTATGAAACTTGATAAGTAGTGTTCCTAGTTCATTATGCTCATGTGGGAATTTATTTGGAATTTGTAGATGGATAATTGGTATACTTTGTTCATTAACCCATTAACTTGGAATTTTATGAGAAAATCAAGTATAAACTTTATTATTCAATGATAAATTGTGAAACTTGATCTAAAGAATTTATATGTCCTTATAATCATACTTGAATTTTAACTGAATTTTTGGAAGTATTATTAATGTACATACCTCTTAAAATGATTTATTATGGGATATATTTGAAAATAAAATTAAGGGCTTAAACCTTGCTAAAAAATTGGAAGACTTAGGCTTTAGAGTTGATTATTCATTTTGTAATTAACATAAATTTAGTGGAATATTATCTTGTCTGAAATTGGTACTTCATGTTCAAACTTGGGCTTTTTGGCTACTAGAATAAATAAATATATTATCAGACAAATTAAGAAAATTATGAATTTCTGGATTTATGCTAAAAATGTCATTATAGCTGTCTAATAATTATCATAGGGGTACTGGATCATTATTTGGTGTACCTTCCATTTTACGAGTGATATAGCTTAAGTGGTCTGCATATAGTAAAAACTGCAGAAACCATGTTTGAGTATTATTTGAGCACATGAGTTGGAATTAGTGGTTGGCTGGTTTGGATAGATAAAAATATGTTCACCATTGGAAGATAGGATAGTAGAGTGTTGGATTGGTTAGAGTTAGGTGGTGCTCGGGATCGACGAAAGATCGTCTTCCCCGTGGAGAGGAGGTGTAAAATAACTAGGCTTTCACCTTCACTCACCTCGATGTCTCGAGATGTTAGGTTGGGTCACTCGGGCATTGGGCCCAGTGTATTTTATGATGGGCAGGTTGGCCCGGCGAGCTTTGGCTCGGTTGTTACTTGTGAAGGACGGGTTAGTCCGGCGAGCTTTGGCTCGGTAGTGGTTTTGGTGATGGGCAGGTTGTCCCGGCAAGCCTTGGCTCGGGTGTTGTTCTTGTGACGGACGGGTTAGTCCGGCGAGCTTTGGCTCGGTAGTGTTCTGGTGATGGGCAGGTTGGCCCGGCGAGCTTTGGCTCGGATGTTGTTTGTGACGGACGGGTTGGTCCGGGGAGCCTTGGCTCAGTTGCCGATACATAAGGCTGCATGTGCATAAAATATAAGGTGGTGGGTCCACGGTATTGGAGGGTCGATGCACCGACGCCAATACATTGACTCGACAAGTGTGGTTTAGCACTTGGCCAAACAGAAGTCCGGTGCACCAGCCGGTAAGAGTATGCAGGAGTCCGCTTTGTGCACCAGCGTTGAGGCGTACGATAGGTCTAACGTTGTACTTTACTAGTTTAGAGGTGGGCGAGGCCCAACCCAACGCTTCCGTCTGCCACTACGGAGGTATCCTGGGAGGTGAGGCTCCAGAAAGGGGTGAACTAAAGGTCTGTGTACACAGAGTCGAGTGGGTGAGTTGCACTTGCATGATCGGATCATAACCCACTTGCATGTCATAGCATAATCATAGCATAATCATAGCATAAAACCTCTATCACATATTGTATAAGTGGTGTGGGACGCTTATACAATAGGCCCTGCAAAACGACCCCTTGTTCTATAAGCTTGTGTGGGCAAGTTTATAAATTAAGGTTAAATTCTTTATATATTTATTGTTGTTATTAACCGACACCCTAACGTATAAATTGGTATGTGACTTTTTATACGATGGGAGCCCTATAAAAGATCCCTTGCTTATATGTTTCGTATAAGTTAAGGTTATTTTTCATACTTTACTTTACTGCCACATGTACTATAAAATGCTAGTATAGGTCCGCTGCCATCTGTTTCTTGATTACTCTCCACCTTCAAGTCCTCCCCTTTCTCCCTCTCCGCTCGGTGCCTAGGGGCCATGGGGGAATGGGTGGGGGATAATAGGACTTAGTCTTTTAGACTAACGGTTTCGAACCACATCATTTTAGGGGACCACGGAGCCCAGCATGGAGGAGCAGCCCCGGAGGTCGCACGCTTGGAGATCGGCAGTCTAGTTCCGGAGTTCAGACGGCAGGGACTGTGAGTCCTGATCATTATTAGTTATAGTATTTGCTTCCGCGTTGAGAGATTTGTAGTGAGGACATGATGTACTGGGTATGAGCCCAAGATCTTATATTTCTGTGTATCTGTGGACACTCCCTTCGTGGAGATTATTTACATATATATGTGATTTCTGTGGACTTGCTTTACTATTTTGCTACAGTTGCGATCGATTTGGCCGGCAGGATCGGCATTTTGTAGTGATGACCTTCCCGGGTGCGAAGGTGTCACCACAAAGTGCAGTTCTGGGCCTAAGACCCGGTGTTTAAAAAGAAAAAAAATGTCTTACACTCATGATCGCCAAGTACTCCGTATACTTTTCCGAAGGAACTTTATATACCAAAGTGATCTCCATTTCCTCGAGCATTCGAGCTAATTCCATACTCATCAATCGAGACTCAGGGTTCGATTCTAGTACCTTCCTGCTCAAAGAATCTGTTATAGAATTTGCTTTTCCGGGGGTGGTAGTTCAAGGTGAATTCATAATCGCATAAAAACTCTAACCACCGTCGCTGTCTCAAATTCAATTCCTTCTGGGTATGGACGTACTTTAAATTCTTGTGATCCGAAAAGATTTCGCAGTGGACGTCATATAGATAGTGTCTCCAAACCTTCAAGGCGACACCACCGCTCCCAATTCTGAATCATGTACCAGGTAGTTGAGTTCATGCTTCTTTAGTTGCCTTGAGGCATAAGCAATCACATGACCATGCTGCATCAGTACCGCTCTCATCTCTTGATACGACGCGTCAATGTAACTTGAAATCCTTCCTTCCCTGATGGAAGGGCTAGATGGGTGCGGATGTAAGTCTATCTTTCAGTTCTTAGAACGCAGCTTCACACCGGGGTGTCCACTCGTATGACACACCTTTCTTCATCCGGGTAGTAAGAGGAAGGGCAATCTTTGAGAACCCTTTTACGAATTTACGACAGTACTCGGCAAGTCCAAGGAAACTCCGCACATCGACTGCTGACTTCAAGGACGACCATTCCTTCACGGCGCATACTTTGGTCGGATCCACAGCTAGTCCAGCCCCACTGATCACATGGCCCAAGAAGGCAACTTCTTGGAGCCAGAATTCGCACTTGATGAACTTGGCAAACAAGGCGTGCTCCTTTAGCTTCCTCAGTACCATGGTCAGATGTTGACATGCTCTTCCTCTGTATTTGAGTAGACCAAAATGTCATCGATGAAAACGATGACGAACATATCTAGATAAGGCTTGAACACTTTGTTCATCAAACTCATGAAAGCTGAGGGCATTTGTGAGCCTAAACGGCATCACGGTGAACTCGTACAAACCGTACCTTGAGCTGAAAGCTGTTTTTTGAATGTCCTCCTCTTGTATCCTCAACTGATAATACCCCGAGTGCAAATCCAACTTGGAAAACCAATGCGCTCCTACCAATTGATCGAACAACTCATCGATCCAGGGTAGCAGATAGGTGTTTTCGCACCGTCAATCGATTGAGCTCCCGATAGTCTATGCATAATCGCAAGGTTCCATCCTTCTTCTTAACGAACAGAACAGGGGCTCCCCAAGGTGATGAGCTGGGCGAACAAACCCTGATTCCACCAGTTCTTACAACTGAACTCTAAACTCTGCGAGTTCCTTCAGGGCCATTCGGCAAGGGATCCTAGAGACGGGCATGACACCCGGTACTAGCTTAATTTGAAAATCCACCTCTCTATGTGGGGGTAATCCTGGCAATTTCTCAGGAAATATCTCGGGAAAGTCTCACACTACTCGCACATCCTTCATATCTGTTTTCATCTCCTTTAGTTCAAAAACATATCATGCATACTTATTCCCCCCTCATGTGAGCTTTCATGGCCTGAATCGAAGAAAATAACAAACGAGGTGCGAATTTTAACCTTGAAAGATGACATCAGTGTCCCCATGTCTCAAATAAATTTGCTTCTCCGCGCAGTCAATTCTTGCGTATTGCCAATCCAACCACGCCATGTAAGACCCCTCCCCCTTACCAAGGAGTTAACCCGGTCTTATGCCCAGAACCGCCGTCTTACGGTGGCACTAACACACGGGTTAGTCGACACCACAACACGCCGACTCTGCTGGCTTAGAACGATCACATAACCTGTTGGCCAAAAAGAGTAAGAAGTAAAAGCAGTATATAAAGCAACCACTAGTCCACAGTCACAGTAATATCTCATAATAAATAGAGTACATCTGTCCAGTATGAGTCATATAAAATAGAGAAAAGGGGCTTATGCCCAGTACATCATGTCAAATGTCTCTCTCATAAATAACAACAAGCGGAAGCAACACTATCCTTAGAGAACTCGTCCCACCTGACGTCGGGCTGCAGTAGTAATAGTAGGTGGTGGTGGTATCAACTCCTCACGTCCGGCCACCTCGTCTTGCTGGTGCTCCATCTCCTCGAGCTCCTAAAATGATTGGTCACACCGACCGCTAGTCAAAAGACTACGTCGTTTCCTCCGCACCTTGCCCCGCAACTCCTAGGCACCGGGCGGGAGGATGAAGCGGAGGACAACAAGGGTAAAACAAGGGAGCAGGTGACAATGGAACTATACTAACAAGTATATATACATCAATATCCCTATTCTAGCAGTTCTATATATATAGTGCAGGAAGTAAAAGAACTAAACAAGGAACAAGTAGTGCTGTAAATAAACAAGTACTGCAGGAAAGCTAAGTAAATGCAGCAAATGTAATAAGTTACTACTACCATCACAAAAGTACCTTAACTTATATGAATGCTCATACAAACTTATAAGTTAAGGTTTCCAGAAATATAACTTATCATATAAAAGAGCACATACTAATTTATATGATAAGGATCCATGGTTCGTATGACCTAGTTATGAATGAATGATATGCATGTGTATTATGGTTCATGCAAGTGCAACTCACGCACACGACTCTGTGATCACAGACCTTTAGTTCCAACTTTTGGAGCTAGCATCACTCTCTGGTACCACCGTTGTGGCTATGGCAGCAGTGGAGCAGGCGTCTCCACTCCTAGGCGTTATCACAATACCAGGCTTAGACCTCCCATACGCCTCTATACACGTCCTAGGTGCACTCTAGAGTCTCTGCGTACTATTTGCTAGCTACCCACCAGCCTTTTTGGTCGAGTGTGCATTTTTGGGGATCGTCCTCCAGACTGCAGCGTAAACACCCACTGGCCCTCAAACCATCACACCTCGTTAGAGTCACCGTACTGCCATCGGTGTGACGATTGGCCCAGTACCGCATGACCCGCCACAAGTTTATGCACATGCAAGATATTCCAACCCGAGCCTCCAGCTCGCAGGATCAAACCGTCCTGAAACCCTCCAACCCATCACGGGTGAGATTGCACATTTATGCCTTAGTTCTGAATCTCTCCAACCCTCCACGATGAGATTGCACATTTGTGCGTTTATTCAAATCCCTCAAACCCATCACGGGTGAGAATGAACCACAATGTCTTAGACTATTAGACTACTCTTGTCTAGTGTTAGTTATACCTGGTAGTTTACCGTTAATCCCAGGACTGCCTAAGGCATGCCCGGTGAAGGGCTCTCAAGGGCACTAGGAACTACGCTGGGGTGAATCTCAAAGCTCCCTTTCTCAAGGATATTTACTCTTATTAGTGTCTACCCCTTGTCCATATTCCGCTCTCATTATTACTCTGGAGTGATCCTAGTGACTTACGAGGTTAATAGAAGGGAGGCGGTCTCGCGTCGGCCTTTGTTATAATTACTATCCTAGGACTTGCGCTCCATCGATCGTAACCAAAGAAATGACCTATAGTAGACCCACCAAGGTTTATTCTCCCAAAATAATTACCATCTGAATGTTTATTCTTATCGCCCTGCGGTTCCTAGTAATATATACTATCTGAGCTAGACGCAACCCATGACCTACTACCACCCATAAAGTATGACTTCCAATTTCTTGGCCAAAGTGACCCTAACCATTTATCATGGGATGGTATGATATATGATATTGATTATGTGGAGTTTTCACTATTTTTCTAAATTATATGACCCTAAATTAAATCCTTTAATTAAGTGGCATATGTCACTTTATACAAGAAGTACTATATCAAATGATCCCCCTGGTCTAATAAATTTTTTTGATGATCATCTAGGCTAATTATGACTGGTTTCCAAAATTTGTAATTTTCCCATTTATATTTCCATTTAATTTTCATTTACGTTAAATCCATGAATTGGCCACTTTACAAATGAAGTACATTAAATATGTTTCTACAAATTCTAGGAAAATTATTGCAGATCTAAATTGCTAAATATTACCAAATACAAAAATTCATGGTCCTAAACAGTAGTTGATTCACCAAAACTCAAATATCAAATATAATAAAAATGTCATTTATGGGATTTTAAATCTATAAGAGCATCCAAAATATTAAGAAAATTACACAAGGTCACAAACACATAATTAAGTCACCAGGATTTTTCCATAATATTCCTACTGTAATTCCATCATTTTTAAATAGTTTCCATAAAGGGGTAAAATTATAAATTCTACATAATTCCAAAATATAATCATCTAACAGACCCATAAAATTTTCCAGGGGTTAAATATGAGCCATTTAAGTTTGTGGAAAATTTGAGAATTTAATATCATCATTAGCCTTAGTTTCAAATTTTCATTTCTAAATGGCCAAATTTTCAAAATTCCAATTAATGGGATTTTGATCCCAAAAATCCCATTCTTTCTGTGGGAGGTATATTTCACCCCCTTAAAACTTCTATCCAGAGTTTCATGGGCATGCAATGCCCTAAATGGGCTGAATTTTCATTTTGCTAATTTTGCTAATGGCACCCCAAGCTTATATTCATCATACACATGCAAGTGTGTTTACCCAACATGCAGAGGCCCAAAAAGGCTGAAATTTTTATCATGGTCCTATATTGACCCAGAGTACATGCCACCAAAATTTGCACTATTTGGAGTTATATCTCTCCAAATATTCATTAATTTAATTATATGTATTTTTCCAAAACTATAGGAACATTTCTTCCAAAACTTCTCATATTTCTACAGGGTCTAAGTTGACCTAATCAAGCACATACCCAAAATGTTGGGTCATGTGGACTACTGGTTTGTCATGGGCATTCAATTAAATTTCTGTCCTAGCCTAGGACCAGTCCTAGTAGAATGGCCCTACAGGGAGCCCTACTACTCCAAATCTCAAGTTTAGGGTGGCAAATTGAATGTAAGACTTAGGCCTACAATTTCATTTTGATGTCTGGATCTGAGTTGGCCTTTAAGAGGCTCAGTTTTAGCATGCAAAGACTGTATAAAAGTGTGACAAATAATGCACTGTTCATATTAAATTAAATTCACTAAATCATATGAAATGAAACGGACGGCATCTGTTCATCTCCTACCTCCATCCAATGGCTAAGATGAGCCCGACCTGGATCTTCTTGATTTGGCATTTTCGGCCACTTGGGCCGGCGCCACCGCCGGCGATTATCACCACCACCTTCGTTGAGGTGGTGGCCGGCGTTTCCCGGCGGTGAGGCTACCGAAGGCGGGTCCTCCGGCGTTCCCGAGCAAGAAGAAAGAGCTCGGATTTTTGCTCTCTGCTCACATGGTATTGGGCTTTATTGAGCCTGATGTCTCGCCTAGTCGATCTAGGATTCTAGTACGGTGAGAGGTGAAGCGAAACGAACCGAAATTGAGGCTTGGTGGCGAGTTTGGCGGCGGTGAGCCATGGCCGAGCTTGCTCCGATGAGTCCTTCCCGTTTTCCTGGTTCTCCAGCAAAAGCAATGCTCCAGATGTCGATTTCCACTCGCCTGAGCTCACTGAAGGTGATGGTGGGTTTGCTTTTGGCTGGGGGTGTTGTGGGAGAAGTTGAAGTAGTACTGCTCCTGGCCACCAGATGTCCCCAAATCCTTCCACTTTGCAGGAATATCTCTGAGAAGCTCAGCCAGCTGCTTGGGCAGGGAGAAGGAGGGCCACATGGCCACCATTTCCTTTCTCCCCCTCTTCTCTCTCCTCTTTTCCCACAAAAAATTCCAATTTTACCCTCATGCATGTGTCCTCTCTCCTAATTCAGAGGGGTAGGGGCATTCCTTGGCCTCTTGGGCTGGTCATGAACCTTGACTAATGGGCCTAGCCCATGGAGAGTGGGCTTGGTTCATTCTTTCTCAATTTAGGCTTCAAGTTGACCATGTTGACTTTAGGGTTGACTTGGTCAACTTGATGAGTGGGTTGACCCCACCTAAAGGTCATGGGCCCTATGACATCACCCAACTTGGGTTGGGCCATAGTGGTGCCCTACTTGGACTATTTGGGCCTTTGGTGTGGGTTTGACCAAATTAGACTAGGGTTGACTTGGGTCAACTCTAGTCAATTGGTGACCTTGTGATATGGCTTATGGTTCCCTTAGGTTGGTGTTAGGTTTAGGGATGTAGTGGTGGAATCAATGTGTGGCTAGGACCCCAATCTGGGGCTGGTTTGACTTAGACTACCTTGGGCCCTGTTGTGGGCCCCATGTGACTAAACCCTAATCTCATGGTTCAAACCTAGCCTAAAACTCATGCCCCACACATGCCCTAACTCAACCTAAGTGAAGGTGTCTAGTTGCAAGTGGGATGTTGCAAATTCCAATAAACAAAGAAATATTTTCGTCCCCGAAATTCAAGTTCGGGTTTACGGGGTTTCCAAGCATGAAAATTTAAGTACTTTAGCTAATAATTAAAGTGTTAGCTGATGTAAAAAGCTCTGGGTTCCGCTCTAGCATCATATCCCTTGGCTCCTAGGTGTGCTCCTCCCGTCCATGGTTGGACCACAACACGTTCACCCTGGGAATCCTCTTCTTCGGCAACACTCGGACCGCGGTATCATCGATCCGGAGCGGCTCCAAACAAACTGATCTGTCGGACGCTAGTGGTCATGCTGTAGTGGTGATATGTTGCTCCGGCCGAAGGAGAGCTCTCTATAGCGAGAGACGTGGAAGACGTCGTGCAAGGTCCCAGCTCTGGCGGCAGCTCCAACCTGTAGGCCAAGAGGCCGATCTGCTCCAGAATCAAATATGTCCCATATATCGAGGGCTAAGCTTCTTGTGCTTCCGCACCCCGAGAAATACAAGCACCGGACGTATCTTCAAGAATACTTTGACCCCACCTAGAACTCTACCTTCCGATGTCGCGCATCGTGTACTTCCCTGCCTACTCTGGGCATCTAGCATCTGGTCCCTGATCAATCGTATCTGAGCATTCGTATCCTCAATATATTCTGATCCAAGTGCCCTAGGGTCCTCATCATGACCCAAGATAGCGGTGTTCGGCATTTCCTCCCGTAAAGAGCCTCATAAGGTTCCATCCCAATGCTCTCCTGGTGACTGTTGTTGTAGGAGAACTCGACCAGAGGCAATAGTCTCTCCCAGGGCCTCCCCATATCCAGTATACACAATCATAGCAGATCCTCCATGGTCCTGATGGTCCGCTCTGTCTGACTATCGGTCTGTGGATGAAAGCAGTGCTAAAAGTAAGCTGAGAACCCAAGTACGCCTACACCGCTCTCCACTCCTTAGAAGTGAATCGACCGTCACGATCCGAGACAATCGTCCTAGGGATCCTGTGGTACCTGACGAACTGCTCCACAAACAACCTCACCAAAACAGTAACTGGGATGTCCTTCCTGATAGGTATAAATCGGGTCACCTTGTTCAGTCTATCAACAATGACCCAAACAGAATCATGCCCGAGTGGGAGCGAGGCAATCCGTGCACAAAGTCCATAGCAATGTCCTCAAACATCCACTCAGGGATCGGCACGACTGTAGCAACCCTCCGGGGCTCTTGCATTCCGCCTTTACTCGCTGGCAGGTCTCATAGTGTGTCACATAAAATATGATCTCCCTCTTCATCCCGGCCAATACATGCTTCCCCCGTAGATTAGTTGTCATCTTAGTGATACCGGGGTGCACTGAGTACCGAGTACAGTGAGCCTCCCTGAGTATATCCTCCCGGATACCACCTCCTACTGGTATATATACACAATCGCGGAAATGAACAAGGCCTCAAGCAAGGTATAATCACCTGACTTGCCCCCTTCTAGGGCCCTGAACACTGGCACCAAGCCGCATCTAACCTCTGTTGTACCCTGATGCGCTCTCGTATATCACATTCCACGATCAAGGAGTTCAAATACTCCCGGTAGATCTCTTGGCATACCTCTCGTCGTCTATATCAAGTATCCCCGCGAACCTGGCAAGCTGGGAAAACTCCCTCTGGTACTCAATCACCGATCTGGTCCCTTGCTTGAGATTCAAGAACCTCTCTTCTAAATCATCTCGATCTGTGGTGGACACAAAATGGTCCAAGAATACTTCGTCGAACTCCTCCCAAGATATTTCTGACAGATCTCTATCTGCATAGGTGGAGTCCATCATGGACTTCCACCACCTCTTCGCATGGGCATCCAGTGCAGTAGTCGCCAAATGAACTGCCTCGCTGGCAGGGCAGCTGATGCCTGACAGCATCTCATGTATAGCCTCGAGCCATTCCTCCATTTTTTACTGCATTCTCCGTCCCGAGGTACACGGGCGGGGACAAACTCTTGAACGCACTCAGCCAGTTTGATCCCGGATTCGGCAACGACGCCGGAACATGCTGGGACCTGAAGGCCTCAAGGATGGTCGTCAAGGTCTGGCCCATCTCTATCTGTAGAAAAGGAGTGGGATCCGGAGGGGAAGGAGCCACACTCTGCGGTACGGCGACCCTGGGAGGCTGCACAAGGTAAGGTTTATATTAGAATCACCTAACTCGTTGCTTATGTGGACTATTTTATGTGACTTTTTACACATGAGCACACCACTTGCTTCTGCTGCATAGTTTGTCTGCAAACTAATGCTCGAGTGGGGTTGCCCAGTGCTGTGGACTTCTTCTCTTATGATCGTTTGTTCAAGTGATACCAGTTTGTAAGACTCCTCCCCCTTACCAAGGAGTTAACCCGGTCTTATGCCCAGAACCGTCGTCTTATGGTGGCACTAACACACGGGTTAGTCGACACCGCAACATGTCGATTCTGCCGGCTAGAACGATCACATAACCTGTTGGCCAAAAGAGAGTAAGAAGTAAAAGCAGTATATAAAGGCAACCACTAGTCCACAAAGTCATAGTACATATCTCATAATAAATAGAGTACATCAGTCCAGGATGAGTCATATAAAATAGAGAAAAGGGTTTTTGCTCAGTACATCATGTCAAATGTCTCTCTCATAAATAACAACAAGCGGAAGCAACACTATCCTCAGAGAACTCGTCCCACCTGACGTCGTGCTGCAGTAGTAGTAGTAGTAAGTAGTAGTAGTAGTAGGTGGGGTGGTGGTGGTGGTGTCAGCTCCTCACGGTCCTGCCACCTCGTCCTGCTGGTGATCCATCTCCTCGAGCTCCTAAAATGATTGTCACACCGACCATTAGTCAAAAGACTAAGTCGTTTCCTCCGCACCTTGCCGCAACTCCTAGGCACGGGCGGGAGGACGAAGCGGAGGACAACAAAGGATACAACAAGGGAGCAGGTGACAATGGAACTATACTAACAAGTATATATACATCAATATCTCTATTCTAGCAGTTATTATATATATATATAGTGTAGGAAAGTAAAAGAACTGAACAGGAACAAAGTAATGTGTAGTAAATAACCAAGTACTGCAGGAAAGCTAAGTAAAGACAGCAAATGTAATAAGCTACTGCAACCATCACAGACGTACCTTAACTTATATGAATGCCATACAAACTTATAAGTTAAGGTTTCCAGAAATATAACTTATCATATAAAGAGCCCATACTAATTTATATGATAAGGATCCATGGTGCATATGACCTAGTTATGAATGAATGATATGCATGCGTATTATGGTTCAGGCAAGTGCAACTCACGCTCACACAACTCTGTGATCACGGACCTTTAGTTCCCACTTTTTGGAGCTAGCATCACTCTCTGGTACAACATTGTGGCTACGGCAGTAGTGGAGGCGGGCGTCTCCACTCCTAGGCGGGTATCACAACTACCATGCCTAGACCTCCCATACGCCTCTGTACACATCCTAGGTGCACTAGAGTCTCTGCGTACTATTTGCTGGCTACCCACCAGTCTTTTGGTCGAGTAGCGTTTTCGGGATTGTCCTGTAGACCGCAGCGTAAACAAACCATTGGCCCCTCAAACCATCACACCTCGCTAGAGTCACCGTACTCCCATGGTGTGACGATTGGCCCAGTACCGCATGACCAGTCACAAGTTTATGCACATGCAAGATATTCCAACCCGAGCCTCCAGCTTGCAGGATCAAACCGTCCTGAAATCCTCCAACCCATCACGGGTGAGATTGCACATTTGTGCTTAGTTCTAATCCTCCAACCCTCCACGGGTCAGATTGCACATTTGTGCGTTTATTCAAATCCCTCAAACCATCACGGGTGAGAATGAATCACAATGTCTTAACCTATTAGACTACTCTTGTTAGTGTTAGTACACCTAGTAGTATTTAGGGTTAATCCTAGGACTACCAAGGCATGCCGGTGAAGGGCTCTCGAGTGCACTAGAAACTGCGATGGGTTGAATCCCAAAGCTCCCTTTTCAAGGATATTTACTCTTATAAGTGTCTACCCTGTCCATATTCCGCTCTCATCATTACTCTAGAGTGATCCTAGTGACTTAAGAGGTTAATAGAAGGGCGGCGGTCTTCCGCCGGCCTTTGTTATAATTACTATCCTAGGACTTGCGCTCCATCGCTCGTAACCAAGAAATGACTATAGTAGACCAACCAGGGTTTATTCTCCCAAATAATTACCATCTGAATGTTTATTCTTATCCCCGAGGTACTAGTAATATATGCTATCTGAGCTAGACGCAAACCATGATACTACCACCCATAAAGTATGACTTCCAATTTCTTGGCAAAGTGACCCTAACCATTTATCATGAGATGGTATGATATATGATATTGATTATGTGAAGTTTTCACTATTTTCTAAATCTATGACCCTAAATTAAATCCTTTAATTAAGTGGCCTATGTCACTTTATACAAGAAGTACTATATCAAATGATCCCTTGGTCTAATAAAATTTTCTGATGATCATCTAGGCTAATTATGACTGGTTTCAAAATTTGTAATTTTCCCATTTATATTACCATTTAATTTTCATTTTAAGTTAAATCCATGAATTTGACACTTTACAAATGAAGTACATAAAATATGTTTCTAAAAATTCTAGGAAAAGTATTGCAAATGTAAATTGCTGAAATAATACCAAATACAAAAATTCATGGTCCTAAAACAGTAGTTTGGTTCACCAAAACTCAAATGTTCAAAATATAAACAAAAATGTCATTTATGGGATTTTAAAATCTATAAAGGCATCAAAAATATTAATAAAATTACACAAGGTCACAAACAACATAATTAAGTCACCAGAAATTTTCCATAATATTTCTACTGTAATTTCCATCATTTTTAAATAATTTCCATAAAGAGGGCAAAATTGTAAATTCTACATAATTCCAAAATATAATCATATAACAGACCCATAAAATTTTACAGGGATTAAATATGAGCCATTTAAGTTTGTGGAAAAATTTGAGAATTTAATATCATCACTAGCCTTAGTTTCAATTTTCATTCTAAATGCCCAAATTTTCAAAATTCCCATTAATGGGATTTTTGGTCCCAAAAATCCCATTCTTTCTGTGGGAGGTATATTTCACCCCCTTAAACTTCTATCCAGAGTTTCATGGGCATGCAATGCCTAAATGGGCTGAATTTCTCATTTTGCTAATTTTGCTAATGACACCCCAAGCCTATATTCATATATCATGCAAGTGGGTTTACCCAACATGCAGAAGCCAAAAAGGCCGAAATTTTTATCATGGCCTATATTGACCTAGAGTACATGCCACCAAAATTTGAGGCCGTTTGGAGTTGGTATTTATCCAAATATTCAATTAATTTAATTATATGTATTTTCCAAAAACTATAGGAACATTTCTTCCAAAAATTTCATATTTCTACAGGGTCTAAGTTTGACCTAATCAAGCACATACCCAAAATTTGGGGTCATGTAGACTACTGGTTTGGCATTAGCATTCAATTAATTTCTGCCTAGCCTAGGACCAGTCCTAGTAGAATGACCCTACACGGATCCCTAATGCTCCAAATCTCAAGTTTACGGTGGAAAATTGAAGGTAAGACCTATTCTACAATTTTCATTTTGATGTCTGGATCTGAATTGGGCTTTAAGAGGCCGGTTTTAGCATGCAAGGATTGTATAAAAGTGTGACAAATAATGCATGTTCATACTAAATTAATTCACTAAATCATATGAAATGAAACAGACGACATCCATTCGTCTCCTACCTCCAGCCAATGGCTGAGATGAGCCCGACCTGGGATCTTCTTGATTTGGCATTTCCGACCACTTGGGCCGGCACCACCGCCGGCGATTATCGCACCACCTTCGTGAGGTGGTGGCCGACGTTTCCCGGCGGTGAGGCTGCGGAGGCCGGTCCTCCGGCGATCCCGAGCAAGAAGAAAGAGCTCGGATTTTTGCTCTCTACTCACATGGTATCGGGCTCAATTGAGCACGATGTCTCGCCTAGTCAATCTAGGATTCTAGTACGGTGAGAGGTGAAGCGAAACGAACCGAAATTGAGGTTTGGCAGCGAGTTTGGCGGCAGTGAGCCATGGCCGAGCTTGCTCGGCGAGTCCTTCTGTTTCCTGGTTTCTCCAGCAAAAGCAGTGCTCTAGATGTCGATTTCCACTCGCCTGAGCTCACTGAAGGTGATGATGAGCTTGCTTTTGCTGGGGGTGGCTGTGTGGGAGAAGTTGAAGTTAAGGGGGGTGGCCAGCGTTGGGTACATTGGAAAATGTGTACCAGATTTGAAGAAGCCTCACCTTACTCAATGATATGCATCAAGGTGTATTTGATGTTGTTTTGAGTTTATATGTGCAGGTTAAGAAAATGCAGGAATGCAGGAAAAGTTTCTAAGTCATGAGTCGACACCAGAAGAAGCTGTGTCGATACTTATGAGGCTTGTGTCGACACTGGAGAAAAGCTGTGTCGACACTTGGAGTCAATTGTGTCGACACTTGGAGAGGTAGTGTCGACACACAGAGAAGCATAGTTGACACCACTGTGTCGACACACAGAGGCAGTGTCGAACACACAGAGAAGTTTAGTCGATATCAACTGTGTCGATGCACAGAGGCAGTGTCGACACATAGAGAAAGCTTTGTCGACATCAACTGTGTCGACACACAGGACTTGTGTCGACATATGGCAGAGTTTCAACAAAGTCAATTTGTGTGAAGAGTAGAAGTGATTGTGTCGACAACAGAATTAGTGTCGACACATTCTATAGAAGCTGTGTCGAGAAGTAGTGTCAACACCAAAGGAGTTGTATCAACACCACCAAGGCTTGTGTCGACACTTAGTCTACTTGTGTCGACACATGATGAAGTTCTGTCTCGACACATTGCTGACAGAGACAGAGATTCAAGAAGTGACATGATGACTTGACAGCTGTTATTACCAAACTGTCAACTGCAACTGTCAGAGCTGTCAGAAAGTTTGTAAAAAAACCGGATCAGCCGATTTACCATGGAGAAAGACTATATAAAACATTCTCTATCAACAGAAGTATATGAAGTTACATACTGACACGGATATTGAATACATGAAAAAGAAGAATTTGGAGAGAGAGAGCTCCATCTATTGAAGAAAATAAAGGGACTTATATCAACAAGTCCTCAAGTGCAGATTCTGAATCAGTCTGCCAAGAAGGATTCAGATTGAGATCTGAATTTCAAGAAAGAAGCTGATTGAAGATCAACTTCAAAAGAGTTCAAACCTACTGAGTTCAGATTCAAGAAGCTTTGAGAGAAAGCTAAGAGTGGTTGTTCTTTGCCATCAGATTCTTCCAAGAACTGATCAAGAAACCATTCATCCTTTCTCTCTCTACTAGGGTGGTGGTATATTACAAACTTAAATCTATTTTCTGTAGGATCTTTATAAGATCTGAGTTGTAAGCCTGTTTTTATAAAGGCTGAGTGTAGGAGATTATTTTCTCTGAGTGGTAGGCCTTGTTGAAGGCTGAGGTAGGGATGTGAGCCTGAGTTGTAGGAGATTGTTATCTCTGAGTTGTAGGCCTTGTTGAGGCTGAGGTAGGGCAGATTGCCTGAGCTGTAGGAGTGTGGATTACTCTGAGTTTTAGGAGCCTTGTTTGGGTCCTGAGCTGTAAGATCTGCGGATTGAGGTGAAGAGAAGAAGTTAGGCGAATCTAGCACACTGTTAGATAGGCGAAGGGGGAAAGTGGATGTACCCAGACCTTGGGAAACCACTAAAAACTGTGTGAAATCTGTGAATTTGTGTATTTCTGTGAATTTTGTGATTGTGGTAGCTGTAGAACTGGTAGATTAATTTGATTATCTGTATAATTATTCTGCCTTAGTGTAAAAAGGAATTGCACCTATTCACCCCCCCCCCCCCTCTAGGTGTTTAGGAACCTATTCTTTCAAGTGGTATCAAAGTGAGGTTACTCAAAGAAAGACATAACTGTCTGAGTAAGATCTGTGAGGCAGAACTAAGTTAAAGAAGATGGGTTCAGGAGAAAACCATAAAGAACTTGGTTCAATGAAATTGCCTATCCGCAGGAAGGAAATATTTGGAATATGGAAGGAAAGGGTCAGATTATTTATGGAGGCATCTGATCTTAGAATCTATATAACAGTTAAGGAAAGACCATATGTTCCAATGAAGGTTTCTGTTCTTGATGCCAATCAAAGAATTCCAAAGGATTTTTCAGAGATGACTAAGGATGAGATCATCTTGGTTACAATGGATAAAAGAGCACAGAATATTATAGTGAGTGCCATTGATGATTCAACATTCCAGAATCTAATTCACTGCAAAACCTCCAAGGAGATGTGGGACACATTGATTGTCTACATGGAGGGTTCTAAAGAGGTTAGGCAAGATAGAAAGTCTATGCTTAATCAAGAATATGAGAGTTTCAGACATGCCAAGTCTGAAAGTATAACTGAATTTATAAGAAGTTCTATAGGATTGTAAATGAATTAATGTCTTATGGAAGAATATTCAGTACATATGAACTGAATGACAAATTCCTTAGGTCTTTGACTAAGGATTGGGATACAAAGATCTGTGTCATAAGGTAAGTGGCCAGACTGGCAGGGATTTCACCTCCAACACTGTTTGGAAAATTGTTGTCTTATGAGATGCAGTTGTTAGCCAGAAAGGAGGAAGAGAAAAATACAAAGGGTGACTACAGAGAAAAGTCAGTGGCCTTCAAGGTAGAAGCCACAAGGAAGAATAGGAGGAATGTCTCCATCATCTCCTAAGAAAGATGCAAAAGTGATTTGAGAAAATTCTGATAATCACAGTACAGATAGCAGTAATTCTGATGAAGACTTTGCAGCATTCACAATGCAGTTCCAGAGATTCTTAAGAGAAGAAGCAGTGGAAATCTAAGTCATTTCATCTCAGTCCAAGGATGACTATTATAGAAGAGGAAATCATCCAGGAAGGACAAGAGTGGGAAAAAGCCCAGCAAGTCAACTACATCAAAAATTATTTGTTATTGCTACAACAGACAGGACATGTTGTGGCTGACTGTCCAGATAAAAGGAAGGAGACTGCTGATAAAAAGAAGTCACAGCACAAGAGCAAGAAGGAGAAATCCTTAGTAGCTAAGAAAGAGCAAAGTTGGACAGATCAATCAACTTCAGAATCTGAATCTGAGGCTGAGGCATATATTGGTTTGTTTACAACAGAAGAAGAGGATGAGTTCATGCAATTACTGGACTCTATCTATGAGCAAGAGGACCATCAGTGTAAAGGATTGATGGCAGTGTCTAAAGAAGACCAGTGTCAGGATCAGCCTGGCCCCAATAAGGTAAAAAGTGTATCTATAGATTTGATTACTTCACTGGGTCAGAATCAGATGCATCTCCATCAAGAGATGAAGATGGGTCTGAATCTGAAGGAGATATTCATCAACTGATAGATGAATATGGGGATTTGCTGCAGGCACTCAAGATAAGCAAAACCTGGTCAAACATCAGGCTAAGAAAATCGCAGCTCTTAAGATGGTTGCATCTGATTCAGAGAAGCTGCTGGATCAAAAGATGAATGAGATTGCCAAGCTGAAAAACATAATAGTTATTCAGATGGGAACAATCACATTCAAAAAATGATCAGATTAAAAATCTGAAAAATAGACTTCAGAAAGAGAAGGAGATTGTGGCTAGTTTCTCTAAGCCAAAATCTATCCTACCCTTAATAGATGACTTTGTGTCACAAAATGGTAAGACAAGAATAGGCTTTAAGAGAACTGCATGGGCTGCTAAGTCCAATAATAAAGGCAAAGCCCCAGCACAAAACAAAAAGATCTGCTGTCAGCAATGCAACTAAGATTGTACCTAAAAAGAGGTATAATAAGTTTGAGTGCTGGTGCTGTGGTAAGATAGGTCATTTTGCCTTAGATTTTGGCACAACACCAGTGTCAAGGAGAATAGCAGTCTGCCTGTTAGAAGAGTTGCATGCAGATTTGTTAAGTTTCAGGCTAACTTGAACCAAGGACCCAAAAGTTTTTTGGGTTCTAAGGTTAAGTAATCTTTGTTGCAGGTGAGTCCAAGTTGTCATGTCCATATATGGTACTTGGACAGTGGATGTTCCAGGCACATGACTGGAACAGGGGGATTGCTGAAGGACTACTCACCAATGCTGAATGAGCCTAAAGTAATCTTTGGTGGTTCTGAAAAAGGAGTCATCAAAGGTATTGGTAACATTTCTAACAACTCAATTACAGTCACTCAAGTGGCCTATGTAAAGGGTTTGAAACATAACCTAATAAGCATAAGTCAGCTGAGTGATCTAGGATATGACATTTCATTTGTCAAGAATGGGTGTCTTATCAAGAGGTCAAGTGATCAAAAAGTCATATTGACTGGCTATAGAAAAAAGAAATGTGTATTGCCTAGATTTGTTGTGTGAGAATAAGAATTCTCTATCTGTCTTGTGGCTGATGAGAAAGTCTCATTATGTCAAATGGCACAAGAGGCTAGTTCATCTTAATTACAAGATTATTGGCAACTCTTTAGTAAAGAGTTAGTGAGCAATGGTCCTCAAGTTAAGTGCTATAAGGATGAGATATGCTCAGCTTGTCAAAAAGGCAAGCAGACTAGATCCTCCTTTCATAGCCTAGAAACCAAAGATTCAGTGAGGTGCTTATACCTCTTGCATATGGATTTATTTGGTCATATGCCAGTTCATAGTCTAGGTAGTAAGGTATATACTTTTGTCGTGGTAGATGACTATTCTAGATTTTCATGGGTATTCTTTTTGAGGCAGAAATCTGAAACCCCAAATGTCTTCTACAATTTTGTCAAACAAATTCAGAATGAATTAGATAGTTCAGTGGTCAAAATCAGAAGTGACCATAGAACTGAATTCCAATCTGAAAGTATGACAAGGTTGTGTGAAAGAATTTGGGATTCATCAGAATTCTCCTCACCTAGAACACCTAAGCAAAATGGCATTGCTGAAAGAAAGAATAGGACATTGATTGAGGCTGGAAGAACACTATTGAGTGACACTACTCTCTCAGAATATTTCTAGGCAGAGGCAGTAAACATTGCATGTCATGCGCTCAATAGGGCTTCCATCACCAAAAGCCACAAAAAGACACACCTATGAGGTTATGAAGGGCAGAAAACCAACTTATCCTATTTTTGGATCTTTGGTTGCAAATGTTATGTGCTTAACAATGGCAAATCTCACCTAACTAAGTTTGCTGCCAAATCCAAGATGGGATATTTGTTGGGTACACAATAATAGTAAGGCTTATAACATTTACAATTTGGCTACTCAAGTTGTAGAAGAGTCAGTTTATGTCATATTTGATGAATCTAGACTTATTAATAGTGAGTTGCCAAGTAGTTCTTGTAGTTCCACAGGTATACAGCAGAATATGGATCAGCTTACTATCAGAGAAGATCCAACTGCAAAGCAGGATGAGGAAAATGGTAGTTGCTATCCAGGGGGAGTACAAGACACTCAAGAGGAAAATGAAGACATGAGGTGCAGCATAATGAAGAGATTGTAGAAGGTCAAATTGTTGATAGATTACCTCTAGCAGTTAGACAGTTAAAGGATCATCATGCACACCAGATCATTGGTGACCCAAGACATGGAGTACAAATAAGAAGCAGGAACTTAAACACAGTTCTTTACTCAAGCTTCTTACCTCAAGTGGAACCAAGAGATTTGAAGAAGCTATTCTAGACCCTCACTGGATTTATGCTATGTAGGAGGAGTTAAATCAATTCAGAAGGTGCAAGTTCTGGGATTTGGTTCCAAAACCAAAGGGCCCAATGTCATAGGGACAAAGTGGATTTATAGAAACAAGCTTGATGAGAGTGGGTTCATAGTGAAGAAACAAGGCAAGACTAGTTGCAAAGGATACAGACAGGAGGAGGGCATAGACTTTGATCAGACTTTTTCCCCTGTGGCAAGGTTGGAAGCTATCAGGTTATTTCTAGCCTATGCAGCATATCAAGGCTTCAAAATGTTCCAGATGGATGTTAAGTCTGCATTCTTAAATGGAGACTTAAAAGAAGAGGTCTATGTAGAACAGCCCTCAGGTTTTGTTGATCCACTCAAACCTATTTATGTTTATAGACTTAGGAAAGTTTTGTATGGGTTAAAACAAGCTCCAAGGGCTTGGTATGAAACTCTGTCTAATTTCCTCATTGAGAACAAATTCTCAAGGGGAAAATAGACAAGACTCTATTCCTTAGAGAATCCAAAGGAAAGATCATCTAGTCCAAATATATGTTGATGACATAATATTTGGTTCTATGAAAATAACCTTTGTAGAAAGTTTGCAAAACTTATGCAAGGAAAATTTGAAATGAGCAGTATGGGAGAACTTAAGTTCTTCTTGGGACTCCAAGTAAGACAGACTGAAGATGGCTTGTCCATATCCCAGTCTAAGTTCACCCTGGAGTTAATTAAGAAGTTTGGTATGGAATCATCCACTACCATGAGAACTCCAATGGGGACAATTATGCATCTAAGCAAAGATGATGCAGGGAAACTGTAGATGAATCTTTATATAGAGGGATAGTTGGCTCCCTCCTATATGTGACTGCTAGTAGACCAGATATCATGTATGCTACATGTGTGTGTGCTAGGTACTAATCCTGCCCTAAAGAATCTCATCTTACTGCTGTCAAAAGGATTTTGAGATATCTTAAGGGCACCCCTAATCTAGGTCTTTGGTATCCTAGGAATAGAGATTTTTACTAATGGCTATTCAGATGCAGACTTTGCAGGTTGCAAAGTAGATAGAAAAAAGCACAACAGGCACCTGTCAATTTCTAGGAGGAAGACTAGTGTCATGGAGCTGTAAGAAGCAGACTAGTGTGGCAATTTCCACAGCTGAGTCTGAGTATGTTGTTTCAGGAAGTTGCTGTGTACAACTGTTGTGGATACAGCATCAGTTAGAAGTAAAAGTCCACCTAGTGTCAACTATCTTCACCTATGGGGGGGGAATAGATGACGTGCAGCATTTTTGCGGAATCTAAACTTGTACCTGCACAATAAAAATAAACAGCACAGCACACAGAATACACAAGTTATTTATAGTGGTTCCCCGAGTTGGGTACATCCACTTTCCCCCTTCGACCTATCTCCCAACAAGGGACGACTCGGTCTCTTCACCAACAGGATTAAAATCCAATCCTTGCACTATCGGAAGGAACCCTTCACACGTAGGAGTCAACACTCCCACAACACGGGTTGCACCCAACCCTTACAACTAGGAACCTACGTTCCTTTACAACAAAAGTAAAACTAGAATGTACAAAAGATACAAACTACGTTTGGAGACACAAGGTGTCCCTCTTTGTTGACGACGTGTTCTTGAAGTCCACGAAGAGTCCACAAACCTAGAACTCTCTTGGAGAGGATCTCCCCGGAACCGGCGGCGGCAAATGGGCGGCGGCTAGGTTCACGGGATCGGCGACGACGACGATGTGCGTCTGCTGTACTTTGGAGATCCAAACTTCGTAGCGAAGCTAGCTAGGTCTACCAACGGTCACACGAGGATCGGTCGTCTCGATCGATTCGGACGGGGAAGTTTTTCCCGATCAACAAATCGAGAGACAAGGGATCTCTGGATAGACGCGTGAGACTCTAAGCTTGGCTAAGCTTCTGTCGCCGGAGGATCAGGAAGAATCGCGATCAACAGCGGCGACCAACTAGCGCGAGCGGCGACGGCGGCGGCGGAGCAGTTTCGCGATTTTAGGTTTAGATCGTGCTCGGCTACTTTCTGTGTATCTGTCGTTCAAAAAAATACCCGTATATATACTGTAGATACTTTCAATATGACCGTTGAGGGTCCCACAAGAAGAATCCCTAAATCCCGGTCCAGAACATTGTCAGCGGCAGAATCCGGTTCAGGGAGTTCCAGAAAATCGCCCAAGTCAAATTGGTGAGAATCGAAAGTGAATCTCGTCGAGTCGTCGAGAATCAAAGGTGATTCTCGACGATTCGGCGAGAATCAAAGATGATTCTCGTCGAATTTGACTTGGTTGCACGCACTGATTTAGCCGGGTCGAGACGGCGAGAATCAGCCAGTGATTCTCGGCGATTCGGCGAGAATCACTAGTGATTCTCGCCGAATCGGCGAGAATCACTTGGTGATTCTCGACGATTCTTACTTAACATCAGAATTGCGCGCCTTGAAGTAGCTGGATCGAGTCGGCGAGAATCAGCCACTGATTCTCGCCGAATCGGCGAGAATCACTTGCGATTCTCGTCGATTTACACTTAGACGAATTTTCGTCTTTCCACCCATGATGAGCTCCTTGACCCATCCTTGCTCCTTGTCTGCTCTTGCAAGATCACAGCCCTATACTTGAAAGTAAGTGCACTCCAATAGAGAGAGTACACGTAGGCCAACACACTGATCTGCTCAACGAGGGATTACGTCGTGCAGACCCGTGTATATTGACCTACTGCACCCTGACATTGGTGTGCACTTAGCGTGGAATAACTGCAAGCACAACTTGAAATAATTTGTCAAAAACATTGCCTATTTACCTTAGCTTGTTCAGGGGCTTCTTCAAATCAGGTACGTTGTGGATACAATACCCAACAATCTCCCCCTATTTGAAGAAGCCTAAACCCTACAAGCTAAGATGAATAAAGCGTATAGGAATGAAAATCATAAACTTGAAATTGAGTTGAGTGAGTTATTCATTACCAATACCAATTTCTTGGGAGCAAGCTTGGAGCCACCTTAGCCTTAGCCGAGAGGGTAATCTTCCCCTTTTCGGCTTCTGCAAATCGGGGTCTGGAGCATTTGACCCCTTGCTCCCCCTGAGTTCTTGCGCATTGCTCATCTTGAGTACCTTGCTCCCCTCAGTTCTTGCACGAGCCTGAAGCTTCTATAGGCTTCATTCCTCATAATTAGCATCCACAATTCAGTTTTGAAAAGATTGAACTTGGCCTCGTCTAAGGGCTTTGTGAATATATCCGCAATCTGCTTGTCCGTGGGGACATAATAGAGAGAGATGTCCTTGTTCTCCACGTGCTCCCGAATGAAGTGGTAGCGCACTTCAATATGCTTCGTTCTGCTGTGCGAAACCGGATTGTTGGCAATTGCATTGCACTGGAGGAGTCGCAGTACATTGGTATTTCCTTGAACTGAAGGTCGTAGTCGGCTAACTGGTTTCTGATCCATAGGAGTTGTGCGCAACAGCTGCCTGCCGAGATGTACTCAGACTCTGCTGTGGAGGTTGCAACACAATTCTGTTTCTTGTTGTTCCATGAGATAAGCCTCCTGCCGAGGAATTGACACGTCCCGGAGGTGCTTTTCCTGTCATCCCTACTCCCTGCAAAATCAGCATCTGAAAAACCTATTAGCTCGACATCATTGTTTCTCGGGTACCACAAGCCAAGATTGGGAGTACCTTTTAAGGTATCTTAGAATTCGCTTTGCAGTGACATAGTGAGATTCCTTAGTGTTCACCTGATATCTGGCACAGACAGACATGTGGAGAACATGATATCCGGTCTACTGGCAGTAAGGTAGAGCAGGGATCCAATGATGCTTCTGTATTTGGTTTCATCGAAAGGTTTACCTTTCTCATCCTTATCAGAGACATAGTGGATCCCATTGGAGTCCTCATAGAGGTTGCATTCTCCATACCGAATTTCTTAAGGAGTTCATTTGTGAACTTCGTCTGAGAGATGAAAAATTCCATCCTCAGACTGTTTCACTTGAAGTCCAAGAAATACTTGAGCTCTCCCATACTGCTCATTTTAAACTTTCCTTGCATAAGTTTAGAAAACTTTTTGCAAAGATTGTTGTCCGTTGAGCCGAATATAATGTCATCGACATAGATTTGCACCAGCAAAATCTTGCCTTTGACTTCCCTGAGAAACAATGTCTTATCTATTTTACCTCTAGAGAACTTGTTCTCAAGAAGAAAACTAGATAAAGTCTCATACCAAGCTCGTGGAGCTTGTTTTAAACCATATAAAGCTTTATTAAGAAAATAAACATGATTGGGATAAGTAGGATTGACAAAACCTGGGGGTTGAGCGACGTATACTTCCTCTTTCAGGTCTCCGTTCAAGAATGCTGATTTCAGATCCATTTGATAGACTGTGAATCCTTTGTGCGAAGCATACGCCAGGAACAATCTGATTGCCTCGAGCCTTGCTACCGGTGCAAAGGTCTGGTCGAAGTCAATCCCCTCCTCCTGTCTGTAACCTTGAGCCACCAGCCTGGCCTTGTTCTTTATGATGACACCGTGTTCATCCAGTTTGTTTCTGAAGATCCACTTGGTGCCAATCACATTCTGCTTGTGAGGTTTGGGAACTAGCGTCCAAACATTGCAACGTTCGAATTGATGTAGTTCATCTTGCATGGCCAGAATCCATGCCGCATCTTTGTTCGCCTCGTCGAACTTCTTTGGCTCAACCTGTGACAGGAAGCTAAGATGCAGAACTTCGTTAATAGTACCTCTTCGAGTTCTGACACCAACACGAGGATCTCCGATGATCTGATCTCTAGGATGATCCCTCACGTGTCGGAGCTCTAGAAGTCTGGCATCTGGAGCTTCGACTACTTCTTGGGCTTCTCCTTCTTCTAAGAGATTTGTTCCATTTTGATCTTCAACATTCCCAGATGACGTGGAGGTGGAAACTTTGACGTACTAGGAGTTTCATCTTTAGCGGTCTCATCGAGATCCAGCTGTTCAAGTCGTGCACCTGCATCTTCAAGAATATCACTAGAAGAATTGCTGTTAAGCAAACTTCCTTCATCAAATACAACATTAATTGATTCTTCTACCACTAGGGTTTTCTTATTGAAGACCCTATATGCCCGACTGTGGGAACTATAGCCCATGAATATGCCTTCGAAGCATTTTTCACCAAATTTAGTACGCGGGTACTTCCCATTATTCAGTACATAGCATCTGCAACCAAAGATCCTCAAGTAGGATATGGTTGGTTTCCTGCCTTTCAGTAGCTCGTAAGGCGTCTTACGATGATGCTTGTTGATCAATGCACGGTTTTGTACATGATAAGCTGTATTGACAGCCTCTGCCCAGAAGTATTCTGGGAGAGAAGCGTCTTTCAACATTGTCGTGCAGGCTTCAATGAGAGTTCTATTTCTCCTCTCCGCAACTCCATTTTGTTGAGGAGTGTGCGGGGAGGAAAACTCATGAAATATACCTTGTTCTTCACAAAACTCTGTCATAGCACCAGATTCGAATTTTGTTCCATGGTCACTTCTGATTTTGACCACTGAGCAGTTAAATTCGTCTGAACCTGCTTGACAAAACTAGTGAAGATGTCAAACGTATCTGACTTTCGTTTCAAAAAGAACACTCATGTAAACCGAGAATGATCATCAACTATCACTAGCGTATAGGACTTGCCTCCCAAGCTATGAACTTGCATTGGACCAAACAAGTCCATATGTAAAAGGTAAAGACATCGGGAAGAGTCTTTGTCTGCAATGCTCTTAAAGGTAGCCCGAGTCTGTTTGCCCATCTGGCATGCAGGACAGGGGCTATCTTTGATGCACTTGATACTGGGAGCATCCCTGACTAAGTTCTTAGAAAACAGCATACTAATTATCTTGAAATTAATATGTGTCAATCTCTTGTGCCATTGTTCACAAAGAGATGCACTACCTGTTGCCACAAGGCATACGGGGGTAGATGAATCTAAACTGAGAAATCTAAGCAGAAGATATTTCTGCTCCTAATGCCTGATAATACCGTCTCAGAAGAGGTACGTGAAATTATCAGACATTTATCCTTGCAGAACTTAACGTCATAACCTTTATCACATAACTGACTTACACTGATCAGGTTATGGTTTAACCCTTCAACATAAGCCACGTCGGTGATAGATATTATACCGTTGGAAATCATATCGTAACCTCTGGTGACTCCTCGATCTGACCCTCCAAAGATGACTTTGGGTCCATTCTCGACTGGAGTGTAATCACGCAGCAGGCTTCTTTTCCCAGTCATATGCCGGGAGCATCCACTGTCCAAATACCAGATCGGCGTTTTGGTGGCCTTTGGACATTCCTGCAAAACAAAATTAATTTCCCTTAGGAACCCAATCGAACTTGGGTCCTAGATTCCTGGTTAGCATACTCCCCCTCGGTTGGGTAACCCTATGAGTGGTCGGCCTCTCATTGCTAACACAGGGAGTCTCGTGATACCTTGGATTAAACCAACAATCCACGGCAAAGTGACCGACTTTGGCACAGCACCAACAGTCGAATCTGTTGTACCTCTTCCTAGGCTCCTGCCTAACCCTGGGAATGGTGGGTACAGCCGGGGCCTTGGATCTGGAGGTGGAGGACTCATAGTGATTGCAGTCACATGACTTCTTCACCTTCTGTATAACAGGCTTGGCTTTTGGTGTCTGCTTTCCATTATGGCCGCTAGAGAAATGACCATAATTTCCCATATGGATTTCCTCATAAGGTGCCTTGAAGGCACTCTCACCGAAGTTCCGGGGAAAGGTCCAACCATCGTATCGGCTCTTTGGCTTTGCAACCGAGGGCCGGAAATGATGACCAAAGGTTGATTCAAAGTCATGTTGGTTGCAGGGAAAGCTAGGCTTTCTGAACGCAACAGGACTGAGCGGAGCCTTTCCCTTTTCATCAGCAGATGCCTTCTTGGCGGCCTTATTCTTCCTCTGGTTCCTGTTTCTCCTGGATGAGGAACCAGATACCCCTATATGCCCCAAGCCAGCTCCTTTGGCCTGAGCAGAGAAGGTATCAACTACTGGAAGAACAGTTTTTGGCATAGAGAAGCTTTTGACGATCTTCCTTTCTGCCGCAAGTAGTTCTTCCAACTTGTCGACTTCCTCCTGCTTAAGATCAAGGAGTTTAAGAGACTCTGAATGCTTAGAAGTCAGGTCAAGGTGCTCCTGTCGGAGAGAAATCAAACTAGTGACCTCTTCCCTTAGGGATACACACTCACCCTTAAGGAATTTCACTTCCTTTTTCTCAGCCTTCAGTCACTTACGGCACTCCTCGAAAGTGTTGAGCAGAAGCTCATACTTCTCGAGGAGCTCCGCTTCACGGGCCGAAGGGCTATCCTCAGGGTCATCATCCTGAGACTCAGGATCAGAGTCGGAGTCGGAGAGAGGGGTGTCAGCTTTTACCTTCCCAGTAAATGGGGGGCATTCTCCTTCTGAGTCGGAGCGACCCACCAGCCCGAAGTAGGCTTCCTCATCATCACTGGAGTCTGAGGAATCAGACTCACTCAGTGTCTTTGGCCTTTTGGCAATGTAGCTCCGCTCTTTCTTCTTATCTCTCGAAGATTTGTGCTCCTCTTCTTTCCCTTTTTCTCTCTTGTCTTGATAGCAGTCGGCCACGACGTGTCCTGGCTTATTGTATCCAAAGCAAATAATATCAGAGGAGCGATGTTTGTTCGGTTTAGAAGCATACCTGTCAGAAGAATAATTTTTCTTCTGATTCCTGGAGGAGGAGCCGTCTCTCTTTCTTTGATTCCTCATTTTGAGGAATTTCTTGAACTCTCGGGTGATGAGGGAGAAATCTTCCTCCGACAGCTCTGAGCTGGAGGAGCATGGCTCGGAGTCCTCCTCCTCATCCTTCTTCCTGGCACGGTATGAAACTGTACCCTTGCCTTTTCTGGAGTGACTGGCTTTTAGAGCCACAGTCTTTTCTTTGGTTGCAGCCTTCTCTGCTTCTTCTTCTGCTTTCCTGGTGTTCAGCTGAAGCTCATAGGACATCAGCTTCCCAAACATAATTTGCGGGTCAGTTTCAGCTAGTCTGCCAAACTCTCGGATGGCGCAGATCTTTGTGTCCCATTCCTTAGTAAGGGACCTAAGGAATTTATCATTGAGTTCACCATTAGTGAACACTCTTCCGTATCCTTTGAGGGCGTTAACAATCTTGAGGAAGTTCTCGTAGGTGACTCCGATCTCTTCCTTAGGCCCTTGTCTGAAGGCCTCATATTTCTAGTTCAGGAGGGATCTCCGATCATTCCTCACTTCATCAGTGCCCTCCATTAGGATGATCAGGCCATGCCAGATCTCCTGAGCTGTCCTGCAGTTGCAGAAGTTCTGCATCATTGAGTCATCAATCGCGCTGACCAGAATGTTCTGCGCCTTCTTGTCAAGTCCTACTAGCACCATCTCGTCCTTGTCCATTTCAGAAAGTTTCTTTGGCACTTTCTGGGTAGGATCAATGGTGGAGGCCTTAGTGGGGACATAAGGTCCCTCCTCCACGATCATGAAGAGTCGAGGATCAACAGCTTCCATGTAGAACCTGATCCTTTCCTTCCAGATAGGAAAGTTGAGTCTGGTGCACACTGGGATCTTGCCTATGTACTTGAGCCCGTACATAGTAGATGTTTGTCTTCTTCTTGACACTAGTGGCAGGATTCTACTCAAGGTGTGAACCTTTTTGATGAGTAACCTCCCTCTGATACCACTTAAAAGTCCACCTAGTGTCAACTATCTTCACCTATGGGGGGGGAATAGATGACGTGCAGCGTTTTTGCGGAATCTAAACTTGTACCTGCACAATAAAAATAAACAGCACAGCACACAGAATACACAAGTTATTTATAGTGGTTCCCCGAGTTGGGTACATCCATTTTCCCCCTTCGACCTATCTCCCAACAAGGGACGACTCGGTCTCTTCACCAACAGGATTGAAATCCAATCCTTGCACTATCGGAAGGAACCCTTCCACACGTAGGAGTCAACACTCCCACAACACGGGTTGCACCCAACCCTTACAACTAGGAACCTACGTTCCTTTACAACAAAAGAAAAACTAGAATGTACAAAAGATACAAACTACGTTTGGAGACCAAGGTGTCCCTCTTTGTTGACGACGTGTTCTTGAAGTCCACGAAGAGTCCACAACCCTAGAACTCTCTTGGAGAGGATCTCCCCGGAACCGGCGGCGGCAAGATGAGCGGCGGCTAGGTTCACGGGATTGGCGGCGACGACGATGTGCGGCTGCTGTACTTTGGAGATCCAAACTTCGTAGCGAAGCTAGCTAGGTCTATCAACGGTCACACGAGGATTGGTCGTCTCGATCGATTCGGACGGGGAAGTTTTTCCCGATCAACAAATCGAGAGACAAGGGATCTCTGGATAGACGCATGAGACTCTAAGCTTGGCTAAGCTTCTGTCGCCGGAGGATCGGGAAGAATCGCGATCAACAGCGGCGACCAACTAGCGCGAGCGGCGACGGCGGCGGCGGAGCAGTTTCGCGATTTTAGGTTTAGATCGTGCTCGGCTACTTTCTGTGTATCTGTCGTTCAAAAAAATACCCGTATATATACTGTAGATACTTTCAATATGACCGTTGAGGGTCCCACAAGAAGAATCCCTAAATCCCGGTCCAGAACATTGTCAGCGGCAGAATCCGGTTCAGGGAGTTCCAGAAAATCGCCCAAGTCAAAATCGGTGAGAATCGAAAGTGAATCTCGTCGAGTCGTCGAGAATCAAAGGTGATTCTCGACAATTCGGCGAGAATCAAAGATGATTCTCGTCGAATTTGACTTGGTTGCATGCACTGATTTAGCCGGGTCGAGACGGCGAGAATCAGCCAGTGATTCTCGGCGATTCGGCGAGAATCACTAGTGATTCTCGACGATTCTTACTTAGCATCAGAATTTGCGCGCCTTGAAGTAGCTGGATCGAGTCGGCGAGAATCAGCCACTGATTCTCGACGATTCGGCGAGAATCACTTGTGATTCTCGCCGAATCGGCGAGAATCACTTGGCGATTCTCGTCGATTTACACTTAGACGAATTTTCGTCTTTCCACCCATGATGAGCTCCTTGACCCATCCTTGCTCCTTGTCTGCTCTTGCAAGATCACAGCCCTGTACTTGAAAGTAAGTGCACTCCAATAAAGAGAGTACACGTAGGCCAACACACTGATCTGCTCAACGAGGGATTACGTCGTGCAGACCCGTGTATATTGACCTACTGCAACCCTGACATTGGTGTGCACTTAGCGTGGAATAACTGCAAGCACAACTTGAAATAATTTGTCAAAAATATTGCCTATTTACCTTAGCATGTTCAGGGGCTTCTTCAAATCAGGTACGTTGTGGATACAATACCCAACAAGAAGATTATGGCATTCAGGTAAGTAGAACTCCTTTATTATGTGATTCTACTAGTGCTATTTCTATTGCTCATAATCTTGTTTCTCATAGTAGAACAAAGCATATAGAAATAAGATACCATTTTCTTAGAGATCATGTAGAGAAAGAAGATATTTCTTTAGAATTTGTTAACACTGATTTACAAATTGCAGACATGTTCACAAAGCCTTTAGATGAAACTAAATTCAATAATTTCAAAATTGAATTAGGTATGTTGAACATAAATTAGTTTAACAAATTTGGTCAAGTAAAATGGTGTCGATACAAAAAGTTGTCTGTGCCGACACATAGTAGTTGGTGTCGACATTCCAGGGAAGTGATGTCGACACATCCAGAAAATTGGTGTCGACACTTCAGAGGAGTGTCGACACATCCAGAAGTGGTGTCGACACTTAGAATCAATACACAGATTTCGTCGAACGCAGAATCGACACATATCGTCGAGCGCAGATTCGTCGACCTCAGATCGTCGACTTCCCGGCTCTTCGTCGAACTCGACCTAGACAGATAGAATTGTGTCTACATATAGAAGTCAACACTTCTGTCGAGACATTAGAAGTCTGTGTCGACACATTTCAACTGTGTCGACACATTAAGATAATTTACTTTTGACCTTCATTCTTTAGAAGGGTATAAATAGGTCAACAACAAACCCTGTCGACACACTCTCCATATTTTCGAGACCAAAACCCTGTGTCGACAACTTATCTCTTCTCAATCCAAGCTTTCACTCAACCCCAATGGACCCAAAGCTTGAAGATTACGTCAACGAAGGCTATGAGCTGGTTCGCAACGCCTTTAATAAGACGAAACCTGAGATTAAAGCAGTAGTAACCCTAGTTGCAGAAAATGGTTTGGAATTTCTGGTATCTGAACCTACAAAGATTTGGAAGAAAGAAATACTGGAATTCTATGACGCAGCTACTTTAGATTTTACTGGACTTAAGATCAAATCTACAGTTCAGGGAACTAAGGTTAAACTTACTTTGAAGAGCTTGAGGAAAACTCTTCAACTTCCAAGAACTCAAGAAGAAGAAGAAGAAGTACCCTCTACCAAGACTAGGGAAGCACTTCGGTGGTGTGGATTGGATCCCACCATGAAGATTGGATCCGCAATGAACAGAAAAGGGATGAATCTGCAAGGAAAATTCCTTTCAGAAGTGGTTGGAAAAATTATTCTTTACAAGCCAGGGGGACATGATAGGGTTTCAGCCTATATGTTCAGCCTGATGATCAGGATTATCTACAGACTGAACACATATTGGTCTGCAGTAATCTTTGAAAAGATTAAGGAAAGTATTAAGAAGTCAAATCTGGGAAGGATCCTGAGTCTATACTTGGCTGGAATAATTCCAGAAGTAATGAAACAGACTGCTGGTTCAAAGATCAACCATATGAGAAGGATGGATATAAGGATAATCTCCAGATGGGACAGAGTCTTAACAAAGGACATGCCTGATGAAGAGAGGCCAGAGATTCCTGAAGAATCTCCTGCACAAGAAATTGCAGATGGTGCTCAGGTGCAGGGGGAGCCTCATCTTGAGGAACAGCCAACACACTTGGAAAGTGAAATGGCTACTCAAACTATACTTGAGGTAATCCAAGAAATTAATCAATCAATTTTTATTAATAAGGATGAAACACTAACTGTGTCTTTGGTTGGTGTTGACCAGACCACAACACTCAGAATTCAAGCACAGGATGTTATCTTGGAGGATACATCTGCAGGTGCTGATGCTCCAGAGATAAGAGTATCTCCAGTCCCAACTCAACAAGAGTTTATCCTTGAAGAGTTGTTCCTTGATATAGGGCAAGCTGAAACTGGGGGGGAGCAAGCTAACATTGAGGGGGAGTATGTCAGGACTGAGGGGGAGGAGCAAGGGACTCAGGGGAGCTACCTAAGACTGAGCAGAAATTGCCTCCTAGTCCTAAGGAAAGAGTTGATATAGTCAGTACGTCAGCTTATGAAGATGAAGCAGAAATACATGCCAAAAAGAGAAAGCTGATGGTTTTCAAAAGGAGAAGCCAAAACTATAAAAGGGCTTTACAAACTGCTCTTCAACCTGCCCCAAGCAACTGATTATAGTTCTTTGTTGATATCCTTGCAAGTGAAGTTGGATGAACAAAGGATAGCCATGGAGAAATATATAGATGAAACAAAGATCTACAATTTTTCTTGGCACAAGATATCAAATCCATAAGATTTGAAGTAAATCAGAACAAAAAGGAAATGACAGATTACTTTCACAAAGGTGGCAATGTTGTAGTCTATCTTGCCAAACAACAAGTAGGCATAAAGACTCAAGTTGATGATATTGCTGTTAAGCAAGACTATGTGCTTGAAAATCAACTAAGGATGAATGGCAATCTGACTGAATCACATAATGTGATTATCACAGAATTGAAGAATACTATTGCTGCCCAGACTGAAGCAAGTGTTAAAGCCAAGTCAGAATTTGACAAACACTTCCAGGAAGAACTAGCTGTTGTACAATCAGCTATTAAGACTTCACAAAAGAACATTTCAGATCAGCTCCTGAAAATGAAGTCATTTTATAAAGATGGTGTTAATTATCTTGATGAACAGGTAAGATTTCAGAAAGATGATCTTAGAGATCACACTGAAAGAGAAGTCATAAAGGGGAGAGAGTATTAGTCAAAGCAGGCTCAGATCATGCTAAATGGATATCTAATAGCATTGGAGTGACCCTTGGATATCCACCCCTCAGTGATGATGATAATGTAGCTGACTCAGGAGTGCAACCTGCTTATTTAGAAGGTGTTCAACCTGAAGTTGCTCAGGTTATTTACCCTCCAGCAGATTTTGAGATGATTCAGCAAGAAGTACAATCAATGTACAACCCTCCAGAGGGTAATAAAAATGTTATCATTGAGAAAGTTAAAATGTCAGAGACAGTTGTAAATAAGGAGCAAGAAGCTCAACTGTCAAAGAAGAGATTCAGAGAACAGGCTGAGTTGAAGCCTGATTTTGAGCAGTGGAGTCCTACTTCAAGGAATATTATATTGATTGTCTGGAAGGCTGTGAAGGAGAAGACCCATGACAGGGGCAAATGGTAACACAAAGCAAGAATGGAAAAAATATGAAGCTAGACAGGAAGCTATTCTACAATATAAAAGAAAGGCAAAAGCTGGAAGCTACCTCCTAATGCTCAGGAGCCTAGCAAGTATTTTCCAAAGCCTTTTCATTATTTTGAAAGGCAAAGAATAAGTGTTGAAGAACAAAAGAAGAAAGATCTAAAGGGCAAGAAGCCAGCTGAAGATATTGATGCTCTAGTACAAGCCAAGATCCAATCAGGCAAAGACATGGTCATCAAGGAGCCTGAGCAGCCTTAGGATAGATTTACTAGATTTTACAACTTTGTAATCTTTAGTGTTAGAAATCTATGTAAACTATTGTTAAAGAAACTTTTGGAAGTTTAAACAAAACAATGTTTAATGCTCATTATGTTTGCATCATTATTCTGAGATGTCATTTTATACATGTTTTGTTTATAAGATTCCCTGTCATGAAATATTCTTATACATTATATTGTGTGTTTGTTATGAATGGTATATATTATTGACTAAGGGTTATGATTTCTCCAAATAGGGGGAGATTGTTGGGTACATTGGAAAATATGTACTAGATTTGAAGAAGGCTCATCTTATTCAATGATATGCATCAAGGTGTATTTGATGTTGTTTTGAGTTTATATGTGCAGGTTAAGAAAATGCAGGAATATAGGAAAAAGTTTCTAAGTCCATGAGTCAACACCAGAAGAAGCTGTGTCGACACTTATGAAGGCTTGTGTCGATACTGGAGAAAAGCTGTGTCGATACTTGGAGTCAATTGTGTCGACACTTGGAGTCAATTATGTCGACACTTGGAGAGGCAGTGTCGACACACAGAGAAGCTTAGTCGACACCAACTGTGTCGACACACAGAGGCAGTGTCGACACACAGAGAAGTTTAGTCGATATCAACTGTGTCGACGCACAGAGACAGTGTTGACACACAGAGAAAGCTTTGTCGACATCAACTGTGTCGACACACAGGACTTGTGTTGACACATGGCAGAGTTTCAACAAAATCAATTTGTGTGAAGAGTAGAAGTGATTGTGTCGACACACAGAATTAGTGTCGACACATTCTACAAAAGCTGTGTCGAGAAGTCGTGTCAACACCAAAGGAGCTGTGTCGACACCACCAAGGCTTATGTCGACACTTAGTCTACTTATGTTGACACATGATGAAGTTCTGTCTCGACACTTTTCTGACAGAGACAGAGATTCAAGAAGTGACAGGATGACTTGACAGCTGACATTACCAACTGGTCAACTGCAACTGTCAGAGCTGTCAGAAGTTTGTACAAAACCGGAACAACCGGTTACCATGGAGAAAGTCTATATAAAGACATTCTCTATCAACAGAAGTATATGAAGTTACATACTGACACTGATACTGAATACATGAAAAGGAAGAATTTGGAGAGAGAGAGCTCCATCTATTGAAGAAAAGAAAGGGACTTATATCAACAAGTCCCTCAAGTGCAGATTCTGAACCAGTCTGCCAAGAAGGATTCAGATTGAGATCTGAATTTCAAGAAAGAAGTTGATTGAAGATCAACTTCAAAAGAGTTCAACCCTACTGAGTTCAGATTCAAGAAGCTTTGAAGAAAGCTAAGAGTGGTTGTTCTCTGCCATCAGATTCTTCCAAGAACTGATCAAGAAACCATCCATCCTTTCTCTCTCTACTAGGGTGGTGGTATATTACAAACTTAAATCTATTTTCTGTAGGATCTTTATAAGATCTGAGTTGTAAGCCTATTTTTATAAAGGCTGAGTTGTAGGAGATTATTTTCTCTGAGTGGTAGGTCTTGTTAAAGGCTGAGGTAGGGCTGTGAGCCTGAGTTGTAGGAGATTATTATCTCTGAGTTGTAGGCCTTGTTGAAGGCTGGGTAGGGCAGATTGCCTGAGCTGTAGGAGTGTGGACTCACTCTGAGTTGTAGGAGCCTTGTTTGGGTTCTGAGCTGTAAGATCTGCGGATCTGAGGTGAAGAGAAGAAGTTAGGCCGAATCTAGCACACTGCTAGATAGGCGAAGGGGAAAGTGGATGTACCCAGACCTTGGGAACCACTATAAAACTGTGTGCAATTTGTGATTGTGTGTATTTCTGTGAATTCTATGATTGTGGTAGCTGTAGAACTGGTAGATTAATTTGATTATCTATATAAATATTCTGCCTTAGTGTAAAAAGGAATTGCACCTATTCACCCCCCCCCCCCACCCTCTAGTTGTTTAGGAACCTATTCTTTCACCGGCTAAGCTTTGGAATCTCCTCCTGGCCACCAGATGTCCCCAAATCCTTCCACTTTGCAGGAATATCTCTGAGAAGCTCAGCCAGCTGCTTGGGCAGGGAGAAGGAGGGCCACATGGCCACCATTTCCTTTCTCCCCCTCTTCTCTCCCCTCTTTTCCACCAAAAATTCCAATTTTACCCCCATGCATGTGTCATCTCTCCTAATTTAGAGGGGTAGTCCTTGGCCTCTTGGGCTGGTCATGAGCCTTGACTAATGGGCCTAGCCCATGGGGAGTGGGCTTGGTTCATTCTTTCCCAATTTAGGCTTCAAGTTGACTATGTTGACTTTTAGGGTTGACTTGGTCAACTTGATGAGTGGGCTGACCCCACCTGAAGGTCATGGGCCCTATGACATCACCCAACTTGGGTTGGGCTATAGTGGTACCCCACTTGGACTATTTGGGCCTTTAGGTGTGGGTTTGACCAAATTAAGACTATGGTTGACTTGGGTCAACTCTAGTCAATTGGTCACCTTGTGATTTGGCTTATGGTTCCCTTAGGTTGGTGTTAGGGTTAGGGCTGCAGTGGTGGAATCAATGTCTGGCTAGGACCCCAATCTGGGGCTGGTTTGACTTAGACTACCTTGGGCCCTATTGTGGGCCCCATGTGACTAAACCCTAATCCCATGGTTCAAACCTAACCTAAACCCATGCCCCACCACATGCCCTAACCCAACCTAAGTGAAGGGGTCTAGTTGCAAGTGGGATGTTACACGCCATGCCCAGAATGAGATCGAATTCTGGCATTGTCAAAACTGTGGCAGTGGTATCAAAGGTCTTGTTGGGTTTCTCTCGGTGAGGATGGCACAACAGTTGTGCACGCAGCGGAAGAATAAAACATTAAGAAAACTCAAAAGAAATGGGATCGGGCCATGATAGTTGAATCAAGAAGTTAACATACAACTATGCAAAATTACCTCGGTGGCGTTGAGTCACAACTCAACGAAGATGCTCCAAACTTTGTATTCCTGCTGGTGGCGAGTTCTACGTGAAATAATGTCCACGTCTCTGCAGAAATCCACACGAGTGGGAGAACACCGATCTTTCCGTCACACGGAAAATCGGGAAGGAGAAAGACCGCACCTTTGCTTCTCCACGGACTGCTAGGTCCGTGCTAGGAAGAGCAACACCAGCGACTATCGTCGGAGAAGAGGTGGTCGACGGAGCGAGCACGGCGGCGGAACCCTTCCGTCGGCGGGATTCGGGATCGGCGGAACGATCGCGGAACGGCTTCCGTCGATTTCGATTCGATCAGAATAGCCTTATCCCGAAAAACCCTAAGTGTTCTATTTATACCTAAAGTATAAAATAGACTTAGGAGTGTCGCTATCCGCAGACCACCCAAGAATAAGGGTTCAGAATCGGCGAGAATCACCAGCCGATCGGTGAGAATCGATCGTCGAGAATCACTAAGGATCGGCGAGTATCGGCTTGGATCGGCGAGAAACAGTCAGCGATAATCGGTCGGCGAGAATCACCAGCAGATTCGGCGAGAATCAATCGGCGTGAATGCCCGATGATTCACGTCGAATCGTAGGTTGACGATTCTCGTCGATCGTCGAGAATCACCGACGATACACGTCGAACAGGGTCGACGATTCTCGTCGATCGGCGAGAATCGAAGTACACTACTCGACGATTCTCGTCGATCGGCGAGAATCCGAGCACCAATCCACCAAGGCAACACTTTGCCCAACCCGATGATCCTTTAAGGCAACACTTTGCCCATAGCCCCATTCAGGTCGGTGATTGGTAACCTTTACCAACACAGTCAATCATCCAACTTCTCCACATCTCTTATGTGCGACCCTGCAGGCTCATATCGCGTTGGCAGTGAGATTACATGTTTGATCACTTCCAGATCACAATGGTAACTCCAACAGACTCTCACTTGATCTCGAAAGTATCAAAGCAAAAACCTCACAAACAATGAGCGGCATCTAGCAATGCATCATTGCTCCCCAAGCAATAAGAGTTTATAACTCATAAGCCTTTATGACCAATGTATCAGCGTTGTCTTTGTCCCTTTGTCCCTTACATCCGGAAAGAACTAGAGGCATGGACCGTGTCACCCTCGTAATAGCTCAATCCAAGTTTCTTGATCCAGGACGGACTTCCAGAGAATGGTGAGTCCAATATCACATATTGACTCAACCAAGCATGGCCATGCATTTCTCAGTCCAGTTCCATCAAGGGGCCCATGGATGCAACTCTTGTCATACAGAAGGACAAATTCCATATCTGCTCACACACAAACACCCAAATGATTCGTAACATGCCCAACAACCACCCTTATCATCAACCTTTCTCGAGGAAGACTTTAGATGGCATCAAAGCACGCTCTTCCTCACTTGATGAATGCTGTGACTTCAGGTCAAAGGACCACAACACCATTGTCAATTGAGACCTACTCGTGACACGATTGGATAACAATCCACAGAGTAGTCTCAGGTTGGGTCTGTCCAGTACAACTTGTTCACTAACAAGTACCCACGTGATGACTTGATATCACAATATCATGACCTGTGAGAACCGGTCATCAGTCAACGCACGTGCTAGTCTCCAAGTACCATCATCACCCTTAGCTTCTATGATGATACTCGACCAGGGACCTTTTAAGAATGAAGCTTCAAATAAATCACAGGCTCTCACATTCAAGTCATGTACTTGATGTCCCATGGAAGCGAACATTCTAAGGGTATCTATTATGTTAACATTTAACTATCATATAGAAAGAAAGACACATAATAAAAGAATTTGCCATTAATTGTAAAAGAAAAACTAGGTACAATGTTCATCATATGAACAAATAGCCAACAAAATACAAGTTTACATGCAATCCACAAGATTCTCACTAGAGTTGATCGTTTAGGTATCGTATACCCATCGATCTAGTATGACCATCATGCTTTCTCTGCGCGAGAGACTTTGTCAGTGGATCCGCAATATTCTCCTCAGTCGGCACTCTGTAAATGTTTACATCTCCTCGTTCGACAATCTCACGAATAAGATGAAACCGCCGAAGTACGTGCTTGGAGCGCTGATGAGATCTAGGTTCCTTAGATTGTGCAATTGCACCATTGTTATCACAGTAGAGAACTACGGGACCAACAATGCTAGGAACTACATCAAGCTCGCCGATGAATTTCCTAATCCATACAGCCTCCTTCGCCGCATTAGCTGCTGCGATATACTCGGCCTCTGTTGTAGAATCAGCAACTGTCTCTTGCTTGGAACTCTTCCAGCTCACTGCTCCTCCATTCAGGCAAAACACAAAACCTAACTGAGACTTGGAGTCGTCTCTATCAGTTTGGAAGCTAGCATCCGTGTAACCACTTACAACGAGCTCTTCCTCTCCACCATACACCAAGAACGCATCCTTAGTCCTTCTCAAGTACTTCAGGACATTCTTGACTGCAATCCAGTGACACTCACCGGGGTCTGACTGATACCTGCTAGTCATGCTCAAAGCAAAGGAGACATCGGGTCGAGTACATAACATCGCGTACATGATTGATCCAATTGCCGAAGCATATGGAATCCTTATCTTCACAAGACTTTGGACACTGGTCCTTAGAGAGATTCACACCATGAGACATGGGCAAAAATCCTTTCCTGGACTCAAGCATGTTGAACCGCTTCAACACCTTTTCGATGTACGTACTCTGGGTCAAACCCAGCAACTTCTTCGATCTATCTTTATAGATCTTAATACCAAGTATATAAGTCGCTTCACCCAAATCCTTCATTGAAAAGCAGTTCCCTAGGTTGTTCTTAACAACTTTCAGGGTAGGAATGTCATTCTCAATCAAGAGTATGTCATCTACATACAATATCAGGAAGACAACAATGCTCCCACTGATTCGCTTGTAAACACAAGGCTCATCTTCATTCTTGATGAAACCAAACTCTTTGATTTTCTCATCAAAACGAAGATTCCAACTTCGAGAGGCCTGTTTCAGTCCATAGATGGACTTATTCAGTTTGCATATTTTAGTGGCTTCATCTGGGGATACAAAACCCTCGGGTTGTGTCATATACACTTCCTCAAGGAGGTTTCCATTAAGGAAAGCCGTTTTGACATCCATCTGCCAGATCTCGTAGTCATAATACGCAGCAATAGCAAGCAATATCCTTATGGACTTTACCATAGCAACAGGGGAAAAGGTCTCATCATAGTCAATACCATGAATTTGCTTGAAACCCTTAGCCACCAGTCGCCCTTTGAATGTCTGTACATTCCCATCCATGTTGGTCTTCTTCTTGAAGACCCACTTTCACCCTATGGGTCGTACCCCTTCAGGTGGTTCCACCAAGTTCCAAACTTGGTTTGCATACATGGAGTCCATTTCAGATTTCATAGCCTCAAGCCATTTGTCGGAGTCCGGTCCATTCATAGCCTCTTGGTAGGTTGCTGGTTCATCATCATGATCCATAAGCAACACATTACCTATTCGAGACACGAGAAATCCATATCTCTCAGGCTCAAACCTCGGTCTACCAGATCTACGTAGGACTTGTGTTCCCTGAGCAGGTTCTCTAGCTACAACATCTTGTAGTCCTGTCTCAGAATCCAATTCCGGTTCATTCACTACATGTGGTTCTTGAACTTCTTCAAGCTCTACCTTTTCAGTCTTTCTTGATAAGAACTCTTTCTCCAAGAAGACACAAGTCCTTGCGACAAACACTTTGCCCTCAGACGGTAGGTAAAAGTAATACCCTTTCGTTTCCTTAGGATATCCCACCAGATAACATTTATCTGATTTGGGTTCCAGCTTGTCAGGCATTTGACGTCTCACGTATGCCTCACAGCCCCAAATTTTAATGAACGACATACTAGGACGCTTCCCAGTCCATATCTCATATGGTGTCTTCAGAACCGTTTTCGTTGGAGCGCGATTCAATGTCATTGCAGCAGTCTCTAAAGCAAAACCCCAAAAGGAAACAGGCAAGTCTGCATGACTCATCATCGAACGTACCATGTCTAATAGAGTACGATTTCTCCTCTCAGACACACCATTATGTTGTGGTGTTCTAGGTGGAGTGAGCTGTGATACAATACCACACTCTTTCAGATGATCACGGAACTCATGACTCAGGTATTCGCCACCTCGATCAGATCGGAGTGCTTTTAACCCTTTTACCCAACTGGTTTTCTACTTCATTCTTGAACTCTTTGAACTTTTCAAAGGTCTCGGATTTGCACTTCATAAGATACACATATCCGTATCTACTGAAATCATCAGTAAATGTAACAAAGTAGAAATACCCACCTCTAGCCATGGAACTCATGGGTCCGCATACATCACTATGTACAACACCCAAGAGATCCTCAGCCCTCTCAATATAACCAGTGAAAGGAGCTTTAGTCATCTTGCCTAACAAACAAGATTCGCATCGCTCAAATGATTCATAATCAAATGAGTCCAAAAGTCCATCTCTATGGAGTTTGGATATGCGCTTCTCGTTGATATGGCCCAAACGACAATGCCAGAGAAAAGTAGGGTTCGAGTCATTTGTTCTTAGTCTTTTATTATTTTCTACATTACAGATCAGATGGTCCAAGTTCAAAACATAAAGACCATTAAACAATTAGGCTACAGTATAACAAACATCATTCTTAAATATAGAACAACAATTGTTTTTAATTATAAAAGAAAATCAAATCATGTCCAAACATGAAATAGATATAATGTTTCTAGTTATGGCCGGAACAAAATAACAATTATCAAGTTCTATTACAAGCCCACTGGGCAAAGAAAGACGGTAAACTCCTACGGCTACAGCAGCAACTCTTGCTCCATTGCCGACGTGGAGGTCCACCTCCCCTTTACTCAGCAATCTTCTCCTTCCCAGTTCCTGCACATTTGTACAAATGTGAGAACCACATCCGGTATCAAATACCCAAGATGAAGGAGCAGAAAGGTTTATCTCTATAACGTAAATATTTGAAGCGGAAGTCATACCTCCCTTCAGTTTCTGCAGACCTTCAATGTACGAAGGACAGTTCCTCCTCCAATGACCAGCCTTGCCACAGTGGTGGCATTTCCCTTCCTTCACCATGCTTTTCATTTTCATCAGTGCAGAAGACTTGGGCTCAAGATATGACTTAGGTCCCACCTTCGTCTTCTTAGAGCCCTTGGCCTTGCCCTTGCCCTATGCACCATCAGTATGGGGCTGGCAGGCTTGGCCTTCTTCATATTGATTTCAGCAGTTCTCAACATGCCTAGGAGTTCGGGCAGTGTCTTGTCTATTTCATTCATGTTGTAGTTCAAGACGAACTGCTCATAACTGTCCGGCAACGATTGCAGGATCAGATCTGTGGCCAACTCTTGACCAAGAGGAAAACCCAGCCTTTCAAGGTTCTCTATATACCCAATCATCTTGAGTACGTGAGTCCCTACTGAGTCTCGAACTCCCATCTTGCACTGAAACAATGCTTTTGTGATGTCAAACCTCTCTTGACGAGCCTGCCCTTGAAACATTTTCTTGAGATGCTCGTCAATCTCCGTGCACCCCATGTTCTCATGTTGCTTCTGAAGCTCAGAGTTCATAGTGGCAAGCATAAGGCATTCGACATCTAAAGCATCGTCAGTATACTTCTTATAAGTATCCTTCTCAGCACGGGAAGAGTTCCCGGTCGGCACCTCGGGGGCTTCTTCTTCCAAGACATAGAGCTTTCGCTCTTGCCTGAGAACAATTCTCAGGTTCCTATACCAGTCCATGTAATTTGTCCCACTGAGCTTATCCTTCTCAAGGATGGCTCTCAGAGACAAAGTGGAGTGTGAAACACTTGCCATGGAATTCTACAAGAATTTATGCAGAATAAAATCAGTACCAAAATTTCAAATACAATTTATTTTAATTTGGACTTCAATTAAAACACTCTCACTATTTTATTCGAAATGATAGCCCTCACTAACAATTCGGAGAGTTCATGCGAGCTGCTCTCTTAGTGGACAAGATCCGTATTTCACCAACACAATGAGTCAGCTTTGGCTTTCCTCTCACGATGCGGTTATTTAGGTAGGCAACGCTTGCCAATTGCATCCTCATGCAATTCTTGTATGGTTGGTGAATAAGTCCTTATTCGCATCCATCATATGGTGTATGCCAACCCTATGCCTCTAGGCACTCAACCTTTGAGGTCACCTAGTTAAGCTGGACCCGATGTTGACAGTGGGATATCACAATTATCCGCTCGCACCCTTACCAAGATAGATTAATGCACCTTGCTTTGGCAAGCCCACATTTCATCGATCGAGGCAGGAAGAGTGTCATCCATCGGAAGGCATCCGAACACTTAATATTTGATGAAGGGATTTTAATTATAGGTTAACAATTAACCATGATCAACATTTGATCAATGTGCACATCCAAAGAACAACAATTCTATAAAATCACATGCATCCCTTATGTGCACAACCTGACACCATCAACATTTGATAGAAGGAAGGGCTAAATCTGAACATCCGGAAACTTCCAAATCCTCAGATTTACATGCATTGGACAAAGGCAAAGACAACTCAACTTAAAGCAGTAGACAAGCTCATCTCTCTATGTTGGATTCAGAATCCAAAACAAAATCGAGGGATGGTTACTGCTAAGGAACTACAATTTCTAACAATTAGAAATTCCCACGAAATTCCAGACGTTCTTGGCGGGGAACCAAGACTAAATCTAGACATTTAGAACACTTCTAAATCTCTAGGTTTACACGCACTGGAATAACAAAACTTCCAATTCAACAATCATGGTCGTAACCTCGCTCTGATACCACTGTTCGGTTTCTCTCGGTGAGGATGGCACAACAGTTGTGCACGCAGCGGAAGAATAAAACATTAAGAAAACCCAAAAGAAATGTGATCGGGCCATGATAGTTGAATCAAGAAGTTAACATACAACTATGCAAAATTACCTCGGTGGCGTTGAGTCACAACTCAACGAAGATGCTCCAAACTTTGTATTCCTGCTGGTGGCGAGTTCTACGTGAAATAATGTCCACGTCTCTGCAGAAATCCACACGAGCGGGAGAACACCGATCTTTCCGTCGCACGGAAAATCGGGAAGGAGAAAGACCGCACCTTTGCTTCTCCACGGACTGCTAGGTCCGCGCCAGGAAGAGCAACACCAGCGACTATCGCCGGAGAAGAGGTGGTCGACGGAGCGAGCACGGCGGCGGAACCCTTCCGTCGGCGGGATTCGGGATCGGCGGAACGATCGCGGAACGGCTTCCGTCGATTTCGATTCGATCAGAATAGCCTCATCCCGAAAAACCCTAAGTGTTCTATTTATACCTAAAGTATAAAATAGACTTAGGAGTGTCGCTATCCGCAGACCACCCAAGAATAAGGGTTCAGAATCGGCGAGAATCACCAGCCGATCGGTGAGAATCGATCGTCGAGAATCACTAAGGATCGGCGAGTATCGGCTTGGATCGGCGAGAATCAGTCAGCGAGAATCGGTCGGGGAGAATCACCAGCAGATTCGGCGAGAATCAATCGGCGTGAATGCCCGATGATTCACGTCGAATCGTAGGTTGACGATTCTCGTCGATCGTCGAGAATCACCGACGATACACGTCGAACAGGGTCGACGATTCTCGTCGATCGGCGAGAATCGAAGTACACTACTCGACGATTCTCGTCGATCGGCGAGAATCCGAGAACCAATCCACCAAGGCAACACTTTTCCCAACCCGATGATCCTTTAAGGCAACACTTTGCCCAAAACCCCATTCAGGTCGGTGATTGGTAACCTTTACCAACACAGTCAATCATTCAACTTCTCCACATCTCTTATGTGCGACCCTGCAGGCTCATATCGCGTTGGCAGTGAGATTACATGTTTGATCACTTCCAGATCACAATGGTAACTCCAACAGGTCTTTCCCCCAATGAGTATCTCCAATTCACACTTGGAGGTTGCGGTCATCTCAGAGCTGTCTGGGAGGCGTACTCGTCGAGCAATACCAGTGAAGTATTACACTCCTTCTAGGTCCTTAATGAAGTTCGTAGACACAAACGAGTGCGAGGCACCGGTATCGAATAACGTATAGGTCGATTTCCCGCCGACCACTACGGTGCCTAAGTACCAATAACAATACTCAAAGCTAGATCTCTAGTACATCTTAAGCAACTTAAGGTTAATAATGAAGATGTGATAACTAACTGTAACATACCTGCAATCACCTCCTGAGGGTTTCGCTCTTGTGTCATGTCCAGCGTGAACACCTGATTCCGAGCAGGCCCTGGATTTCCTCCGCATGGTCCTCCTCCTCGACCACGCATATGTCCCCGCCCTCGAGGTGCTGTCGGAGGGAGAGCAAGAGGAGCATTCCCAAACAGCTGCGGGCAGTAACGTCGGATGTGGCCCGGTTGGTTGCATTGGAAGCACACTCGCTCATTCCACCCCTCGGGTTGCTGAAACTGTTGAAGCTGTGGAGGTAGAGGCAATGTTGGCGGCTGTGGAACCGGGTGCTCCATTCTAATATTCCGGTGGAAACGCCTACCACCTCTCTGATGTCCTCTTCCTCCTCCATAGTCATGTCTCCTTCTATTGCTAGGGCCAGCTTCCATCACACCCTCAGCAGGTCTCTTACCACTTCCCAAGTGGTCTGCTTCTAACCACTTCGTCATGTCAATTATTTCCGCCAAGCTGGAGTTCGCTATAAACAAAAGGGCCTGCCTTAGGGGGTCACGCAGCCCTTTGTAGAAGCGCTTAGCGTATCCTCTGTCATCCAAGTCATATGAGTTAGCAAATCTCGCGAGATGTTGGAACTCTCGTTGATACTCCGTAACCAACTTCGATCCTTGCTTCAGCTGTAAAAATCTCTCTTCGAGTTCATCTCGAGCAGACGAGGGAATGAAGTGCTCTAAAAAGGCTCCTGGGAACTCGCTTCAGCTAATCTTCGTATAAACTCGCCCTTGAAAGGTGGAGCCCATGAGGTATTTCCACCATCTCTTGGCGTGCAGTTCCAGGAGTGTCACTACCAGGGTACTCGCCCTTGAAAGGTGGAGCCCATGAGGGATTTCCACCATCTCTTGGCGTGCGTTCTAGGACATCTAATTCCCGCCAGCAGTTCTTGCACGGTGTCGAGCCATTCCTCTGTACGCACTGCCGACTCTGTCCCAAGGTAGGCAGGAGGGGAGAGAGCTCAGAAAAGTGCTGAACCAATTGGAGCCCGGAGCTTGCTGTTGTATGGGGGCTTGTTAGGATCTAAAGGCATCCAAGATAGTTGTGAGCGTCTGCCCTAGCTCCGATTGCTGAAACTGTGTGGGCACAGACGGGGCGGGGGTGCCCCCCACTGGCTCAACGTGCACTAGGATCTACACGTAGAGTACAAACCTAAGCTCAGGTTGGCTAATCTTAAGGTCAAAGCTGGACATACTTAGTGTGAATTATATATGGGCACACCACTGCTTCTGCTAAGTCAGTTTGTTCCCCAAACTGACTAATTGAGCGGGGGTGGCACCATTGTTGAATGACTTCTTTAGTTCAGGATCATAGCAAGTTGATACCATTTGTAAGACCCCCCCCCCCCCTCCCGGAACACAAAACACGGCTCGAGGGGAGTTTTATGCCCAGAACAGTCCGTCTTGCGGTGGCACCAATGCACGTGTTGGTCTGCACCACAAGACGCCTATTATGCCGGCCATAAACAATACTAACCAATGCTAACCCAACCAAGAATATAAAACAGAAGTCAATCCACACATAAGTAAAATAGTCCAAAATCACATTAAGAATAAGAAGCTACAGCAAGCTTCTAAAGTATCAAAGTACGAGTACAAGTTGCCCAAAAAGGCTACATCAAAAATCTCTCAAACTCACTTCGGTGACTGACGGTAGCGACGACACCATCCCTTCAGGCCCTGTCGTCCTGGCATGGTTGTCCTACTGCAAAATTTGCGGCTTCTCTGACTGCGGGTTTCCTCTTAAAAGGAAGACGTAGCAACTGTTAGTCAAAAGACTAAGTGGCTATCACATACGCTCCCCCGGTGACTCCTCGGCACCGGGCGGAGAAAGGAACAAGGTACAATATAATTATATAAGCAGTAGTACAAGCAAGTGGAGAAAGTATACATGTCATGAGTACCAATAGAAGTAATGTAAAATAATATTATCAGTTTTCTATTCTAGCAATTCTACTCAAGCTATATCAATCCATCTAAGCATATAGATCTACATCAGGAAAGTAACTTAACTTATAAGAATACTCATACAAACTTATAAGTTAAGGATCGCTCAACAGTAAAGTAACTCATCGTATAAGAGTGCCTATACAAACTTATACGATGAGGATCTTGTGTATGCAATGCAATGTAATAACATGAATGCAATGCAATGACTTACCCATGATCATGCACATGCAACTGCTATGTCGACATAAACTTGTAGTTCCCACTTTTCGAGCAGGTAGCTAACCTCTCAGGCGTCAACCGTCGTGGCCAGGCGGTGACAGTCGAGAGGGCTTATCCACTACTAGGCAGACATCCACACTACCAAGCCTAGTCCTCCGTACGCCTCAACGCTAAGAACACAACAACGGAACTCATACGCGTACTACAGCTCAGCAGAAGTCTCGGGTAGATGTGCACCGAGAACCAAACCCTGAACTGGCCAATGTTGTGATCCGGAAGGAGCCTTAGAAAAAGCACGAGGATCAAGCCCAACCGTCCACTTGGCATGGATGGAGCCCCAGGAATGAGCACTGAGGACCAAGCCCAACCGCTAAAGTCTATATGTCAACTCCCGTCGGTGTGACGACTGGCGAGCCTGTAGACCTGCCACACTATCCTTAACCCAGGATTACGACACCGCATGTCGACTCACACCACATGCAATTTCACATCATTTTGGCACGGAAGGAGCCTCGGGAATGAACACCAAGGACCAAGTCCAACCGTCCACTTACGTCTCTTCTCAACATTACTAAACCAGTGCGGTGAAAAACCCCCGCACTTACATCCTTTCAAACCCCGTGCCCCAAGGTACTTGTGGGTTCATTATCAGTGTAGGGCTACTTCACACATTCATCATCTCAGACCACGACCATTTGTTCGTAACAGTCATTACCAATTATATACAACATGTTCAAGCCAAACTCATCATTATTCAACACATTCCCACTATCAAGTACTTCCTCATTATTTCACATATTTAAATCATTCTCTAACCTCCACCAAATCACCTCGGCTTTACTACACCATTTGTTCATTAAGGATCTAACCAACAAATGTCTTTAACATATTTCACTCCAATCATTTATAGTCTAATTTCCACAAACATTAAGGTTACCGTACTATGATCTCTTTACCAATACAAAACAAACACGAGATTTACACGTGCAGAAATGATTGTTGTACAACAACTTCAAACGGGGATTATAGAGGCTACAGGAATCCGGTGAAGGCGTTTAACCCCTCGTTGGAAAGGTATTTTCAAGGTTTGCGACTTTCGTGTTTAGTCGAAAGCCCAGATCTGGCCGCATCGTGACTGAATCGGCCTCGAAGGCTGCTGCGCGCAGAAAATAGATTTCTGCGCGCATCTTAAAGCAGATCAGACGACATTGATTCGTCTTTTTCCTTCAACTAAACTTTTAAATAACATCCATAATTTCTCCTCCCTTATTCACCCTCATAAGGCCACTTCTTTTCACGAATCCGGTCCACAAACTGCATTTGAAGTGAGGGAGAGGTTGAAGACTCTAATTCCTAGGACACAAGTCCTAGCATGGCCTTTCCTAGAAACCTTCTTCTCACGAATCAAGACCCTTTTGAGTCGATATCTCTCCTAGAAATAACTAAAAATCTAGCCCTAAGGGAGAGGGTAGGAAGCTCACCTCGTTTTCGGCATTTCCGGCCATGAATCTTGTCACCCTTCTCAGCGACATCTTCTTCTCCTCGGTCGGTGCTAGTTCTTCACGGGAAGAAGATCGTCTCCAGCACTTTCTTCCTCTACAGCAGTTTCTTACAGCAAAGCTTGGAAGGAAGACTAGAAACAGCTAGGGTTTTCTCCCCTTTTCATGTGAGAATTTTGGCAACTGCATAGACACGTGTCGGCCCATCATTGAACCATCAATCAACTCAATAAATGAGTCCCTTCGAAACGACGCGGCCGAAAAATTCGCCAAAACCCGAAATTGAACTACACGGGTAGGGACACGCCCGTGTCACTACCCATGTCCAGCTCGGGAAGAACACAGTCAACGATTCGTCGAGCTCCGCTCAACGAATCGTCGAGCTGCTTGGACACACACACGGGTAGGGACACGCCTGTGTCTCTACCCGTGTCCTACTCGGGAGGAACGCGGTCGACGATTTGTCGAGCTGCTTGGACACACACACGGGTGGGGACACCCCCGTGTCTCTACCCGTGTCCTGCTCGGGAGGAACACGGTCGACGATTCGTCGAGCTCCGCTCAACGAATCGTCGAGCTGCTTGGACACACACACTGGTAGGGACACGCTCGTGTCGCTACCCGTGTCCTGCTTGGGAGGAACACGATCGACGGTGTTAGTCGAGCTCTGCTCGATGAATACATACACATGGATAGGGACACGCCTGTGTCACTACCCGTGTTCTTCTCTGGAGATTTCACAAAGAAGACGCGGAGACACCAGAGAACCACACGGGTAGGGACACGCCCGTGTCACTACCCGTGTCCTACTCTGGACCAATTTCACCTCTCTTACTCGAGTGCAAGCCTAACTGCCAGCACTCCCTGAGCTCAAGTCAACTCTCCTGAATTAAAAGTGCACACAAGGGGTCTAGCGCGAATTGAGACGTTACAGGAGCGGTTAGGGTTCTTAAGTCTGGGAAAAGAAGATGGAGGGCCTGCATCTGATTCCTGAGAAAGCACAAATTAACTGTTGAGAAAGCACAAATTAATTGCTATTGAGAAAGCACAAATTAATTGTGAAAGCACCAGTGCATCACAAAAGATTTGGTTGTCGGGACACACCGTCTATGAAGGAGGAGAGGAGATGCTCTATCGATGGAGGGGAAGCACCGTCAATGAAGCAGGAGACCGCACCGCCGTGGAGGAGCGTCGTGGAGGAGGAGCGTCACGGAGAAGTTTGGAGGCGGGGCTTTGTGGAGAGGAGGTAGGGTTATACCTCTGTGGAGAAGGAGCGTCGTGGAGTGGGTCTTGGGGGTAGCAGTCGAGGCAGGATACGACGGGACATCGGTGGCGTGCGGAGAGGAGAAAGAAGGACTGGTAGTCGCTGGCGGGAGCTCCTTTTGGTGGGAGAGCAGGACTGGCTTTATATGCAGATCATTTTTGGTTATATGCAGTTCAAGGATAAATGCAGGACAAACTAAAAAAATCATAGGAAGTGATGAACCCGTTCAAAAATTGGCATGCATATAACCATTTTCAAATACAGGGCATGCACATAGCCACAGTGCGACCTGCATATAGTTATTACCTATCTTTATTACATGACTGGCTTTGTCGTATGCAGGTAATAAATTGAGATATATTATACAAAGTCAGTTTTGGGGGTGATATAACTAATAAATCGAATAGGATAAAACTAATAAATTGAGATAAAGACTGGATTTGTCTTTATTATAGAATGACTGGCTCATGTGCAAGATAACAGTGATTTAGATTTATGAACTAATATATTTCATAAAAGACAAAAAACTAACAAATTACCCAAAAAACCTTAGAGATGAGAAGGGCATGTAAAAGATTGGAGGTATTTTGGGATTTAAAAGTTAAACCATGAGGTGGTTTGATGTTTGCTTATATAATAAAGATATATATATATATATAATATCATTTGTAATATATATCAAAGTTGCGTATAATGATGGTCCGCATAATGATCGAAAAATGGACTTTTGGCGCAATGCACCCTCCAATTAGGGAGTTTTGGCACTTTGCACCCTAATTATTAAAATTGGCACTTTGCATCCTTCAAAGTTAAATATTTGGCACTTTGCACTCTATGCTTAAATATCAAGGGCATTTGGTACTTCTACAAGACACTTTTACATCATAGCGGGAAGGGCATTTTTAATTAACCTCTTTCAAGGCTGTTCTTCATGAGTAAAGCACATACTATTCCGGCTAACAATTGGATCATTGTGCCAAAATTAGACTGCGGCCTGCTAACAATAGGATCATTAACCTCTTCCAGCTGATGAACTCCTTGCACAGAAGCAGGAAGAGGGACTTGAAGTAACACAAGTATTTTGTGTTAACGACCTTTTTGATTAACCTCTTTCAGCAAAAGATTCTAGACATGAGAGGCCCACCGGCTAGAATTATCAAGCTTGAATTAAAAAGATTACTTGTGTTTGAATCAACATCTAGAAAGTGCTCCAGTACGCTATCCTTGGCAATCTTAACACAGGTATTTTGTATTTTAAGATGATAAATAATCTCCGCAAGGACCATAACGATATTTACCAAACAAGACATGTATTATTCGCATTAAGATGCATGGTTTACCCTTGAAAAGTCATGCCGGAGCTCAAACACGGAGGAAGCTGCGAAATGAAAACCTAAGCTGGGCTCGACTGAGGAAGTAGGCGGGATGGCCGGAGGAAGAAGCAGTCGGGTTGGCCGGCGGAAGGCGCAGTCGGGAACGCCGGAGGAAGGAGTAGTCGGGATCGCCGGAGGAAGCTGCAGTCGGGATCGCCCGATCGTTTTCGGAATCGCCGGAGGAAGGAGCAGTCAGGATCACCGGAGGAAGGAGCAGTCGGGATCGCCAGAGGAAGAAGCAGTCGGGATCGCCGGATCGTTGTCTCAAATCCACGGTCAAGCTCGTTCTGGGAAGAATCGGGAGTGAATCAGCGATGGTAAAAAACCTAATTTTATCTGGTCCAGTTGTTTTCGCTGACCAAAATGCCCTTGTTATCAGCACATCAGGGTACATTCTGCCAAGGATGCTCTATTTAGAGGGTGCAAAATGCCAATTTTAATAAATTAGGATGCAAAGTGCCAAAACTCCCTAATTGAAGGGTGCATTGTGCCCAAAAGTCCATCAAAAAATAGCTTAAATAAATGAAATTTAAAAAAGGATCTTCTTGTGAAAATTGAAGTTTTCAGTAAAAAAGGATTTGTATGAAATAGAATTTGAAGGAATTGTTTGAAAATAAAACTTCAAAAAACTATTTGATAAAAAAGGAATTTATGTAATACTTTTTTACAAATTGTTATAATCTATTAAGGGGAAGAAAACCTCAATTTAACTTAACTAAAATATAAACAAACAGCATATATGACATATGAGTTGAAATTAATTTAGCTAAAAATTCAATTCTAATCAAAATTTTCTTATAATATTCCAGATCAATATACATGACTCTTGCAATCACCATATAATAAAGGAATAAAAAAAATGGGAAATTGATGCTCGCGATTGGAAAAGAAGAAGCGATGAGTGATTGTCGGGCATGTAGGAGGGAGATGAGAGCCAGAAGGAAGCAAGCAACGAATAGGGGGCGCGCCTTTTGAAACGCACAAAAAGAGCTTGCGGTCGAAAAATGGCAGAAAACACATGGGAAATTTTTCGATGCAGGACCATCTCTAGATTTGGAGAGGCGTCGATTATTATACGTGGCAATCCTACTTATATAAATATCTCTTTTTGAGAAATTTTCTTTCTCGCTCAACTTTATTTGAAGAGGAGGAGCATCTTTTTAGTCGTTGATATTGTTGTGGTCTACTTAACGCTCCTGACAGATCGGACTAAATTCGGCCGACTTAGCTCGCAGAGCGGTAAAGCGCACACACAGTCACAGAATATGAGAGGTAATGCACACAACGATTTTAGCATGGAAAAACCTCATGAGTAGGTAAAAAAAATCATGTGACAGGATTTATGTAGGTCAAACTCCACTACGAGCTTCGGGTTACAAATTTGTTGTAGAATCGAGTGCGACAGGTCGCTCCTTGCTAGAAATGGGGATGAGAGAGTACACTTATGCTCGGCAGGCGACAGGCTGCCTCACGCGAATCTTAAAGTTAGTTTCCTTCAGCGATGGTGAACGTTGTTAGGCCTCACGCGGATGCTGATCACAATCGCGGAACGTGCGGAATAATGTAGGTACAGATCTACGGGATGTTGCTCGCAAGGAGGCTACTCTGAGCAGCTCTCGGGATTTCCTTCTTGCAGTGGACTTAGACGAATCTCTGGTGCAGAGGCGACAGCTTCCATGACTCTAGATTTAGTATGGGTATAGAAATAGTTTGTATGCTGGTTGGAATATAGTGTCTTCGCTTTAAAAGATGACATGCATGAGGTAGTGAAAATGATACGGTATACTTAAAAATATTTAACATGCAACCTATCATAAAACTTTCACAGAGAGCAAGTAAATCAAATAAGTCATAAAGGAAGACTTAGCTACTAGCAAGTATTTAACGTTAAACAAAATCTAGTGTGCGTCAACAACCTGACACGAACCCACCAAAATAATTGTACAACCCCATATTCGCTGAGTCAGACCAGGAGGCACAATGGTAAACAGTTGAGCTAGCCAAAGGAGTTCCCGCCCAAAAAGAGATCTCGCCAAAGTTGGCGGGAGCGATCGCGCCAGATCGTCGATCTAAGATCGACGAGCGTAACCGAATCGTCGAACGGAGAACAGCAGGCCAGGATCGTCGAGCGCGGCCTGCGCGGGAACGCTTGCTCTTGCGCCAGGCTCCAATCTCAAAGGGCTCTCGCCTCAGCAGGCGAGAGCGTTCGCGCCAAGCTCAGGACGGGAGGACCTCGGCACAGCCCTCGCCGAGTGGGGGCCAAGGCCTAGGGTTAAATGATCAGGTCGCCCTCAGGCAAATTTACCCCATGTGCCCTCAGAAAAACAGCGGGATTCGGCTATTGGCAGACCAACTATGGGCTTTTCAGTAATTTCAGGTCAGCACGATGCTATAAATAGACCCATAAGGGCTCCTCAGAAGGCAAGCTATCATTATCTCTCAAATTCCAGCGCTTTCTGAGGAGCTCCTAGCCCAGCTTTGGCTTTGGAGGGGAAGCTCTCAGAGATCTTCGGGGTGTGAGGTGGGACCTCCCTGCTGAGGCTATTGGGTCAGTCTTAGGTCCTTTGAATCCAGTCGAGGGTTGAGACTTGAGAGAAGTAGGTTTTGGCTACACCCCTTTTTCCTCGAACTCCAGTTGAGGTCATATTTGGCTTCAACAGTTCTGGTGCGGTGAACGTGGAAGGCAGATGATACAGGAAAGCCTTGAGTTTTGTCTCATGGCTGGAGGTGAAGGTGAAGGGTCAAGTTCTGGAGGCTCCCCCACCCGGGGAGAGGAAGCGACGAAGAGGATGCTGGATGAATTCAGGCGAGAGGTTCTGTAGACGATCAGTTTGGCCTTCTCGGCCAGAGGCGAGTGGGCCACCGCTCAGGTCCCGATAGTAGAGGTCCCGCTCTTGGGCGAGAACGCCCCAGGACAGCGCCCGGGAAAGGAGGTCCCGGGGGAGGCGGGCGAGAGAGATGTGGCGGCACGGGAACTCTTCCCCGGCCAAAGCCAGCGCCCGGGCAAGGAGGCGCTGACGGATTTGGGCGAGAAGGAAGCGGCAGTGCGAGAGCTCTTCCCGGGGCACGGTCTTGCGGATCGGGCCAGTCAGCCGAGGCCGCGGGACGTGCCCTCTCGCCAGACAGGAGGCGAGAGCCCATTTAGCGAGCTTATCATCTCAGCTCCGGTACCGGAGGGGTTCCGGGAGCCCGACATGTCCTACTACTTGGGGAAGGATGACCCTGTACAGCACGTGCAGTGGTTTGAGGACATTGTATCGATAAGGCAGATGACGGATGTCTTCAAGTGCCGGCTATTCGTCATCACGTTGAAAGAGAAGGCTCGGGACTGGTTCCACCAATTGCCAGCAAGATCAATCTAGTGTTTTGAGGATCTGCGAAGAAGTTTCCTATTGAGGTTCTCAACCTCGAAGAAGAGAAAGAAGGAAGCGGAGTGTCTGTTTGCGGTGAGGCAGAAGCCGGACGAGACGCTGGGTCACTATGTCGACCGGTTTCAGGAGGAGATCCTCCTGGTCCAGGAGGTCCCAGGGTACGCACTGATGTTGGCCTTCACCCCGGGGCTGAGACCGGGATTCTTTAGCATGGAGTTGAAGAGGGTGCCTCCCCTCTCCTTTGAGGAGCTCATGGCCAGGGCGGCAAAGTAGATTGACTTCGAGAGAGCAAACCCAGCATTTTCCAGGAAGTTGGCCAGGCTGGCGGAGGACGACGTGAAGGAACCAGCAGCGGGAAGACAGAAGGAGCAGAGGGAACAGAGGGAGCAAAGGGAAGAAAGGAGAAGGGAAGAGCCCCGAAGGTTTGGGCAGCAGCAGGGATGGGGGGCCCGGGAGCCGAACAACCGTTTAGGTTGGAGACCCCAGGAGGGTCGCCCCCAGGGCCCAGGAGAAGGCTACCATGGGAGAGATAACCTGCGGGAACCCCGGAGGTTCGACCGACCGGCATGGAGGCAAGAGCCGAGGGGTCGTCCCCCACCACCGCAGGAGGCCATGGAAGTAGGAAGAGGAAGAGGAGCTGGGAGAGGAGCTTGAGGAGGAGGGAGAAGAGGGAGAGGAGATGGAGGAAGGGGCGGGGAGGCGTTGCTTTTTTGTGACTTCCACCAGGAGGAAGGTCACGCAACGGCCACCTGCCCGGAGTTCTTAGAGTTAAGAGAAGCAAGAGGAGCAGGGAGGCAGGATCCACCGGTAAGGATAGTAGAGGTGCAGCAGGGCGAGGTGGAAGATAGGTGCGAAGATCGGGTAGATGTAGGGACCCGGGGAGGAATCGTGGTGATTCACGGAGGAGTGGGGATTGAGGCAACCCGCAAGGGGAGCCTGCAAACCATGTACAGAAGGGGGTGGCCTCTACCTCCCAGGTTCCCCCACCAGAAGAAAAGATCACTTTCTCATCAGCAGACATGCCAGACTATGAGGATCCATTCTGTGACGCCCTGGTGATCCAGACGGCGGTGGAAAATTATACGGTCTCGAGGATACTGGTAGATAACGGGAGCTCGGTAAATGTCATCTTCAAGAAGGCCTTTGATGAGATGAGGGTTGAAGGGAAGAGGGTCTTGGCTTCGGATGGACCTCTGTTCGGGTTCTCCGGAGAGAGGAAAGAGGTAGAAGGAGGAGTAGGGTTGCACGTAAGGTTGGGGGGCGTGTCACGGAACTGTAGGTTCGTGATCGTGGACGCCCCGAGCAGCTATAATGCCATCTTTGGACGCCCCCTCATCAGCGCCTTCCGCTGCGTCCCCTCCTCGTTCCATCAATGCCTCAAGTTCAACAATGGGGGGTGCAGGTCAGGGTTAGAGGGGATCTGAAGGTGGCGAGACAATGCTACGCTACAGCAGTCAACACCATTTCGTGGATGGCAGAGGCAGAAGAATTGGAGATTGAGATGGCGGCACTTGAGGAGGTCGTTGAGGAAGAGGGAATGGACCTAGAGGAGGCAAGAGATATAGTTGAAGGGGAAGCGGGAGAAGGGGAGACTGAGAAGCAGCAAGGAGATGTGCAGCTGGTCCGGGATGACGAGGAGCAGGAGGGCCCAGAAGGGGCGATGGAAGTAGGAGAGCAAGCGGCAGGAGGAGTTGAGAGAGAGGCCCCGAGGGGCGTGGGAGTCGTGCAGCAGCAGGAGGGGCTGGTAGAAGCGATGGAGGTCGAGGAGGAGGTAGAAAGGGGAGAGCTGGAGCTGGAGGAAGAGGCAAGGGCAGGCTGGGAGCAGTCGCGGCTGGAGCCGGCTGAAGAAGTGGTGGAGATGGAGGTCTTCACCAGCGCGGGGAAAGTACAAAGGGTGCGGGTCATCGGGGGCTTGAGTCCCGAGGCCCGGGAGCAAGTGCGGGCTTGCATTCAAGGCAACATCGACATCTTCGCCTGGAGCGCGGCGGACATGTCAGGCATCGACGCAGACGTGACCTGCCATCGCCTGAACTTGGACCCCCGCACTCGCCCCATACTCCAGAAGATGAGGACCATCGCAACAAAGCTGGAGGAGCCAATACGCGAGGAGGTCAAGAAGCTCCTGGAGGCGGGCTTCATCTCAGAGATCCAGTATCCAGGCTGGATCTCCAATGTGGTAATGGTAAAGAAGGGAGGTGGAAATGGCGAATGTGTATTGACTTTTCTTTGTTAAATAAATCATGCCCTAAGGATTGCTACCTCTCGCCTCGGATCGACGCGCTGGTTGATTCAGCCGTCGGTTTTTCTGTCATGAGCTTTTTAGATGCTTTTTTAGGTTATCACCAGATCCGGATGCACCCTCCCGATACCAAGGATGTTTCCTTCATCACGAGGGAGGGATGCTACAGTTACAAAATGATGCCCTTTGGGTTAAAGAACGCAGGGGCTACCTATCAGCGCATGATGGATCGAGTCTTCCGGGATCAGAGGGGGAGGAACTTGGAGGTCTACGTCGACGACCTAATGATCAAAAGCAAGTGCATGGTTTCGCACCTACAAGATATGGAGGAAACATTCGCCACCTTAAGAAGGTTCAAGATGAGGCTGAACCCCTTGAAGTGTGTCTTTGGGGCCAGCCGCGGGAAGTTCCTCGGGCATCTTCTGACTCCGGCAGGGGTGGAGCCCAACCCGGACAAGGTAAAGGCCATCCTGTATTTGGAGTCACCTCGCGACGCCAAGGAGGTCCAGCGCTTGACAGGCAAGCTGGCTGGGCTAAGCAGGTTCCTCTCCAGGGCAGGAGACAAGTGTTCTTCATTCTTTAAGGTGCTGCGGGGGAATCAAAGGTTCGAATGGACAACCGAGGGCGAAGAGGCCTTCTAAGCGCTGAAAAGACAACTCTCTCAGGCTCCTCTGCTTCAGAGCCCGGAAGAAGGAGAGGACCTGACCTTGTACCTCGGAGTAGGAGCGGAGGCGGTGAGCTCCGTCCTAGTGAGGGAAGAAGGAAAGAAGCAGCTGCCCATCTACTACGTCAGCCGGATATTGAGGAAAGCAGAGCTTCGCTACCCCATCCTGGAAAAGCTCGCTTATGCCTTGGTCATCTCGGCAAGGAAACTTCGGCCGTACTTTCAAACACATTCGATTAGGGTGGTGACCGACCACCCTCTTTACAAGATCTTCGAAGAAGTGGAGCACTCGGGGAGACTGGCTAAGTGGTCCATTGAGCTAAGCGAGTTCGACATCTCCTTTGTCCCAAGGTTCTCCATCAAGGCACAGGCAGTGGCGGACTTCCTAGCAGACTACATCGTTGAAGTCGAGGGGCGAGAGCAACAACCTCGAGAAGTATGGAAGTTGATGGTTGATGGGGCCTCGGGAAGGCACTCCCTCGGGGCAGGGGTAGTATTGACAAGTCCTCAGGGGGTAACCATAGAGCAAGCGGTCATTTTACATTTCCCCGTGTCCAACAATCAAGCGGAGTATGAGGCCGTGATCGCCGGCCTCCGCTTGGCAAAGGAGCTGGAGATTCGGGATGTGGAAGCTTTCACTGATTCAAAGGTAGTAGCATCGCAGATCCGGGGAGAGTTTGAAGCTCGGGAGCCTACCCTCATCAAATACCTCTCCAAGGTAAGGGCGATCATCGGAGGATTCCGGTCATTCTCAATTCAACATGTTCCAAGGGAAGAAAGTGTAGTCGTCGATCGATTAGCCAAGTTCGGACCTCGGGGAGGAGGGACCTTGACGGAGCTATTCCGACCGGCTATCGAGGAAGGAGAGTTGATGGTGGTGGATCGGCAACCCTCGTGGGTGGATCCATTTGTGACCTTCCTAACCACCAGTGAACTACCTGAGGGGACCAAGGTCGGGAGAAGCTTCAAGCGCAAAGCAGCTCACTACTTAATGATGGAGGGGGGCCTGCATCGTAAGATGTTGTTAGGGCTCCTAGCTAGATGTGTGACCGAAGAAGAGATCCCGAAGATATTGAGGGAGGTGCACTCGGGCGAGTGCGGCAGTCACTCTGGAGGAAGGACGCTGGAGGCAAGGGTGGTCAGGCAGGGGTACTTCTGGCCTACCCTAAGGAAGGATGCCATGGAGTTTGCGAGGAGGTGTCAAAAATGTCAGCTCTACGCCCCCCTTCAGCTCTTGGCAGATCAGAGGCTCCGAAGTATCACGGCACCGTGGCCATTCGCTATCTGGGGAATGGACTTAGTTGGACCCTTTCCTCCGGCTAGTGGGCAGAGGAGATTGCTCTTGGTCATGGTCGATTATTTCTCAAAGTGGCTAGAGGTTAAAGCATTGGCCAAGGTCACCTCGCAGGTCATAAGGAACTTCATCTGGGGGAGATCATTTGCAGACATGGGTTTCCCCAAGCAATAGTGACTGATAACGGCCTCCAGTTTGCCAGCGAGGAGTTCATCAGCTTCTGCGCCCAACTAGGGATAGATCTCTGGTTTGCCTCCGTCCACCACCCCCGGAGTAACGGCCAGGTGGAAGCAGCAAACAAAATCATCGTGAACCTACTAAAGAAAAAGGTGGAGAACTTAAAGGGGAATTGGGTGGAACAGCTCCCCTCAGTCCTGTGGGCCCTGCGAACGACCCCAAACATGGCCACCGGTGAGACCCCCTTCAAGCTCTCTCATGGGTGTGAGGTCGTCCTGCCAGTGGAGTTCGAGGTCCTATCCCCGCGAGTCACAGCCGCGGGCGAAGGAGACGAGACTTAGAGGGTGGAGAATGAGGAGGGGCAGCGCCTCTCGTTAGATATGGTGGAGGAACTGCGAGACGTGGCGGCTATCAGGCATGAAGAGATCAAGCGACGGATGGCCAAGCATTTTGATAAGCATGTCAGGGTCAAGCAGTTTACTGAAGGGGATCTGGTGCTGAGAAAGGTTGACGCAGCAGGAAGGTCGACTCCCGTGGGTAAGCTTCACCCGAACTGGGAAGGTCCATACATAGTGAAGGAAGTCCTCAGAACAAGGGGATACTACCTCCAGGACGTGGAGGGAAGGGCCCTAAGCCACACTTGGAGCGGTGATGACCTAAAACGCTTCTACCCCTGAGGGGGGAAGGATGTAACCATGTATTTTAAAAATAAACTTATTATACTACATCGATTGACTTTCTCTTAACTATTGCCAAATTTTTCATAGTATGGCGTAATCATTTGTTTTGTAGTACCCCGAGCTCGGCTCGGCCCCAGGTAGACCCGCTGCGCAGGCTCTCATCTAGCTGGCACGTCCGTAGGCTCGCCTGTGGGGGATAGGTTTGGTTGGATTGAGATCTTCATCGGCACCCCGAGCTCGGCTCGGCCCCAGGTAGACCCGCTGCGCAGGCTCTCATCTAGCTAGCAGGTATGTAGGCTCGCCTGTGGGGGATAGGTTTGGTTGGATTGAGATCTTCGTCGGCACCTCGAGCTCGGCTTGGCCCCAGGTAGACCCGCTGCGTAGGCTTTCATCTAGTTGGCAGGTCCGTAGGCTCGCCTGTGGGGGATAGGTTTGGTTGGATTGGAAACGTCATCGGCACCCGAGCTCGGCTCGGCCCAGGTAGACCCGCTGCGCAGGCTCTCATCTAGCTGGCAGGTCCGTAGGCTCGCCTGTGGGGGATAGGTTTTGTTGGATTGAGACCTTCATCGGCACCCTGAGCTCGGCTCGGCCCCAGGTAGACCCGCTGCGCAGGCTCTCATCTAGCTGGCAGGTCCGTAGGCTCAACTGTGGGGGATAGGTTTGGTTGGATTGAGATCTTCATCGGCACCCTGAGCTCGGCTCAGCCCCAGGTAGACCCGCTGCGCAGGCTCTCATCTTGCTGGCAGGTCCGAAGGCTCGCCTGTGGGGGATAGGTTTGGTTGGATTGAGACCTTCATCGGCACCCCGAGCTCGGCTCGGCCCCAGGTAGACCCGTTGCGCAGGCTCTCATCTAGCTAGCAGGTCCATAGGCTCGCCTGTGGGGGATAGGTTTGGTTGGATTGAGACCTTCATCGGCACCCCGAGCTCGGCTCGTCCCTAGGTAGACCCGCTGCGCAGGCTCTCATCTAGCTGGCAGGTCCATAGGCTCGCCTGTGGGGGATAGGTTTGGTTGGTTTTAGAACGTCATCTGCACCCCGAGCTCGGCTCGGCCCCAGGTAGACCCGCTGCGCAGGCTCTCATCTAGCTGGCAGGTCCATAGGCTCGCCTGTGGGGGATATGTTTGGTTGGTTTTAGAACGTCATCGGCACCCCGAGCTCGGCTCGGCCCCAGGTAGACCCGCTGCGCAGGCTCTCATCTAGCTGGCAGGTCCGAAGGCTCGTCTGTCGGGGATAGGTTTGGTTGCATTAGAAACGTCATCGGCACCCCGAGCTCGGCTCGGCCCCAGGTAGACCCGCTGTGCAGGCTCTCATCTAGCTGGCAGGTCCGTAGGCTCGCCTGTGGGGGATAGGTTTGGTTGGATTGAGATCTTCATCGGCACCCCGAGCTCGGCTCGGCCCCAGGTAGACCCGCTGCGCAGGCTCTCATCTAGCTGGCAGGTCCGAAGGCTCGCCTGTGGGGGATAGGTTTGGTTGGATTGAGACCTTCATCGGCACCCCGAGCTCGGCTCGGCCCCAGGTAGACCCGCTGCGCAGCCTCTCATCTAGCTGGCAGGTTCGTAGGCTCGCCTGTGGGGGATAGGTTTGGTTGGTTGAGGCCTTCATCGGCACCCGAGCTCGGCTCGGCCCCAGGTAGACCCGCTGCGCAGGCTCTCATCTAGTTGGCAGGTCCGTAGGCTCGCCTGCGGGGATAGGTTTGGTTGGTTTTAGAACGTCATCGACACCTCGAGCTCGGCTCGGCCCCAGGTAGACCCGTTGCGCAGGCTCTCATCTAGCTGGCAGCTCCGTAGGCTCGCCTGTGGGGGATAGGTTTGGTTGTATTGGAAACGTCATCGGCACCCCGAGCTCGGCTCGGCCCTAGGTAGACCCGCTGCGCAGGCTCTCATCTAGCTGGCAGGTCCGAAGGCTCGCCTGTGGGGGATAGGTTTGGTTGGATTGGAAACGTCATCGTCACCCCGAGCTCGGCTCGGCCCCAGGTAGACCCGCTGCGCAGGCTCTCATTTAGCTGGCAGGTCCGTAGGCTCGCCTGTGGGGGATAGGTTTGGTTGGATTGAGATCTTCATCGGCACCCTGAGCTCAGCTCGGCCCCAGGTAGACCCGCTACGCAGGCTCTCATCTATCTGGCAGTTCCGTAGGCTCGCCTGTGGGGGATAGGTTTGGTTGGTTTGAGAACGTCATCGGCACCCCGAGCTCGGCTCGGCCCCAGGTAGACCCGCTGCGTAGGCTCTCATCTAGCTGGCAGGTCCGTAGGCTCGCCTGTGGGGGATAGGTTTGGTTGGATTGAGATCTTCATCGGTACCCCGAGCTCGGCTCTGCCCCAGGTAGACCCGCCGCGCAGGCTCTCATCTAGTTGGCAGGTCCGAAGGCTCGCCTGTGGGGGATAGGTTTGGTTTGGTTGGCTTGGTTTGGACAAGGCAGGAAGTGCATCGGTAACACAGAATGGAAAAGGTAGGAAAGGTCTCGGCAGGGATAGATCTCGACAGGGATGTCCCCGTCAAAGAGGTCTCGCAGAGGGGGGGGCTTTCGCCAAGAAGGCTCCTCTTAATATTCTCGAACAAACAGGCGGAATCGTTATGCGACGGGCCTAAAGGGATTCGCGTAGGATAAAGGGGACAAAACCGTCCTAAGGGTTTGTGAGCCACGCTTCCGGCTGGTAGTTGCAGCAGGTTCCCGCCGATCCATCACTAAGGAAGACTATCCTAGGAAGGTCAAGGGCCTCGGTGGAAGCGCGCGCAGGAAACATTCGACCACAACAATTACATCGAGCACATTCACAATAACAGGACGGGATATTTACAATGAAAACGTTTGCATTAAATATATTATATATAAATACAAACTGGTAGCGTCTCGCGCTTTACATTGGGGCGGAAAGAAAAGGAAGAGGGGCCCCCTCACGGAGACAAGTTGTACCCCTCCGAGCTCCCGCTTGAGCTCCCGCTGGAGCTTTCGCCGGCGCTCTCCCTGGAGGTCTCGCCGCCCGCTGCAGGAGATTTCAGGACGTCCGAGGGTGGGGTATCCGGGGCGCCCGGGGGCTTTTGAATGGGCTCGAAAAGCCAGGGAACGAGTTGTTGAGTAGTGATGTCTTTGCCCCTCCCATCCTAGCAGTTGACGTCTCGCAGCGTCTCCAGCGTCAACCTTACTGTAGCATGCGCGTTCGCCTGGAGCAGCTTGTCAATGTCATAAACCGAGTAGTACCGGCTCTTCAGTCTCTCGTCCAGCGGGGGGGGCGCACTCGCCTCCAGACGCGCAATCTGCTCCCGCAGGAGAATGTTGTCGTATCGAGCTTGGGATAGCTCCTCGCAAAGCGTGGCTTGGGCGGAATCCTGAGCAGCAAAAGGTTAGCATAAAAGAGAAGAGATAAAGTAGCGAGAGCAAGCGTTGTGAAAGATCTCGCTTACCCCTTCCGCCTAGCGCGAGGATAACAGTTGCTGGGCCTCGGCCAGCTCCTTGGCCAGAGTGGCCGCCTGAGCCAATGCATCATCCCTAGCCTTGAACATGTCCTGAAAATTGCGGTCTATTGTGATGCTCCGGCAAGCACACATGTGCGCAAGCTCTAGCCCGCGCATCAGGGCGCGAGTGGAGTCGTAGGCCAGCAGCCTGGTCGACATCCTGTCGTAGACACTGGCATCCTCCCGGCTGTAGAGGCAGTAACCTAAGGCGAAAGCCTCGCTGGTAACCTCGTCTCGCTCTGCCCAGCTTGGCAAAAGGGACGAGATCGAGACCTTGTTGGCGTCAGGATCCCACTAAAGCAGCGGCTTATTCTCCGCGTCCAGGCACCTCATGCCGAGACCAAAATTGCGATGGCCCCGCAGTACCTCTCCAGACAGGGGCTGGCCGGAGGTCTCGGCGGTGACTCCCTTGCTCTCGGCAGCGCCATGGGCCTGAGGGTTCTCGGCAGGGGCCTCACGGCCGCCCCTGGTGGCTGCGATCTCGCTGACAGCCTGCAAGACCTTCTCAAAGGAGCGGCCTGTAGGGAGAGGTTGGGCGGGCGGCACCACGACGGCCTTGCCCTTCTCGGTATCGGTTGTCTTGGGTCTCTTGATTGGTTGGGGCGCAGGGGCACCGGGCTTTCGCTTCACGGCACCACTTGAAGGAGGAGGTGCCGACTCTTTCCGGCAAGCTTGCGCAGCGGCCTTCGCAAGAGCCAGCGGGTCTTTTGGAGGTTGACTCCCTCCAGATCGAGCCTCGTCAAAGGGATGGCGTAGGGGGATCTCGCACTCTCCTGCGAAAATGATAATACTAAGTTCCAACCTTGAAGAAGACAAGGAAAAGCAAGACAAAGGCGAGACTTTACCTTCTCCTGGAAGCACAGGGAGGAGAGAATCGACATCTCGCCGAAGGTAGAGGACGTCAAAGTCCTTGGTTCCAAAGAACTCAAGGAGGGCGCTCTCGCGCGAGCCCAAGGAGGGGGGCTTGTAGGCGGCATCCTCGTATTGGATGGGGGCGAGAGGTATGTTCCCGAAGTCGCCGGAAACAAAGATGAACCTCTCGCCCCAGTGATGGTGCTTGTTGGCGAGACCGATTGTCTTGAGCAGTTGTCCGGAGAAGAATACCACCCCTCCTTTCGCGCGGAAAGTAAACAGCTTGCGGAAGATCGGTAAGCTGAACTCGATCCTCTCGGACCGCATGTAACATATGAAAGCCACGAGAATCGCAACTGAATTTGGGTTCAGCTGCGCGGGAACCACCCCGTAATACCGGAGGGCCTGCCGCATCTCGGGCCACAACGGGAGGCGGAAGCCCACCTCGAAGTGCTCGATGGGTATGGCGAGCTCCCCCTCCCATGCGGTGTTTACCTTGTCATGATTGCCCGGGTTCCGCGCGGTGAAGCTGGCGGGAACGTGTTGAGTCTTGATTAGGTTGAACTCATCCACGGTGAGAGTGCAGGAAGGAAAAAGATGCTTCTGAAAAGCTTCCGCGCAGTTGGATCGTCCCTCACCTCCGCCCGGCATTGCGATGAAGGGTTTGAAGGCGAGAGCTTCAAGAAGAAGGCGAGAGCGAGAACGGTACGAGAACGGAAGGAGAAGGCGGAGACAGGCGAGAGCTTTGGAGAGACCGCAAAAGTAATAGAAGAGGAGAGAGACTGGGATCAGATAAATGAATGTGGTAGGTGAGCTTCCCTATTTATAGAAAACCGTGATAATGATGGCTATTTTCAGAAAGGCGACGGGGGTACAGCCGGCGCGTCCTAGGTCAGCGACATTTCGTTTTTCCCGCCCGAGTTTGAAAGTGACTGATTGACTAAATGACTAGCGCAAACGTGGTGAGATGACATGCGACAGGCAAGATAGGCGGAAGCAAGGTAGCTCTCTCCAACCAAGAGCCCGGGAAAATAATATATATACGCATGCAATAATAAAAAGTAGTAAGTACCGGGTTATTGCTCTCGCCGAGCGAGAACGGGATAAAAAAGTAAGCGATAAGTGCAGAATAATTAGTTACAGTTCTAAGCGAACAAATAAGGGTACATCTGAGAAGGGGAAGGCCTGGGAAAGAGAAGGGGAGGTCTCGCAGTTCAATAAGTCTCCCAGCGCCATTTCCCTTGCTCCCACCGCCATTTTCCTCACTCCCGCAGCTTGGTCTAGGGTGGCGCCTGCGGGTTGAAGTAAGACGATAGAACACTGCATCCCAGATCAACCCGGCGAGACAGGTCCCAGATTCGTTCGATGCACCTCTCGGGTGAGGATCCGGCGGTAGATCCCCCCGGCCGATCCATCTTGCTAATAAGATAATCCTGCTCCAGAGTCTCTAGCCCCTTTTTCACTGACTGGCGAAACTCTTTTGCCGCAAGGTCGCGGACCCGTTCTCGCCGGATGAGCTTTGATAGGACGGCGGCACCCTTCTTCCCCCGTCTTCTAGCGCTCCTGGCACCGGTCAAGATCTCCTCCATCTCGTCAGACGAAGGGAAGGGAGAACTCTCGCCATCTTCCCCCTCTCTTTCTTCTGCTTCTTCTTCTTCTTCTTCCTCTACCTCAGCTCCAAGCTGCGAGCCCGTGTCCCCTGGCAAAAGAGTTCCTATTTTAGCAAGAGCTATAGGATTGCTGTGATAAAATTTCCATATACCTGCAGCATGACGAGGCCCCCCGGTCGACGGCAGGCGAGAAGGCCCAGCCCCCCCCCCCCCCCCCAGCTCCAAAGAGTAGGTGAATTGGTTTTCCTTTTCCGGGGGGGGGGGTAAACTTTGCGAATGGTGATCCCGGCTTGCTCGGAAGCGGGGGAGCGGGTCTCCTCTCCCGCTGGATGGTTGGCGTCTAGCGAAGGCGCGGGGGATTCGGCGGTATTTCCTCCCGCCGGTAGGGAGGAATTAATCGCGAGGGCAGGCTGATTCGCAGCTCTCGCCCCACTCTCCCGGGTGGCGAGATCCGGCGGTGCAAAAACTGGCGCTGCGAGAAAACAGTTCAGCATTCAAAGATTTGAGTTAAGGGCGAGAGGGGAACAGTTACCTGCGATGATCGGGTCAGGTGGAGGAGCCACCTCCGGAACCCGCGGTTGATCCTCGAGATGGCTAGAGGATGGATCCAGGGGTTCTCGCGGGGACGCGGTAGCATCGGGAACCATCTCCGGCGAGAAATATCGCGTCAACTACTGAGCTGCTGGTGTTTTCAATAATTGGCAAACCGAGCATACCTTCCGCGGCGAGGGGCCGTCCGCGCGGCTAAGGGTTGGGGTAGGCGGGCTCCTGTTCTCGTGGGGCAGGTCCCGCTGAACCACCTTCGCCCTCTTCTTTTCTTCTTGGGAAGAGAAGGCTTCGCGGCCGACGACTGTCTCGCTAGCCATGGGGCAACCAGGGCGCTGTTAGCCCTGGCTCGCGCCTGTGCCGCGTTGATGCGGTCTTGCAGATCCTGCGAAAGCGGTTTGTCGACGCGCTTGGAAGGCATCGCGAGAGGAGGCGAGAGCTCAGGCGGAGAATGATGACTCGAGGGAAGTGTTATGGCAGTCTATCAGCACACATATTTATAGACACTGTACGGCCCACCAAAAGATTCCCAGATGTTGACACGTACTCAGCGAATATTTTTGGGTTGGACGTGTCTTTTCGAGCGTAGAGCTAGCTCAAAAAGAGCGGGGATTGTGTACAACCCCATATTCGCTGAGTCAGACCAGGAGGCACAATGGTCAACAGTTGAGCTAGCCAAAGGAGTTCCCGCCCAAAAAGAGATCTCGCCAAAGTTGGCGGGAGCGATCGCGCCAGATCGTCGATCTAAGATCGACGAGCGTAACTGAATCGTCGAACGGAGAACAGCAGGCAAGGATCGTCGAGCGCGGCCTGCGCGGGAACGCTTGCGCTTGCGCCAGGCTCCAATCTCAAAGGGCTCTCTCCTCAGCAGGCGAGAGCGTTCGCGCCAGGCTCAGGACGGGAGGACCTCGGCACAGCTCTCGTCGAGTGGGGGCCAAGGCCTAGGGTTAAATGACCAGGTCTCCCTCAGGCAAATTTACCCCATGTGCCCTCAGAAAAATAGCGGGATTCGGCTATTGGCAGACCAACTAGGGGCTTTTCAGTAATTTCAGGTCAGCACGATGCTATAAATAGACCCATAAGGGCTCCTCAGAAGGCAAGCTATCATTATCTCTCAAATTCCAGCGCTTTCTGAGGAGCTCCTAGCCCAGCTTTGGCTTTGGAGGGGAAGCTCTCAGAGATCTTCCGGGTGTGAGGTGGGACCTCCTTACTGAGGCTATTGGGTCAGTCTTACGTCCTTTGAATCTAGTCGAGGGTTGAGACTTGAGAGAAGTAGGTTTTGGCTGCACCCCTTTTTCCTCGAAATCCAGTTGAGGTCATATTTGGCTTCAACAATAATGTATGTCTGAACTAAAGGAAAACAAACAACAACTACCTCACAACCGGTGAGGAAGAGACAGTTGCAGAACACCAACCAAACACCAACCAAAAACCAACCCTAGTGAAAGTATCTAGCGTCCACCTAAATCACCTAGAGGGGGGGTGAATAGGTGATTTTTGTGTCTTTTCACGGAATAAAAATTATCTAAAAATCAAACACACAAACACAGAGATTTTATAGTGGTTGCCCGAGTTAGGTACGTCCACTTTTCCGCCTCACCTATCTACCACTTTCACGCAACTCCTACAACTCAGAGACGACGCTCCTACCACTCGATCCACAACCAGATCTACAAACTCGATCCACAAACAGATCTACAAACTCGATCCACAAACGGATTCACAAACTCGATGCACAAATGGATCTATAAACTCGGAGATAAATCTCCTACAATAGGTAAAAGTATATTACAACAACAACGATGAAGATTACGAGTCTTCGCTCTGAAGTTCTTTGTAAAATTAGATCTTGAAGCTTTGAGAACTCAGAAAGTTGAAATTTTGAAGAACTTGAATCTTGAGTCTTCGCACGTCTAGATCTAGAGGAATAGAAGTTTTAGAAGGCAGCAATCTAGATGTAGAGGTCGAGGAAGACGAGATCATATGTGCTTGTAGTATTCGACCAATCGGAAATGTCGCGTGCTGAAGGAGGCCGACGATCACTCTTTTGGAAAGTTTTGTCGTTTTGAATCGGTGACCAAATTAGCACAAAAGCGAGATTAGCAATTAAGAAAAATATCCCTAGGTATTTATAGAGATAAACCCTCCAACGGTATAAAGACATTTTCCAAAAATGAAAGCGGAAATTAATGTGCATGGCAGACAACAAACCGTGACTGGTTTTTGAATTTTTTTGAAAAAAGGACCTAAGCCAAATTCGTCAAGTATCATTGAGTATCATAATGATACTCGTCGAATATACCTTGATATACAATGAAAATGACTTAGCAAAATCATCCAGGTCGGCTGGACACACAACGCCATGGCGAGGAGGTATACTCGACAAATTCATCGAGTATCAGTAGGTATAGTCGACGAATTCGTCGAGTATCAGTTAACTCAACGCACTCAATTCTTTTAGATCACTCAGCGCCATGACATACATTCGTCAAATATCGTCGAGTTAACTCAACTCACTCAACGCTTTGATATTCGACGAATTCTACTTGAAAAAATCCAGAGAAGTAGTGTCGACTGGACTCAATGAATTTGACGTGTATCATTTATCATATTCGACTAATTTGGTGAGTGTCGTTAGATACATTCGACGAATTTGACGAGTAAGCACGATGATACTTGGCGAATTTTACTTAACAGATTTTCACTTCTCCAATGAATTTACCCTAAGTATATACTACGAATTCGACGGGTATTAGTAAGTATACTCGACAAATTCGGCGTGTATCAAGACGATACTCGACGAATTCAACTTGCATGCTTAGCCATACTCGCCGAATTTTACTTGGGTAAAATTCCAATTTTTCCTAGGTCTAACCCTTGACCATCCTTGAGCCTTCTCTTATACTTAGGATAGAAGTACACCGCAATAGAGAGATTACACGTGAGTCAACACATTGGCCTACACAATGAGGGATTACATTGTATAGTCTTGTGTTTACTGACCCACTATAACCTGACATTGGTGTGTACTTGACATTATAGACCTGCAAGTACATAACTAAACTGTAGCATCAAATACAATCTCAATTCATCTTAGCTTGAGTGGACCCTTCTTCAAATCAGAGTTATTGTGGATACAATACCGAACAATCTCCCCCTCTTTGAAGAAGTCAAAATCCTACAAGCTAAGGTGAATTGCACATAACGAATAATAAAACTTCAATGCAAGCAAAAAATATAAATGTAATTAAAAAAACTACGCATTCCAGACAATTTAAGGAAATCATATATATATATATATATATATATATATATATATATATATATATATATATATATATATATATATATATATATCAACATGTTTATAGTTTTGGGAGTGCAACCCCACAACACTTAACAATTAGAATATGATTTTCACATCTGCCCGGTCTGCCTCTTCGCTCGCTATCTTTCAAAATAAGCTCTTGGCTTTAGATAGTATCTAGGAGGGGCTGGAGGCATTGAATCAGCACCATGGTTCTTAAAATATATTCTCTTCTTTGTGCATGCCACCTTATATTTGTTTCATTCCTCTTGGTCATAGTGATGTTGATGCTTTTCTGCTCCAAAATCGACCAAGGAGAATGTATCCAATATGATTCCTCTAGAGATAGGGCTCCAGACCTCTTCCATTTTTGTGAACGGTTCTTCTCTTACTAGTTCTGGCCTGACTTCAGACGTGCCTTCCCCATATTTTCTTCTCTTGTAAACTGGGGGAGCAAGGTCTTCTGTCCTCTAAACCTTTGGGAATAATGCAGTAGCAGCTACAATATCCTGATCAACATTTTGTAGATTCTGAGTGTCTGACCAGTACTGAGAGTAATCTTGGGGAGGATGAACCTCGTCAGGTGCTGGCACAGACACAACAGGAACTTGATTTTCGGTCAATTGATTATATAGACACTCAGTATTATCATATATGTAGTCATTTGATGCCTTGAAGTTTTATCCCATAGAAGTTCCCAGCAAATCCACCTTAGTTGTACATGCATCCTCCCCCCTTTTGGCTTCGGCGGCGATGGCATTGGCATAGTTGTCCATGCAGGTATCAAAATGTGTCATCGATCTATTTTGGGTATGAATCATTGTTAGAACATTTGAATCAGCATTCTTCAATACCATCATGTTATTTTACAGTCCTGACATAGTGTGAACGATGGCTTGGCCACCCAGAACAAACCACGAATCCATCTTCTTATCAAGCTTGCTTATTTCAACTTTGATCTCTGCCAGGCCATTTTGAAAGTGAGGGATAGATCTGCTTTAACTCTAAAAGGGGGTGAAAAGAGTATTTTAAAACTTTAATTAATTTTTATAGCGGATTAAAATAAGTGATAAGTATACGTGTAAAGAGAGATGAAAACAAAAACAATCACAGCACACAGAAATAAACAATAGATCTATCTAGACGACACAAGAAATTTATAGTGGTTCCCCTAAACTTGAGTACATCCACTCTTCTACCACCCTGGTAGTAATCCACTACATGTTTTTGATCTGGTGCCCTGCCACCACAGATTTTTGCTCAAGTGCCCTGTCACCACAAGATCTATTTTTTCAAGGGAGATCTTACAACCCTTTTGAGCTTTTGATCAGGTGCCCAAAAACCAAACTAAGTCTTTTGATCAAGAGACTTAACAACCAAAGAGGTTAACTTTTGAAGGGAGTTATAACCCTGTACATAGTTTGATATGAAAAGTTATGTTGTCTTCTCTTTCTCAAATAACTGAGAAGACTTTAGTGGATGATGTTGTCAAAGCTCCCCCTGAGATAAAAAAAAGGGGGTTCAGGAAGACGAGAGCTTTGCACAGGGTGTAGGCCTTGATGGAGATGTTCAGAAACTTCTTGGACTGGTGTTGATGAATTGTCCTTTTGAACCCTGAAGCAGAAACTGAAGAAGACTAAAGATCTGTGTGTTTATGTTCTTCTTCAACTTTCTATATATAGTAATCTTTTTCTCTATAAAACTTGTATCAGTTGTTGTGTAAAAGATCTCTTGTAATTCCTTGTTGTTCCGAAGAGAAGAATTTGCTTTTTATATTCTGAAGGATTTCTGCCATTTGAAATTTGAAAAATAATTCCTGAATTTAATGCTGAAATCCTGGGAGTTGAACGACTGGAATTTGTCTTAAATATATTTCCTCAACTGTCTTAGTAAATAAGTCAAGTAATTTGCTCTGTGAAATCCATAAATAATGTTACCAAGCAACGACTATATTCTTGAGAATATGAGCATTAATTATCGGAGAATTACAGCATTAGAATAGTCCAAACTGAAATCAAAATGAGATAAACGCCAAACTGATACTGAGAGAAATCGTCGAACTCAGGACAGATTTCATCGACCTGAACTTTAAGTTTATCGAGCTGAGAAATCATCTTCGTCGAGCTGAGCTCAGAGAAAGTTAATATGGAAAGTAGTCTGTCAAAGCTGAGCTCCAAGTTCGTCGACCTGAGATAGAATTTCGTCGACTAGAGAACTTGAGAGAAGAGGGAAGATCGTCGACCTGAACTCCAAGTTCGTTGAGCTCAGCTCAGAGTAGAGACTCTGAGTTCGTCGATCTGCGATTGACGATCGTCGAGCTGAGTTCGAAGAACTTCGAACTGATTCTCTGAACTCTTAAAAATTATAATTCTTCTATGTCTGGATCTCTGAATTCTTCTGAGGGCTAGATCAATGTTTGTCTAACCTAGTCAAACTGACCTAGACCTTATAACTAATAATTTGACTCTAGACTATACATGGAGGGTCAATAATCTAATAGTGAACCTAGTCCAAATCCAAACTAGGGATCCAACAATCTCCCTCTATTTGGGTGAGGTCACTAAACAAAATAGAAAAACATAAAAACACAAAGCAATATAAATATCTGACAAAATTTAAAACCATTCAGCAGATATAATATAACTCAGTTCAATACACATATATATTATAGAGAAATAAATGTTCAAGATTTGTTAGAGGGAGGAGCAGAAGTTGATTTAGCAAACACAATTGTCCTATGAGGATTCTCTGCTTCTTGTTGACCCATTTTCAGATCTTGAACCCCAAGAAGTGTAACAGTTGAAGCTTTGGGAACTACTGCTTCTGGATGTACCTGCATATATTCATTGGTATCAAATAAATGTCTGTATACCTGGAATTGGTCAAACTCTTTATGTATATAGGTAGACATTGTAGTGAATTTTGATGGATCTGATCCTTCTGCTCTGGCTTTGTTCATCTGAGATAAACCAATCAATTCTTGAAATCTTGTCATTCTGAAATTTGGATCTAACTCAGGTTCATATGTGGGAGATAAAGGTCTTTCTAGATTAGACTTAGAAGCATCCTGATAAGACTTTTGAGACTTTCTGAATAAAATAGATTGCTATTGAAAATTTATTGGAGGAAGAGACTGTTGGGGTTGGCCTGAATAGTAAGACCTTGGAGGTATGCATTGACTGTACTTCCCAGCAGGTCTAGAAGACTGATGGGAGGCTGGCATGGGAGTATGAGAGCTACTGGAAGCTAGCTTCTAATCTTTAGTAACACTTCTTGAAGCACCTGTAGCAGGAGGAGGAGGAGGAGGAGGTCCTCTCCTGGTCTGCTTAGGTGGGGATTTGTATCGTCTCCTTTTCTTCCTTTAGTTCAGCTCATTCTTAGAGTATCTCATCCATTGTGGCATATCTGGAGTGATAGGAACATTATGCAGAATATAGTAAGGAGTGTCAGCTGTAGGATTAGGCTTGGGAGCAGCCTTGGCATGAGTCTTTCTCTTCTTAGCCTTTGATTTCGTTAAACTGGAATCATCAAAATCCTCCTCATCATCAGATGATTCAGGAGGATTATCATATAGTTCATTCAACTGCTTTAGCCATTCAGCTGAGATTCCTGGAACCTGTGGCTGTGCTTGACTAGCTGGTTCTGCAAAACTCTATGTAGTAATATGAACACTTTCTTCTTCTTCCATGTCTGCAAACATAATATCATCAAGATTTGGCATTGGAGATTCACACCAGCCAAATGTTGGTGGTGAGAATGCTTGTGGCTCTGACACAGTTATAGGCTCTATAATATTACCAAAAATTGTAAGACTTGTCCTAAGATGTTCCAAAACATCAGAACTTATTAGAGCTAAGTAACATACTATGCCTTAGAGTACTGAACATCAAAACTTGGTAAAGCATTTCTGTAAACTGAATTAAAAGAATTGAGTAAAGAATCCAAATCAACTATGGGATTTATAATAAAATCACCAACAGTGGTTATTTCTACAGCTATATCGCAAGCCATGTCAGTATCTGAATCATCAGTCATATCTATTATTTCTGTTGGAATATCTGCCTCTGGGGAATCTGCTGTTGTTGCTGCTGCTGGAGGAGGAACTTGAACTTCTTCATGGAACATCTCCCCCTGCCTGGTTTCAGATGGTCCTGAAGCCAGGCCCCCAGAAGAAGGAATAGAGGTGAGAGCAGCAGCTCTAGTAGAGAGAGAAGTGATGGAGGCAGAAAGAGGAGTAATAACGTTTGCTATTAATTGCTCCAGAGATGGAGAAATGAAAGCTAGAAGATCTTTAGCAATGTCAGAGAAATTTAAATATAGAGGTTCAGGAGCAGAGGGAGTATAAGTGGTATGATGACCACAGTTAGAACATGTAACACCCCTATCCGTCGTATGACATATAACAGAAGGTCCAGCTAAAACCCGACACCATATACCACGGACAGTCGGAAGGGCTACGTATGAATAACCAAACTATCCAATTAATACTACTCGTCCTAACACAGAGCATTCTAGCGGAAGCTTTTAAACAGTTGAAAGAACCCATAATAGTAATCCAATAATCATGAATGTCCACAACCACTACAACTGGAATGAAATGCAAATACACTGAAAGATACTTGGTCTTATGGCCTTATAGGAGTTCACTTAATAATATAATGTTTTCCATACATAGGCTCGCAGGCCGGCCACACATGACAAATAAAGAACAATTATTCGCTTGGGCCTTCGAGGGCCAACTCAATAACATGGGCTCCAGCCCGCTATTTGGTACCTGGCTCCGCAGCACCTGCAAGCAACATTCCACCGCACGGTGGCAAACAAAGCAACGGTCAGCCAAAGCCGACCAAATTATAACGACCTCGCCCCTTTCTCGGGACGGTGGTGCACCTTCCCTGCATTTCATTAGCCCAGCTAAATAATTAAGTATAAATATATTTCGCCACAGGTGTAGGCTCGCACAGCCAAACAACACGTGCACTCATGGCACATTAACGGTGAATCCGGTCAATTCTGTGGCTTCACCACCATCCCCGGGATGGCAATAACATGAGCATTTTAGCCTTTCTGACCACTGTCTAAGGCTCCCGACTATGCCAACGGCCAGTCCCCATCAATGGGTCTCTCGCACCGAACCACATAGCCCAGGTCCGATTCCACTTGCCCGTTGCTCACACCGCCTAGTCACCTTAAGACCTACGCGTGGGCCAAGCTTCTCTCGGATCCTAGTGTTGGGTACATTGGAAAATGTGTACCAGATTTGAAGAAGCCTCACCCTACTCAATAATACGCATCAAGGTGTATTTGATGTGTTTTGAGTTTATATGTGCAGGTTAAGTAATTGCAGGAAATGTAGGAAAAATTTATAAGTCCATGTGTCGACACCTAGAGAAGCAGTGTCGACACTTATGAAGGTTTATGTCGACACTGGAGAAAAGTTATGTCGACACTTGGAGTTAATTGTGTCGACACTTGGAAAGGCTGAGTCGACACCAGAATCAACTGTGTCGACACCAAGAGGTTGTGTCGACACACAGAGAAGCAAAGTCGACATCATCAGTGTCGACACCAAAAGGCAGTATCGACACACAGGAATACTTAGTCGACATCAAATGTGTCGACACATAGAGGCAGTGTCGACACACAGAAATATTTGTCAACATAAACTGTGTCGACACACAGGACTTGTGTCGACACACAGCAAAGCTTCAACAAAGTTAAAGTAAAGAAGTACTTGTGTCGATACAAAGGAGATGTGTCGACACATAGAAGGTTTCAACAAAGTTAAAGAAAAGAAGGCTTGTGTCGACACAAAGGAGATGTGTCGACACATAGCAAGTTTCAACAAAGTTAAAGAAAAGAAGGCTTGTGTCGACATACAGAATCAGTGTCGACACATTCTAAAGAAGCAATGTCAAGAAGCTGTTACAACAACAAAAGGATTTGTGTCGACACCACCAAGGCATGTGTCGACACTTAGTCCACTTGTGTTGACACTTAGTCTACTTGTGTCGACACATAATGAAGATCAGTCTCGACACTTTAAGACAGAGACAGTGATTTTAAGAAGTGACTGGATGACTTGACAGCTGCCATTTCTAACCGGTCAACTACTACTGTTAGAGCTGTCAGAAGGTTATTAGAAACCGGATCAGCCGGTTACCATGGAGGAAGACTATATAAAGGTTTTCTCCTTCAACAGAAAGTGATGATCAATCATTGAAGAATACAGATTCTGATCAATACAGATAGAAGTAATAATACAGAAGATTTTCGTGAGAAGATCTAAGAAGAAGTTGGAGAGAGAGAGCTCCATCTAAGAAGTGTAGTTGCTGAACCAGGCTGCCAAGAAAGATTCAGATCGAGATCTGAATCTCAAGTCAGAAGCTGATTGAAGATCAACTTCACAGGAGATTTAACCCTACTGAGTTCAGATTCAAGAAGCTTTGAAGAAAGCTAAGAGAGGTTGATCTCTGCCATCAAGTTCTTCCAAGAACTGATCAAGAAGCCATCCATCCATTCTCTCTCTTTCAGGGTGGTGGTAATAAACTTTGTTTAATCAATTTTTTGTAAGATCTATTATAGATCTGAGCTGTAAGCCTATTTTATAAAGGCTGAGTGTAAGAGATTTAGATCTCTGAGTGTAGGTCTTGTTGAAGACTGAGGTAGGGCTTTGTGCCTGAGTTGTAGGAGACTGTGTTCTCTGAGTGTAGGCCTTGTTGAAGGCTGAGGTGGGGCTGTTTGCCTGAGTTGTAGGAGTGGGGACACTCTGAGTTGTAGGAGCCCTGTTGGGGTTCTGAGCTACTGTAAGATCTGAGAATCTGAGGTGAAGAGAAGAAGTTAGGCCGAATCTAGTACACTGCTAGATAGGCGTATGGGGAAAGTGGATGTACCCAAACCTTGGGGAACCACTATAAAAATCTGTGTGCAATCTGTATTGTGATATTTCTGTGAATATTTCTGTGATAGCTGTAGAATTTGCAATTGCTGCTTAAATTATAGAACAGATTTTCTGCCTTAAAAGTAAAAGAAAAAGTACACCTATTCACCCCCCCTAGGTGGTTAGGCATTAATTCTTTCAAGTGGTATTAGAGGCAGGTTGCTCAAAGAAGGACTTAATAGTCTGAGTGAGATCCTTAAGGTAGATTCAAGAATCAAGAAAATGGGTTCAGGAGAGAATCATAAGGAACTAGGTTCAATGAAACTACCCATATATAGAAAGGAAATATTTGGCATCTGGAAAAAAAGGGTCAGGCTGTTTATGGAGGCTTCTGATCCAAGGATCTATATCAAAGTAAAAGAAGGTCCTTATATTTCTATGAAGATTTCAGTTATAGATGCAAATCAAAGAATTCCCAAGGATTATTCAGAGATGACCAAGGATGAGATCATCTTGGCCACTATAGATAAGAGGGCCCAGAACATCATAGTAAGTGTCATAGATGATTCTACCTTTCAAAATTTGATTCAATGCAAGACTTCAAAGGAAATGTGGGATACTTTGATATTCTACATGGAAGGTTCTGAAAAAGTAAGACAAGATAGAAAATCTATGCTAAACCAAGAGTATGAGAGTTTCAGACAAGGAAAGTCTGACAGTATAACTGAGTGCTACAAAAAGTTCTATAGAATAGTTAATGAACTGTGTCCTATGGAAGAATCTTCAGTACCTATGAACTGAATGATAAATTCCTAAGATCCCTGACAAAGGATTGGGACACTAAGATTTGTGTCATTAGAGAAGTGGTCAAACTTGCAGATATTTCTCCTCCAACCTTGTTTGGAAAGTTGATGTCATATGAGATGCAACTGATGGCTAGGAAAGAGGAAGAGAAGAGTACAAAATGGGAGCATAGAGACAATTCTGTGGCCTTTAAGGTTGAATCCACTAGGAAAAATAGGAGGATGTCTCCATCACCTCCTATGATAGTTGATGAAACACCTTCAGATAATTCTGATAACCAAAGTTCTGAAAGCAGTGACTCAGATGAAGATTTTGCTGCTTTCACAAGGCAATTTCAGAGATTTTTGAAGAAGAAGCAGTGGAATTCTAAGCCTTCCACATCTAAGCCTAAGGATGATTACTATCAAAGGAGGAAGTCATCCAGGAAAGACAGGAGCAAGTCTAAGCCAAACAAGTCTACAACATCAAAGATTGTTTGCTACTGCTATAATAGGCCTGGACATGTAGTGCCTGAGTGTCCAGATAAAAGAAAAGAGACTACAGATAAGAAGAAGAGTCAACACCAAAGCAAGAAGGAGAAATCCTTTGTTGCTAAGAAGAAGACCTTGTCAGACCAATCTACTTCAGAGTCAGAATCTGAAGTTGAGGCGTACATTGGTCTATATGCAGCAGATGAAGAAGAAGAGTTTCTCTAGGTGCTGCACTTTATATATGAACAAGAAGACCATCAGTGTAAGGGACTGATGGCTGTGTCAAAAGAAGACAAATGTCAGGATCAGCCTGGTTGTAGTAAGGTACAATGTCTTTCAGACTGCAGTACTGAGTCAGAGTCAGCAACATTTGCATCAAGTGATGTGGATGGGTCTGAGTCTGAAGGTGATATTCATCAGCTGATAGATGAATATAGCTACTGCTCACATAAGGTCTTAGAAAATCAAATAAGAATGAATAAAAACTTGACTGAATCACATAATGTGATTGTCACAGAAATGAAAAATATAGCTACTGCTCAGACTGCCGCAAGGACTACTGCCAAGGCTGAGTTTGATAAGCAACTACAAGAGAGCCTACATGCTGTTAAAACTGCCATTGAAGATTCTCAAAAGGCTATTACTGACAAGCTTCAAAGGTTAAAACCATTTTATAAAGATGGAGTTAACTATTTGAATGCTCAAATCAGATTTCAGAAGGATGGTCTTAGGGATCATATAGAAAGAGAAGTCATAAAGGGGGAGAGGGTATTAGTCAAAGCAGGCTATGACCATGCTAAATGGATTTCAAACAGCATCAAAGCTACCCTTGGATATCCACCCTTGTGTGATGATGATAATGTAGCAGAATCTGGGACAAATCCTGTCTATTTTGGAGGTGAGCCAGCTGAAGTTGCACAAGTAATCTACCCTCCAGCTGATTTTGAGATGATACATCAGGAGGTACAATCTATGTATAGCCCTACTGAGGGTAATCAGAATATTATTATTGAGAAAGTAGTACAGCCTGTGCCAGAGGTCATATTAAAAGAGCAAGAGGCATTATTAAAAGAGCAAGAAGCTCAATTATCCAAGAAGAGGTTCAGAGAGCATGCTGAATTAAGGTCAGACTTTGAGTAATGGAGTCCAACTTCTAGGAATATCATATTGACTGCTTGGAAGGCTGCAAAGGATAATTTCCTAGAGAGGGGCAAATGGTACTATGACCAAGAGTGGAGAAAACATGAAGCTAGGCAAGAGGCCATAGTACAATACAGAAGGAAGGCTAAATTAGGGAAGCTACCTCCTAATGCACAGGAGCCTAACAAGTATTTCCCTAAGCCTTATCATTATTTTGAGAGACAGAAGATAAGGGCTGAAGAACAGAAAAAGAAAGATCTTAAGGGAAAGAAGCCTGCTGATGACAATGATGCTCCAGTTCAAGCCAAGATTCAATTTGGGAAGGGCATTGTTATCAAGGAGCCAGAGCAGCCATAGGATAGAATTTCTTAAGTTTAAAACTTTGTAATCATTTGCATTAAAACTTCATGTAAACTTTTAATTAATAAAACTTTTGGAAGTTGTAACAAAACAATGTTTAATGTTCAATCTATTACATTGTTATTCTGAGATAACTGTTTATACATGTTTTGTTTATACATGTTTAGTTTTTACCCTATCATATAATACTGTTATACATCATATTAAGTATTTGTTATGTATGGTGTATATCATTGACTAAGGGTTATAACTTCTCCAAATAGGGGGAGATTGCTATCAGAGCCAGGTTCCGATCCTGGGACCTGTGGGTTGTGGGAGATTGGTATTTTTTACCCTATCACGGGCGTGTTCTCTTGGGTGTCGACATGGTGGTGTCGACACTTTGGTGTCGACACAGAGGTGTCGACATAGTGGTGTCGACACAGAGGTGTCGACACGGTGGTGTCGACACAGTTGTGTCGGCACAGTGGAGGTGTCGACACAGGCAGGGAACACGGCCATGGACACGGGCGTGTCCATGGCCCTGTCCTTCTCGGGTTGATAGTCGGGATGTGTGAGGGGTTGGACACGGCCTGGAGCCCATGCGTGTTTAGGTTGGACACGGCCGTGTCAAAAGTGACACGGGCGTGTCAAGGACCTGTGTCCTATTTTGGGTGCGACGGTTTTGGCGTCGATTGGGGGACACGATCTTGGACACGGGCGTGTCACAAGCCGTGTTCGGCCCAGGTGTTTTGTTTTTCAGTTCGGATCGTGGCCATTCTTTCCCTTCTTTTGGGATCTGATGGTCCAGGGTTTCCCTTACTTGTTAAGTCCGAGAATATGATTAGAAACCCTCATTCTTCTCCAAGGAATCTCTTTCTAAGATCTAGAGAGAGGGGAGAGCAAGTAAGAAGGTGAAGGAGAGATCCAGTGGTTGGAGAGGCTTTGGTGCTCCAAATCGCGAGCCGAGTGCAGATCTGTGGAGGCAAGGTCGTTGCGAAGGTTTTCATCAGGCTAAGTTTCCATGGCTAGGAAGAGGGGTCGGAAGGTAACGACACTTCTCCTCTTGGTTTTAGGATGCATGTTTTAGCATCTTTTATTTTCTAGTTTTTGGGTACCGAACTCTCAAATGAGAGGGGTTTGGGTCGCCAAGGTTCAAGAGAAACCTCCTGGTCGATTGAGTCCATCCCGGCATATTTTTGCATTAGAGATCCGCTCCGTTAGTGGATTAGGCATGGTGGGTGAAGCCGTAATTGCGACCGTTAGTCCGACTCGGTGATGTTGCATACGAGCATTAAGGATTCGTAGAGATCTGTTGCGTCAAGATGTCGTTTGTGATGTTTGTGATGTTTTCCCCTTTTTCTCGAGTGAGTACATGTAGTAGGAACCGGACAAGGTTAGCTCCCCAATGGCGGTAGATTGTTTTTTTTGGTGGATAAGGTTAGCTCCGTATTGGTGGTAGATGGTTTCCTTGGTGCGCGGGAATGTTGCAGTACGAATGAGGGACTAGGGTGGAATTGTCAAGGCGTGGTTGTGTCTCCGTGGTCGGCTGGCTATCCCATGACGTGCACGTCATGTGTGGAGAGTGTCCCGGCGAGACTAGTCCCCTTCTGTGAGACTGACGAGAATGTCAAGCATGGGTCAAGCTCGGGTAATGAGGCCATGAGCGGGTGGGGTCCAGCAAGGCTTCTTAGAATCGGTCAGTTTGTGTTTGTTGGAATCCTGACATGAGAAGTCAGAGCTTGCAGGCAAGCCCGGGTCAAAGACCTTGAGCGGGTGGGGGCTTTGCAAGAGTTTCGTGTGGCAGCTTATGTGTCGTTAGGGGAATGTTAGTAACCCCTTTGTTTGCGGCTTTATGCCAATGGGGAATTGATGAGTACACATATGATGTGATGATGTGCTAGATGCATACGTGATAGGGTGCTTTGGGTGAAGCCCGGGTTTTTGCATACATGCTGCATAAGTAGGCCCTTTTCATTATATGCTCAACAATAGAGAACGTGTATGTTGTTTGAGACATCCAAGCCTGTTCTTAGTGTCTTACTTGTTTATTTATATATTGCATACGAAGTGTTGACTTGCAGGTTGGAGGGGTTCCCCGGGGTCCGTTAGGGGCGGCCGGGAGGAGATGTGTTGGTTACACAGTTTGAGGTCAGCCTTTGCTGACCCACGTTACAATCAAACTTTTACAGGGCAAGGATCGCAAGCAGAAGCTAGCTCACCGGCAAAAAGGCCTAAGCCTCATGAAGTGTTACCGTTTTGTTGTAGCTCTACTTTTATGATATTGTATGGTTGATGCTCATGTTTTCCGTCTTGCATGTCGAGTTAGTCTAGGAGTGCTTATGCACATTTTTGACTGTTGTTATTATTTGAGTTTTGGACTCACTTTTATTGTAAGGCCTTAAGGCCGCTTCGATACTCCTATTTGGTGTGGATAACTTCTAGTCTGTTTGCTTTTTTCGATGTGCTGTGGTTATGAGTTTTGAGATCGGGTAGTTATATCATCTTATAATACTGAAGCTGTGGTATCTGTATGTTGTGGGGCCCCAGCCGGACCCATATTATACGGTCATTATAGGGGAGGTGTTACATTTTGGTATCAGAGGCATGTTAGATTTGAGGTTAGTGCATATAAAAGTTATCCACATAGGAGTAATGCGGGACCATGAGTGTCCTTATGTTTGAGTCTTGCGATTAGAGACTGATCCCTTGCTTTCTTGCTTTTCTTAAGAGTGCAAGCAACAAGGCTGGTATGTCGAGACCAAGAGAAGAGCTTTCGGCGAGCAGCGCCACAGCTCAGGGTCCTTTGGGCATGGGTGTAAACCCGGCCGACTTCTGCCGCATGCTCGTAGAAGCAATGGTGGCAGCCCAGGCTGTAGCAACATCTCAGGTAGCAACCCCTGCTACACCAGATATGGCGTCGACGGTGTCGGGTGGAGAAGCCAAACGAGTAGAGCCTTTGGCAGAGAGGGTGGTTGTCGGGCATGGAGACCGGCAGATAAAGTAATTTCTGAGCTTCCATCCCCCGACATTCAAGGGTGTTGGTACCCCGACTGATGCGGAGGACTGGTGGGCACGGATTCAGGAGCTTTTGAGGGCGGCAGAGACGCCGGAAGAGAAGCAATCTGAAATTTGCGGCCTTCATGTTGGAGGGAGATGCAAAGTTATGGTGGGTGAGCCATAGCGGCCGCCAATTTCCTGGGCGCACCCCGTCGATGGAAGAATTTGGGGATGCATTTCTAAAGAGGTACATTCCAGTTTCTACGAGGCTGGACCTTCAGAGGCAATTTCTGCACTTGATGCAGCGAGACAAGACGGTGGACGAGTATGTGCAGGAGTTCACCCGTTTGGGTCGTTACGCGGGTACGACGATGGCGGATGATGTGGAGAGGGATAACCTCTTTTACCAGGGGCTGAGGGAGAATCTAAGGCAACCCCTCATTTCCATGAAGAGAGCTGGTTTTAACGAGCTCGTTGAGGCCGCCAGGACGTTGGAGAGTGATCTAGAGCGAAGCCAACACCGCAAGGGTTTTACACCCAAGCAAGGAGAAGGGAAGCCTTCTCCATCCCAAGGAAATTCGGAAGGGAATAGATGGAGGAATAAGCCCCACCCGTACAAGTCTGGTGAGAAAAGCAAGTGGAAGTCCGGAGGGTCTCACTCTAAGGGGCCAATGACGTGCTTCAACTGTGGCAAGGTGGGGCACATAGCTCATTTTTGTAACCAAGGGGGTGCGGAGCAGGAGACAAGGCAGGAGCAGACTGTGCGCTCCGGCCCCACTACTGCAGAGAAAGGGAAGATGGCGGAGTCGAGCGCTTCTCGGTTCCAACCGGTGCAACCAAGGGCTTACAACCTTGGACAGCAGGAAGCGATCTGCCAACTCGACGTGGTGACAGGTATGAGGAAGTTTAAGTTTAACCTTGCACTCATACGTTTAGACCATTATTATTGATGTCTATGTTGTAGGCTTTGTGTTGGTTTCCGGTTACCCCGCTAGAGTACTGTTTTATACGGGAGCATCGCACTCCTTTCTTGCGGAAAGCTTCATCCAAAGGATTGGAGTTGAGTCTTTTTCGGCGGATGTGGAGCTGAAGGTACACATGCTCAATGGGTCATCCATGACCACCGGAAAGAAAGGGTGCATTGGTTGGGAGCTAAGCGGAGTTGACTTCGTGTTGATAGCAGCGGTCTTACCGTTGGTCGAGTTTGATGTGATTTTGGGAATGGACTGGCTAGCGGAGCAACGTGCCAGTATTGATTGTTTATCCAAGGTGGTGACCCTAAGAAGCGAAGGGCAGACGGAGGTCAAATTTGAGGTCCTTAATGGAGTGGCATGTTCTCTGATTTCGGCCTTGCAGTTGGCGCGGGCAGTTAGCCAGGGTGGAGTAGCGCTTGTAGCACTATTGGAGGTTCGCCTTTCCAAGTTATCGCTTGGGGAAGTGCCAGTGGTGGCGGAGTTCGAGGATGTATTCCCGGATGAACTTCCTGGAGCGCCTCCTCAACAGGAGATTGATTTCTCGATTGAGTTAGTACCGGAGGCTAGACCCGTGTCACGTCCTCCGTTTAGGATGACACCAAAGGAGTTGGCTGAACTCAAGATACAGTTGCAGGAACTGTTGGAGCAGGGGTATATCAGACTCAGTTCTTCACCGTGGAGCGTGCCAGTGTTATTTGTAAAAAAGAAAGACGGTAGTATGCGACTGTGCATAGACTACCGAGAGCTGGATAAATTGACCTTCAAGAATAAATATTTGATCCCTTGGATAGACGACCTGTTCGACCAGTTGGTGGGGTCGGTAGTGTATTCAAAGTTGGACCTGAAGTCAGGATACTATCAGTTGTGGATTTGGGATGAGGACATACCCAAGACAGCCTTTGGCACGAGGTATGGACACTTCGAGTTCTCGGTGATGTCGTTCGGGCTGACGAACGCACCATCTGTATTCATGGATTTGATGAATCGAGTATTTCAAAAATACTTAGACTCTTTTGTAGTTGTCTTTATTGACGACATCTTGGTGTATTCCAAATCGGAAGTGGAGCATGAGACTCACTTGAGAATGGTCTTACAAGTGTTGAGGGAGAACCAGTTGTATGCAAAGTTCTCAAAGTGCGAGTTCTGGTTGGAGAAGGTGACATTTTTGGGCCATGTGATTAGTGGGGATGGGGTGGCGGTAGATCCAACAAAGGGGGAAGCCATCAGAGATTGGCCAATTTTTAGAACCGTGGCGGAAGTCCGAAGTTTTCTTGGACTAGCCGGGTATTATAGGAGATTCGTGGAAAACTTTTCGCGGATAGCTCTACCCCTCACCTCACTCACTCATAAAGACCAAAAGTTTGTGTGGACTCAAGAGTGCAGTCAGGCATTCGAGGCGCTAAAGGAAAGACTGATGATGGCTCTAATCCTAAGTCTACCGAAAGGGACCTAAGGATTTCAGATCTTCAGTGACGCGTCGGGGTGCGGTTTGGGTTGCGTGTTGGTGCAACATGGCAGTGTAATAGCCTTTGGATCTAGGCAGTTGAATCCCCATGAGAGGAATTATCCCGTCCATGACTTGGAGTTGGCGGCGGTAATTTTCGCGTTGAAAATATGGCGACACTATGTCTATGGTGCGAAGGTAGAGATCTTCACGGATCATAAAAGCCTGAAGTATCTCTTAGATCAGAAGGACTTGAATATACGGCAGCGCAGGTGGGTTGAGTTCCTTGGAGAATATGAGGTGGCGATCCAGTATACGTCGGGTAAGGCCAATGTGGTGGATGATGCATTGAGTAGAAAATACTCTGGGCAATGGAATTGGATTGATGCTCATGATGAGCGGTTGGTGCGGGAATGGGAGTCCGTCGGCTTGGAGTGCGTAGCAAGAGGCGAGGCTAGCATGGCTCGATTAAACTGGATTGAAGTGCAGAACAAATTGTCTAATCATATTCGGGAAGCGACTCGTTTGGATGTGTAGTTTCAGTCATTTGTGGTGGAAGCTCAAAAAGGCGAGAGCAGCGCCTGGGAGATGATTGACGGGATTCTGAGGAAGGACGGAAGGATTTGTGTACCGCAGTTTGGCAAGCTCCGTGAGGAGTTGATGTTTGAGGCTCACTTTATAAAGTACTACATTCATCCGGGCAGTACAAAGATGTACTTGGATATGAAGAGATCCTTTTGGTGGCCTGGACTGAAGCGGGACGTAGCTTTGTACGTAAATCGATGTCAAACTTGTGCCTTGGTGAAGGCCGAGTGTCAGAAGCCGAGCGGGTTCCTAAAGCCTCTTCCAATCCCCGAGTGGAAATTCGATGACGTCTCCATGGATTTTGTGCATGGGTTACCTAGATCACAGCAGGGTAACAACTCGATTTGGGTGATTATGGATCGCTTAACCAAAGTGGCTCACTTCATCCCAAACCGGAAGGAGAACAGCATGGAGAAGCTGGTGGAGTTGTATGTTCGCAACATTGTGCGGCTACATGGGATCCCTACAAGTATAGTCAGCGATCGTGACGGACATTTCACGTCCAAGGACTGGAGGTTGGTTCAGAAGAGTCTGGGCACGAAGCTAAAGTTCAGTACAGCTTTCCATCCTCAAACTGACGGGCAAACTGAAAGAACGAACCGTACTATGGAGGATATGTTGAGGATGTGTATTCTTGACTTCGGCAAGAAATGGGAGGATCACCTCTTCATGGTGGAGTTCGCATATAACAACAGTTACCAAGCAAGTATAAAGATGGCGCCATACGAAACTCTGTATGGAAGGCGGTGTCGAACACCGATGTCATGGGCAGAGGCGGGAGACACCAAACTATTGGGGAGAGAAGTGGTGACGGATGCTTGTGAGTTAGTACGGACCATTCAAGAGCGCATGAAGGTGGCTCAAGATCGGCAAGCAAAATATTTTAATGCACGCCACAGGAAGTTGGAGTTAGCGGTAGGCGATTGGGTTTATTTGAAGATCAAGCCGTTCAAAGGCGTTTCACGGGTTCGCCGACTCAAGAAATTGAGTCCAAGGTTTTTGGGACCTTTTGAAGTTGTTGAACGGGTGGGAGAAGCAGCGTACTGGTTGGCGTTGTCCGCAGAGTTGAGCGGACTGCATGATGTCTTCCATGTTTCCATCTTGAGGAAAGCCTTGGTAGAGGCTAGTGTGGTGATCGAATCGACATCGGTGCCGATAGAGGAAGACTTGAGGACGCGAGTCCGTCCAATTGCTATAGAGGACTCAGAAGTTCGGCAGTTGCGGAACAAAGAGGTCAAACTCGTAAAAGTCTGATGGGACAACTGCGGTCGTGAGGAGCTCTCTTGGGAACGAGAACAAACCATGCTGGAGGAATATCCAGAGTTTTTCCGTTCAGGTATCATTTAAATTTTGTGTACCTCTTCTTGTTTTTTTTATAATTTCGGGACGAAATTCTTTTAAGGGGGAGAGAGTTGTAACGCCCCAAAATTTGAAAGAAGGACGAGCAGAGTCGAGGGCCAAGTTGGGTCTTAGTGAGGGTCACACGGCCTAAGACACGGGCGTGTCCATGGCCATGTCGTACCCGGTTCGTCGAGAGCCTGGAAAGTCGACGATTTTTCGCTCCGTTCGTCGACTAGTGGGGGACACACCCTCCGACACGGGTGTCGGAGCCCATGTCGCAGGCGTGTTCTCTTGGGTGTCGACACTTTAGTGTCGACACAGAGGTGTCGACACTGTGGTGTCGACACATAGGTGTCGACACAGTTGTGTCGACACAGTGGAGGTGTCGACACAGGCAGAGAACACGACCTTGGACATGGGCGTGTCCATGACCGTGTCCTCCTCGGGTTGATAGCCGGGATGTGTGAGGGGTTGGACACGGCCTGGAGCCAAGGCATGTTCAGGTTGGACACGGCCGTGTCAAAAGTGACACGAGCGTGTCAAGGACCCGTGTCCTGTTTTAGGTGTGACGGTTTCGGTGTCGATTGGGGAACACGGCCTTGGACACGGGCGTGTCACAAGCCATGTTCGGCCCAGGTGTTTTGTTTTTCAGTTCGGATCGTGGTTGTTCTTTCCCTTATTTTGGGATCTGATGGTCCAGGGTTGCTCTTGCTTGTTAAGTCCGAGAATATGATTAGACACCCTCATTCTTCTCCAAAGAATCTCTTTCTAAGATCTAGAGAGAGGGGAGAGCAAGGAAGAAGGTGAAGGAGAGATCCGGTGGTTGGAGAGGCTTCAGTGCTCCAAATCACGAGCCGAGTCCAGATCCGTGGAGGCAAGATCATTGCGAAGGTTTTCATCTGACTAAGTTTCTATGGCTAGGAAGAGGGGTCGGAATGTAACGACACTTCTCCTCTTGGTTTTAGGATGCATGTTTTAGCATCTTTTATTTTCTAGTTTTTGGGCACCGAACTCTCAAATGAGAGGGGTTTGGGTCACCAAGGTTTAAGAGAAACCTCCGGGTCGATTGAGTCCGTCCCCGGTATATTTTTGTATTAGAGATCCGCTCCGTTAGTGGATTAGGCATGGTGGGTGAAGCCGTAGTCGCGACCATTAGTCCGACTCGGTGATGTTGCATACGAGCTTTAAGGATTCGTAGAGATCCGTTGCAGCAAGATGTCGTTTGTGATGTTTGTGATGTTTTCCCCCTTTTCTCGAGTGAGTACGTGTAGTCGGAACCGGACAAGGTTAGCTCCCCAATGGCGGTAGATGGTTTCCTTGGTGGACAAGATTAGCTCCACATTGGTGGTAGATGGTTTCCTTGGTGCGCGGGAACGCTGCAGTACGAATGAGGGAATATGGTGGAATTGTCTTGGATTGTGATGTGCCAAGGCGTGGCTGTGTCTCCATGGTCGGCTGGCTATCCCATGACGTGCACGTCATGTGTGGAGAGTGTCCCGGCGAGACTAGTCCCCTTCTGTGAGACTGACGAGAATGCCAAACATGGGGCAAGCTCGCGCAATGAGGTCATGAGCGGGTGGGGTCCAGCAAGGCTTCTTAGAATCGGTCAATTTGTGTTTGTTGGAATCCTGACATGAGAAGTCAGAGCTTGCAGGCAAGCCCGGGTCTAAGACCTTGAGCGGGTGGGGCCTTTGCAAGAGTTCCGTGTGGCGGTTTGTGTGCCGTTGGGGGAATGTTAGTAACCCCTTTGTTTGTGGCTTTATGCCAATGGGGAATTGATGAGTACACATATTATGTGATGATGTGCTAGATGCATACGCGATAGGGTGCCTTGGGTGAAGCCCGGGTTTTTGCATACATGTTGCATAAGTAGGTTCTTTTCATTATATGCTCAACAATAGAGAACGTGTATGTTGTTTGAGACATCCAAGCCTGTTCTTAGTGCCTTACTTGTTTATTTATATATTGCATACGAAGTGCTGACTTGCAGGTTGGAGGGGTTCCCCGGGGTCCGTTAGGGGCGGCCAGGAGGAGATGTGTTGGTTACACAGTTTGAGGTCAGCCTTTGCTGACCCACGTTACAATCAAACTTTTACAGGGCAAGGATCGCAAGCAGGAGCTAGCTCGCCGGCAAAAGGGTCTAAGCCTCATAAAGTGTTACCGTTTTGCTGTAGCTCTACTTTTATGATATTGTATGGTTGATGCTCATGTTTTCCGGCTTGCATGCCGAGGTAGTCTAGGAGTGCTTATGCACATTTTGACCTTAAGGCCGCTTCGATACTCCTATTTGATGTGGATAACTTCTAGTCTGTTTGTTTTTTCCGTTGTGCTGTGGTTATGAGTTTTGAGATCGGGTAGTTATATCATCTTATAATACTGAAGCTGTGGCGTCTGTATGTTGTGGGGCCCCGACCGGACCCATATTATACGGTCATTACAGGGGAGGTGTTACACTCGGCGCCTGGCCACTCAATGCTCTCAGCGCCTGGCCACTCAACGCTACGCTACCGTCGGGAGATAACTACTATCGTCGGGCGATAGCTTCCAGAGACTCGTTCTGAAAACTGGGGGTGTTACAATTCCTCCCCCCCCCCCACCCCCCCTTAAAAAAATTTTGTCCTCAAAATTAGTCTTCATATAGGAAGACAACAAGAATATAGGAAGATAGCAAGAAAATTGTTGCAACAAATTTAAACATTATTACAACAACTTTACACACTCATTGTCATTCAGGCAGTCAGTAAGAAAAAGGTTGCAATGCCTCAAAATATAGTTGCAACACACCTAATATTGTTCCATCAACACTATGCAAACAAATCCGGATACGCCTCTCGTATGGTTTGTTCTCGCTCCCAAGAGAACTCATCTCGCCCGCAGTTGTCCCCGCGCACCTTTATGAGCTTCACTTATTTGTTCCGCAACTGCCGAACTTCTGAATCCTCTATGCCTACCGGACGGGCTTTCGTCCTCAATTCCTCTTCTATCGGCACATAGCTGGTCTGATAACCACACTAGACTCCACCAAGGCTTTCCTAAAGACGGAGACATGGAAAACATTGTGCAATCCACTCAGCTCTGCGGTTGGCTAGTTCCCTGGAGTAACCGTGCGTATAGGTGGTGTATCCGCGGGAGGGGCGGACTCTTTCTGAGTTCGCGGAGTCCACTTGATGCGGACTGCTTTTGGAGTTCGGGAGATGGCGGACTGTGTCATAGTTCTCATGTTTTGGTGGTGCGGTTAGGAAGTAACCACAGAGTTTGCGGGTTGACAGACTGCCTTGGGAGCTGGCGGACTGTGTTCTTGTCCGCAAAGCTCGCGCCAGTGTTTTCTCCGATTTGGGACTTGGTCATCTGAGACAAGTTCGTTTCTTGATCACAGAGTCTGCAATGTCCGCTTGTTGATCGAGAAGCTTGTGCCCTTGGTCGTGGACTTTGCTTATTGCAGGCTGGTACTGTGTCCACAGGGATGCGGACTGGCTTCCTTTCCGGCCTCTTTAATAGCATGCAGATAGGCTGGTGTCCGGTCTTGTCCATGCGGACTGGGCAGACTACTTGGTGCTAGCTGCGAGCTAGGGTGGTGTTTCTATCCACTAGGGCGGTGACAACACTCCTCATTGCTCCTATAAATAGGACCCCCTGTCACATTATAATTAACTGAATGAACAGTAAGTTGAGTGCGGGTTAATTGTTACGGCCTCGGATTTTCAGTCCGCGCAGTTTGAGAAGGTTAATCGGTTTGATGTTTGCAAGTTGTGTAGCTAGCACTAAGAAGACATGATTTTAGTTCTAACTGCGGTCAGGGATCAGTGAAGCTTACGGTTTACAATCAGCGTTTTGCAGCAGGTCGCAGTTACGACCAGCCGGTCTTCTCTCCAGCTTTCCCAGTTCAATAACTTGTCCGTCGGTCTCGACAGTCTGTTCTTCAGTTCGGTAGCGGCTTGTTCCGGACTCCGACAGCTAGGCGACTTCTACGATCAGGCGGTTTGCAAAGAGCGGATAAGGTGTTCAGTAGAATAATGGGTTGTTCGCGGTCTATGCGGACTCCGTAGCTCAGTTCGGTGCAGCAACGGCTTGGCGGACTCGACGGACTCGACGGTCTCTGAGGCAGTCCACCCAGCTTGTAGTTCTTGCTTGCTTGTATGTTTTTCCTTCATACATTGGCGAATCATGTCTCGCAATGTATGTCTTGTCTTGTAAATAAGATTGTTGATATTACAATACTTGTTGCCTTTTGTTGTCTCTTGTTTATTGAGCTCATTTTATGGTTGGACTGTTCTTGCGCCGATTTCCAGCTTTTTGCTTGATCAAGTTGTCAGTTTGATAGCTCTAAAAGTTTTTACTTGGTATCAGAGCTATCACCTGGTCATCTTGAGAAATTTTAACAACAACTAAACCTACACCAAGACTAAGTTCCACAACTTAAGAGAAAGGGAGGGGTGGACAAAGCAGTAGCCCAATACAGGAAAAAGACTTATTCATGACCACATCAGGAAGAGAAAAGCTAGTTTACTGTTGTACTAAGTACTATACAGTCTATATACATAAGGAAATTCAGAAAAGGACCAATAAAAGACGTAATAAAAGACTTGACAAGAGTACAAATCACCATTTGCCTTAAAATCTTCAAAACTTTGGCCTCACAAACACTCTGCTTCAAGAATCGGCCTAGGCAACAATTCCTGAAATTTTATAAGGCAAACAAGAGTCAAGGTGAAAAACGCTAATGCCAAAAGTCCAAGAAAACAAAATTACCTATTACCAAAACGTAGATCTCGGCGAGAGCTTTCTGAAACTACTCTCTAACGACGATTTCGAGCACCGGAGCTCCTACAAGAGATCACTGAAAGTCTTGCAAAACTCGACGCCCTCTTTTTTCCGCACTCTCAGTTTGATAGCTTTGTGAGGAAGATAATGAATAGTAATCAGTCAATAGTCTTTATTTATTTAATACAAGCAGTCGTGCACGAAAGACCCCGTGCGGGGCGGAGACATTTGTCGGGGGCGGCGACATTGGTCGGGGGCGACGACATTGGTCGGGGGCGACGACATTGGTCGGGGGCGGCGACAATGGTCGGGGGCGGCGACATTGGGCGGGGGCGACGACATTGGGCGGGGGCGGGGGCGACGACATTGACGAGGGCGGCAACATTGGTTGTGGCGACGAGTATGGGAATAAGAAAAAAACTCTGCAAATGAGTAGAGGAATAAGAAAATTTATGATCAAATGACAAAAAAAAAATCATACAAATGGGTAAAGGAATAAAAAAATTGAGGGGTATTTTGACATTAAAATGTTACACCAAGGTTGAGGGTATTTTGGGAAAACGAATGTTACACCATTGCTCTTTTGGAGTTTACTTATAGTATAAAGATAAAGATAATATTACATCAGAATATAATATAATACTACTTATAATATATTATATATTATATACCTATAATATAACATATTATATATTATCTTTCAAATAAATATAATATAATATCTAATATGATAAAATATAATACTATATAATATAATATAACATAATATTAGGTACCTACATAAGTTATAATATAATATAAATCAAAACAATTCAGATTTCTACAAAATTAGCACTGAAATTAAATATCGATGCTACGAAACCAATGGTAAAGTCGAATTTAAGATTCAACTAACTAAACTCGGGTAAAAATCTTCCGAAAACGAAAACACCAAATATTCTCAAAAGGCTCCACCGAGTTCCAAAACAAACCCGACTCGCAAGGGAAATCTCAAAACCACACTTAAAAATTAACCAAGCTTCCTTGAACATCGAAAATGCCGGGGCGTTACAAGGCGGCCGCCCCTTGCGAGCGGTGCCCCGCGGTTGGAAGGCTGCCGCGGGGAGGGGCGGCCGGGGTGTGGCGGCGCCTTGCAGCTGGGCGCGGGATGCTCGGTGTCGGCGATGGTGGCGCCGACAGCCGGTCGCGGCGATGGCTCAGGTGGTGCACGTGATGGGATCGAGGTGTGGGGGATCACGTGAGGCGATCACGCGTGCGATGGTCAACCCATGATCCCACTAATTTAGCAGGGCTTATGAGAAGTAGGCTAACCACACCCCCAATTCGCTATAAAAATCTTGGTGGCCCCATCAGATAGGTATAAATTTTGTTTGTTTTCCCTACTTTTGACCGTTCCCTACATCTTCTAAACATTATTAGACTGCAAAACTTTTGTGGGATTGTTAATGGCGGACACTATTCTGAAGGAGATTATATTTGTTATTGTTTGCTAAACAATGTTCATAAAATTTTAGTAGATTTATAACTTGTGAGAAAAGACAATCATTTGCCAACCTGAGAGTATTTTGAATTCATGCATTTTATTCGTCTGATTATAAAAAACGATATAACAAAATTAATATCGAAGCAAACAGTTTTGCTCAGCAGATACTAGAATTGATATCCAAGCGAATCAAAAGACTTCTTATATCCATGCAAACATTCATATTCGCTGGGATACTAGAAGTCTTCTAATGTCCAAACAAATATTTTTGTTCGCAATCTAAAATAATATTGAGACGATACCTACATTCGCCAAGATATCAAATGACCGATTGAGCAAAAATGATATTCAGGCGAACAAAAACAATATTCAGGCGAGCTAAAAAGATATACAAACGATCAAAAAAATGACATGGCGTTGATAATATCATATTTTTGATTATCCGCACTCAAAATATGAATTTTTTGAGATTTTTCTCCTCCACATAGTGGTGACTGGTGCTTTGCTCCTCTCATTTTTTCAATTTTTAAGTGTGAATATTTTTGTGCTTGCGAATAATCAATTTTTAAAAAATAATGTCTGTCAATATTCAAAAATGTCAATAGTCAAATCCATCATGCTAACATCAGCACCCAAGTAATATCGACGGGGTGAGCAGAAGTGATATCCAGAAGAGCAAAGAAATATTTTTTTAAAGTGCATATTTTTATACCTGCCACTTATAGTAATCCGAGTGTCCCGTTCCCAAATATGAAGACAAATTTTTATTTTTATTTTTTTTTTGCCTAAAACATTGTGAGGAAATAAAATCAAAAGAAGTCAATTTTTTAAAAATATTAAATAATATTTTCCGTACGATCCCACGTGCCACGTGTATGTGCGCAGCGGCACGCATAAGCCCAAGTCTGTCTATCCTCACCGAGGTGGAAATCGACAAAACAGGGGAGGATAAAACCACCTCCAGTTCGCAGAAAAGAAAACCGGAGACCTCCGGCCGCTTCCGCCCACGCCCGCTATAAATTTCCCTTCAATTAATTCGCATTCTTCTTCAACGATTCACCACCATTCTCAGCCCCTGCAAGTAATTCAACCGTCATTTGATTGTGTTTTAAGCTGCCATGGCGATCACTGCAGGCAAACCCATCATATGCAATGGTGGATTGCTTTCCTTTTTCCGATTTCTTTCCATTTTTTTTTGTTTTTATGATAGTTAGATCTCTAATAGCTCTGTGAATCCTTTTTAATTTTCCGGCGGCCGTAGCTGCGATCTCGTGGGAGGCAGGTCAGCCGCTGGTGATCGAGAAGGTGGAGGTGGCGCCGCCGCAAGCCATGGAGGTCCGAGTCAGGATCAAATACACTTCTCTTTGCCACACCGATCTGTACTTCTGGGAAGCTAAGGCAATCTCTCTCTCTCTCTCTCTCTCTCTCTCTCTCTCTCTCTCTCTCTCTCTCTCTCTCTCTCTCTCTCTCTCACTCTTCATTATGTCTTGATCGATTTTGTTAACACCGCTTGGCTTTTTGATGGGATCTGAAGCGCCAGCTGAACGGATTGCACCAGGGGCGCGGCCCATACACCCCAACACTTCTCCCTAGGGGGACCGAGTTGCTCCGCAATGAATCTATGGTCGGTTCCGTAGGGCGGTATGTTGAGGCTGGGGCTTGATATCCAAACCTCCTAGATAAGATGGACACTCCCGAACTCCTATCAGATCCTATCCTATAACGATCAGTCTTCGTTACTGATTCGCCGGAGAGATCGTCGGCGTTAATCACCACCGTAGAAAAAAGCCCCGAGGGTAGAGAAGAAGATGACCAGATTACAACACCAATGTAAAATATTTAATCAACTATCTAATTACAGCCGTATCCTAATATGGGTAGTAACCCACTACAGTATTCAAGCCCCAACCTCAACACTCCCGCCCTACAGGACGAATCATGGATCCATTGGGGAGCAGCTCGGTGCCCCTGGAGAGAAGGGTTGGGTGTGTATGCATAGTTGTTAGGATCGCGATCCTAAATTTTGTAAATCGATCCTCAATCCAATCATACCATCTGATCGGATCCAACCTCAAAACTCGATCCTGACAACCGTGTATGAGCCGCAGCCCTAGTGCCATCCGTTCAGCTGCGGCTTCGGATCACATCGATCTTTTGAAGGAATTTATGCAACATTAAGGATTCGTTTGGGAGGACTTATTTTCACCGGTCAAGCGGTTATGACCGCATGAATGGATCTTAATTATGGTCCGGTTCATACGGTCGTAACCGCTTAACCGGTGAAAATAAGTCCCCCCAAACGACACGTAAGTAGATCTGGCATTATTGGGATTTATTAATAGAATTGTTATGTTTCTTTCTGCATGCATGTTTGTTTGGTTGTATATTGTTTCAAAAAACTGTATCTGGTTTCTGAAAATTGATTAATTTTATGGTGGTTCTCATCTTTCAGGGCCAGACTCCATTATTTCCCCGCATTTTTGGGCACGAAGCATCCGGGTAAGTTATTCCTTAGGGCAAGCTTGGATGAAGCTAATTGAACCCTATATTTGGACATTAGAAAGAGTTACAAGGATCATAATTGTGATTTTGTAATTTGTTTTTCTCCTTTGTTGAACACCAATTTGAAAGAAAAAAAAAGTAGATATCATCTCATGGATCTAGGATTCTATGTTTTTTTCCTCTTACATCATTTACAAAAGGACGGCCATTAGAGGCGCGCATGTTAGGGGTTGTGAGAGTTTAGTCATTAGGCATGTTGAACGGAGGAGGGGTAGACCAATAAAGAATTGAAATGAAACTATAAGGAATAATATGATGTACTTAGGCATTAGTGAGATTATGTCTCCATTTGGGGGAACTTATTTTCAGCGGTCAAGCGGTTACGACTGCATGTACCGAACCTAAATTAAGGTCCGGTACATGCGGTCGTAACCGCTTGACCGCTGAAAATAAGTTCCCCCAAACGGAGCCTATGACTAAAGATCGGGCACAATGGCGACGAAGGATCCATATAGCCTACCCCACTATAGTGGGATAAAGGCTTGAGTGTTGTTGTTGTTGTTTTTTCATTTATAGAAGAAGAGAGAGAGAGATTGGGGGACCTATGATCTGAAGTAACTGTCCTCTTACATCATGTTCGTGTTGCTAAGGAAGCTGGTAGTATTGGTTCATTAGTCTCAATTCATATTGGCGAAATATATGTTGGTATAGAAATATCATGTGGTTGACCCTCATCCATGTGCTTAACTTTTGAGTTCAATATAGGTTTGACCATTGCTGCATTTTCGTCCAACTACGGTTCTCCTTTGTTCTCGCTCCATACAGGTGATGCCAAAGTCATGGTTTGAGTTAGTTCAAGTATATTCATGTGGGTTGTGGTCCACAACGGCTCCATGTGATAGATTGTGTGCTCCTAGTGCATGATATGTTAGGTTATTTAATTATATGTCCGCACGTGTCGAGCCCGACTCGGAATAGGTTAACGGGTTCGTGTCATACTAGGGTCTTGCTCTACGCTGGAAGTACTATAAATACTCATTCCATACATAGATGCGGTATTGTAGAATACTTTGAGCGGAGCTCCCTTCTACATTCTCAAAGTAAAGCGCTCCGCTAGGTTTTCCGCTCGCTGCGGTTTTCGCGATTCCGGCGATGTATTCCATCGAGAGTAGAAGATCAGCGACATTCCCCTGATCCGGAGGTTTGCGCCGCCAAAGAATCGGAAGCAGCAGCTTCTTTCGCCGTTTGGGGTTCCCGCCGCACGTAGTCGCTCCGCTGCTCCCGCCGTTCGGCGAGTTCCAAATTCCGCCGTTCACGTTCGGCGATTTCCAGAGTAAGCGTGTCTCCCGCCGATTTTCTGTTACCGATCTTGATCGGAATAGCCAGATCCCGCCGGATTTGGCCAGATCTGTGCAGCAAGGATCGCAAGGAGTAGATCTTGGATCTTGGTTCCATCGTCGTTACTCTCCGGATCCGCCGGAACAGAAGAACGCCGCTGGTTTTTTTTTTTGACTACGCCGCCCGAGACCGTCCTGTCCCAATCCGATCTGCCGCTCGTTCTTATTTTTCTGCAGAGATCGGGGAAGTTATCTGTTGCAGATTGAAAAAAAAAGGGGGAAAGTTGACTGCGCCGCTGGATCAGAAGTTCGCCATTCTCCGCGATCTACTTGTGAGCAAGGAAGTTGTTAAGATCCAGATCTGAACAAAGGATCTAGATTGCGAAGGAGAAGAACTCCCAGATCTACCGATCCCTTTGGTTTCTATGTCAGTTGAAGATCTAAAGAAAGGAAGGACTTATTCCTAAGGTCAACAACAACCATTATTTGCAAGGATCAGTGGACGCATTCCTCTGTTATCTTCTTTGCAGATCTGTGAAAGAGAAATATTCTTGTTGTTCCTCTGCCTTTGGATTATGGTCCAACTTTGACTTCTTGGATCTCTCTTGGTGGATGTGGTGAGTTTTCTGTGGAATTGAGCTCAGATCTGTGTATTTGGCGACTGTATTCAGCCAGAGAGGAGGTGTAAATAACACCTGGATTGGATCTGAAGACCCGTTCTCGTCTCACGCCGATCAGGTGACTTTTTTCTTATTTTTCTGTTCAAGCAAAGCGAGATGTCGAAGGTTTCCTCCTACGACATCGTCAAGCTACAGTCGTTCAATCTCTCCGACTTCCACGCATGTAAGCTGCACGTCCAACTTGGTATGAAGGAACGTGAAATTTTCTACACGGTCCTGAGTGACTTTGCCACTACCGAAGAGGACGTGAGCGAACTTCAGTGGAGAAAAGACGAAAACTTCTGCAGGGACTACCTCTTAAATTCTCTAAACCCTAGACTCGCTCTGACGTACAGCAGTCATAAGACTGCAAAGGAGATTTGGGATCGCTTGAATGCGCACTTCCAGAAGGAAGAGAGATTGTCGAGGACTCTCCTTGGGGAGAGACTTTTCACTTCAAAATTCAATTTGAACTCGTCAATCACCTCTCAAATAATTGAACTGGAGAGTCTGCGTCTCAAGTTGGCGGACGATAAGTCTGACATCTCTGATAATCTCTTTGTATGTCTGATTCTTAGCAAGCTACCTCCTGAGTGGTTGACGTTCAAGACTGAAATGCACAGACTGAAGGAAAATATAGCATTGGATGAACTCAAAAGGTTCATTCATATCGAGGATCAAAACATCGCTGGTAAGAGCTTGGAACAAGTTAGTCAGTCCTCACAGGCAGTTAACTTCGTTTCTCGACCCAGCAAGCCTCGAAGGAATCCACCAGCACCCAAAGTTGAAGCCTCTACACAGTTGGCGCCTAAAAAGCCCTCTTTCAAAAAGAAGAGGGGCAAGTGTCACAACTGCGGCAAGTGGGGACACTGGGCGGCTGAGTGCAAGGCTCCCAAAAAGAAAAAGGAGGATGCCCCGCAAAATGTGGCGAACATGCTGGCTGATGCCTCAGATCCCAAGTCCTTCGTGGATATGATCGGGAGCAGTCATCGCAGTTCGTCCTCTGAGTAGTGGCTTGATAGCGGTGCTACCTGTCATGTGACGAATGACAGAGGGTTACTTGCAGAGGTCAAGGCGGTCCAGGAGAAGGTGGAGAACTGCAATGGAGGAGAGACCGTGGTGACCCATGCTGGGACAACCGAGCTAGTCCTCTCATCAGGTAAAACTCTTTTTTTGCATAATGTTAAAGTAGTGTCATCTTTAACTAAAAATTTGATTTCTATGAGTCTGTTAGATAAGCCTGGGATGTCCTTCACAACTTAAAACGGTAGAATAACCTTAACGGTAAATTCACATTATTTTGGGTGTGCGTATCTGATCAACGGAATGTATAGATTTAGCTTAAACAACGATAACATTAACCAAATAAGTTCGAACCTTATTGATCCGAAGTTGTTACATAACAGACTTGGATACGTGAACTATAGGAAAATGCTAGATCTAGCGAAGAGTCATAACATTCTCTTAGATCTGTCGATTCGATTTGACAAGTGCGAGGTGTGTGCTCAAACCAAAATCATTAGAAAGCCATTCAAATCGGTTTTTAGGAGCACAAAACTTCTTGAGTTGATACAGTCAGACCTCTGTGATTTTTGTAGTCACGTCACTAGAGGGAGAATGAAGTATCTGATTACATTCATAGACGATTTTTCAAGATATTGTCATGTGTATCTGTTAAAATCGAAAGACGAAGACTTTGAGACGTTTAAGATCTTTAAATCTCGTGTAGAAAATCAGTTGAACCTGAAAATTAAGAGATTTAGAAGTGATCGAGGAGGAGAATATCATGTTACTGGGTTCAAGGAATTATGTGCCTCTGAGGGAATAATCCTTGAAACTATAGCTCCTTACTCACCCCAGTCTAATGGTGTTGTCGAGCGTAAGAATAGAACTTTAACAGAAATGTTAAACTCTATGCTTCTAACAGCTGGCATGCCTAATTCCTTTTGGGGAGAAGCAGTTCGTGCTGCAAATCACATTCTGAATAGAGTGGCTCATTCTCAGCTCACTGCTACCACGTATGAGCTGTGGCACGGTCATCCTTGTAGATATGATACTCTAAAGACTTGGGGTTGTATCGCATATGTGCGATTAGAAGACCTTAAGAGGCCTAAGGTGTGACCTAGGACGACCACATGCGTCTATTTAGGTAGTGCAGAAGATAGTGCAGCCGACAGATTTCTCGATCTATCCACGAATATCGTGATAGAGTGTAGAGATGTCATATTCTTTGAAAATAAATTTGTCAAATATCATGGTTTGTCTGTTTCCGGGTCTAATGATATGATTTCAAAATCTATCGTAGAACCTGTAGCTGGCCCTTCTGGCACTGCTCCCCAACCTATAGAGGTGGAAACTGTTCCACTTAGAGCATCTACAAGAGAGAGAATGCCTAAGAACTTTGGTGAGAATTTCATCACCTACCACTTAGAGGATGATCCATTCTCCTATCAGGAGGCAATGAGATCTAGAGATTCGTTGATTTGGGCAGAAGTCATTGATGATGAGATGGACTCGCTGTTACATAACAATACTTGACATCTAGTTGACTTGCCGAAAGGCGCTAAAGTCCTAGGATGAAAGTGGGTGTTGAAGAATAAACTACATAGTGATGGGTTTATAGTCAGGTATAAAGCGCGTCTCGTAGCTAAAAGTTATAAACAACAAGGGGGAATAGACTACTTTGATGTTTATTCACTTGTGTGTCACCTATCGACTATCAGGATTCTTCTGGTCTTAGCGTCTATCGAGAATTTTATAGTTCATCAGATGGATGTGAAAACAGCCTTCTTAAACGGAGAGCTTGATGAAGAGATTTACATGACACAACCTGAAGGTTATGTGCAGAAAGATCTAAAAGATAAAGTGTGCAAACTGAATAAATCAATCTATGAGCTTAAACAAGCGCCTAAGATGTGACACATGAAATTTGACCAGGTGATAAAGAGTCTCGGATTTCAGTCCAGTCTCTCAGAAAAATGTTTTTATCACCGCTCATTGTCGAATCTGACAGTCATCATATGCTTATATGTAGATGACATGTTGATTTTGGGGTCTAATCTTGCTGCAGTTAGGGATATTAAATCCACTATGGCAGAAATGTTTGACATAAAGGACCTTGGTCATGTGGATACCCTGTTAGGTATGAAGGTTAGAGTTGACAAGGGTCGAGTTACTCTTAGTCAGGCTCATTATATTGAGCAACTTTTTTCTACCTGGGGATATGATAACTGTAGGCCGATTGAGACGTCATTTGATCATAATGTGAAGTTGAGTCGTAACGTAGAGACCAGCATTGATCAAGTCAAATATTCCAAAATAATTGGTAGCCTCATGTATGCCACAAGTTGTACTAGACCAGACATTGCTTTTTCGATTATCATGCTGAGTCGTTTTACTAGTAATCCAGGTAAAGAGCATTGGAAAGTCCTAGATAGGTTGTTGAGGTATCTGAAAGTTACTAAAGATCATGTTCTGTGCTACACTGGTTACCCACCTTCTGTGGAGGGACATTCTGATGCATCATGGTGTTCAGAAGTCGGGAACAGCAAGTCCACCAGTGGATATATATTCACTTTGGGTAGAGCTGCTATCACTTGGAAATCCAAAAGACAGACTTGTATATCATTGTCGTCTATGGAAGCCGAGTTGTTTGCTTTAGCCTTGGCCGGTGAAGAGGCAGATTGGATCAGGAATTTGATTCTAGACATTCCCCTATCTAAGTTCCAAGTCAACTCGTTGAGCTTATATTGTGATAATCAAGCAGCAGTTCAAGTCGTTAAGAATACCCTCTATAATACTAAGAGGAGACATGTACGACTGAGACATGCCTTGTTGAATTATCTGAAAGAAAAAGGAATTATCACTTTGATCGATGTGCGTTCAAAGGATAATCTGGTTGATCCATTGACGAAATGAATGCCAAAAGACCGTCTAATTAAAACTATGGGGGAAATGAGACTAAAGGCAATTTAGTTCGACCTTAGTTCAACGATAGTTGATTCAGTTCAGCCTTTGTCCGAAAGTTTTGATTATTCTGATTTCCTTTGTCAAGCAAGCATGTTGTGTTCCGTTGATGCTCTTGGTTGCTGAGCTCGGATCTAGTAAGTTGTTTCATTTCAAACTTGATGCTAACAACTTTACCTGGATTCGGCTTTTGCCTTGGAGGAGAGTGTTATTCCAAACTTGATAACACAATCTGACTTGGTCTTATCTCTTCTTCTGGAGATTGGTTTCATTCCAAACTTGATGAATTCCAATTAACTTTAGAAGGGCAGTAACCGTGACATTTCATATAGGATCACAGATATAGCTGCGGTGTCCAGAAGTCTGAAATCGTTTCAGTTGAAACAGATATCAGGTTCTGAGGTAAAACTATAATACTCTGTGAACGTGTCCTCCCAGCCAAATTAAAAGTTTAATACTAAGTTCTTTTTTTGTAAGAACTAGATATTTGCAAATTTGCAAAGGATAGAATTCATTCTGAAATGAAATTCTCTGTTGAAATTGCAGGGGTTGCTGGGATAGGAGGAGCACTGGTTGACTGGGATCCAGATCAGGATGATCTTTTGGATGATGAGTTTTAGAGTATTTGTAGTTTATCTTTTGCTACTTCGGTTCAGAGCATTGTTTAGCTCTTCTTTTATGCACTGTTTGATTGGACTATTAGCTCTCTGTTTATTTGGGACAGCAGGCGTTTTGGGTCTGTGTCTTGTTGTACCTGAGGCTATTCTGTGTTGCAGCTGAGTTTCGTTTTACTTATGCGTGCATACTATTCTGTGCTTAAGTCTAGTTTGTTTGAAACAGGTGCTGGACACGGTTGTGTATGATTCACAGTTGGTTGAACTTTGCACAAACCACCCTCTATCCGAAGTCTGAGTTCACGGCGGACATAGGAGGAGATTGTTAGGTTATTTAATTATATGTCCGCACGTGTCGAGGCCGACTCGGAATAGGTTAACGGGTTCGTGTCATACTAGGGTCTTGCTCTACGCTGAAAGTACTATAAATACTCATTCCATACATAGATGCGGTATTGTAGAATACTTTGAGCGGAGTTCCCTTCTACATGATATACTTGATGATGTTAAAAATTTCTCGAGGGGTAGTGCTGATCGGTATATGGAGCTCTCACACGAGGAGAAGATTAAGGCTCCGTTTGGCACGGTGGTGGCAAATCTAGTTATCTTTTCTTGATGGCGGTCTTAATCATTGTCTTGTCAAGCATACATTCTATGGAGTTTTTGTTCAAACTCACCGGTGCAAAAATGTCATGAAACCTAATACTCCATGTGGCTGACCTTTACCAATAAATTTTGAGTTGGATATGAGTTTGACCACTGATGTGTCTCGCCCAATATTGTTTTCCCTTGTTTTCTGTATTCTAATGCTCGTGTTGTTGACAGGATTGTTGAAAGTGTCGGGGAGGGTGTGACCGAACTCAAGGAAGGAGACCATGTTCTTCCTGTATTCACTGGAGAATGCAAAGAATGCACACATTGCAAATCAGAAGAGAGCAACATGTGTGACCTGCTGAGGATTAACACCGACCGAAGCGTAATGTTGAGCGACGGAAAATCACGGTTTACTGCGAGAGGAATCCCCATCCACCATTTTCTCGGGACATCCACCTTCAGCCAATACACGGTCGTTCACGTCGGCTGCCTCACGAAGCTGGATCCATCCGCTCCTCTCGAAAATGTCTGCGTCCTCAGCTGCGGCATTACGACAGGTAACCGCAATGTGCTGATCAGTTATATTCCGTGTCAACCATTTTTGCGAGTTTTGAGGTCGTGGTGTTAGAAATATGGATCGTGGTACAGGATTGGGAGCAACACTCAATGTAGCAAAGCCCAAAAAGGGCTCCAGTGTAGCCATTTTTGGACTTGGAGCCGTCGGACTTGGGGTAAGGATAACAAACTAATGGATTTCAGGTATAAGTTAGTCTCCCCTCTATAATGCAATGATCATTTTCTGCTCTTTAGGCAGCAGAAGGCGCTAGAATTGCAGGAGCATCACGAATCATTGGTGTCGACTTGAATCCCAGCCGATTCGAGGAAGGTAACTCACTAGATTGAGATTTTTCACTCAGTTTTGCTCTTTATATGTCTGATTTTATGAACTGTGGCATTCTTATCTCTAAAATACAGCAAGGAAATTTGGTGTGAATGAGTTTTTGAATCCAAAGGATCATGATAAGCCAATTCAAGAGGTGCTTCAATTCACTAGTTTGATGCATATGTGCATTCTTCTTGTTCGAAGATTAACGGCTTCTTCCACAGGTTATTGCTGAAATGACCAGCGGCGGAGTTGATAGTAGCGTCGAATGCACTGGCAATGTCAACGCCATGATATCCGCATTTGAATGCGTTCATGATGTAAGTGAAACTAAGAAGCCCATCGACTCAGACTCTTAATTTAAAAGCTCCTTTATGTAGAGATTTGTTAGCTTATTTCCACCTGTTTCAGGGCTGGGGTGTTGCAGTGCTGGTGGGAGTGCCGAACAAGGATGCAGTTTTCATGACAAAGCCTATAAATGTGCTGAACGAGAGGACTCTGAAAGGGACTTTCTTCGGCAACTACAAGCCTAGAACTGACCTTCCATCCGTCGTTGATATGTACATGAGGAAGGTTTGAATCTGAGAACTTCGATTCCCCAAAGCAAGTTTGATGAATCTGCTCTCGAGTTTGAGCGGCTGTTTCTCGTGCAGGAACTGGAAGTGGAGAAATTTATCACCCACAGGGTCGGGTTTTCGGATATCAACAAAGCTTTCGACTTGATGGTGAAGGGTGAAGGGCTACGGTGCGTCATTAACATGGATGAGTAGTCGATCTGTTGAGTGCTGGCTTGGGTTTGTTTACATGCCTCGAAATAATACGGGGGGTTTCATCTGGTTCGCTTAGCTTTGCATTCCCAGAATAAAGGACTAATAAAAGCTCGTTATCCTTTTGATAGATGTCTTAAATCATAATATGTTTGAAGCGTTGTTCATAGTGAGTCTTTTATAAATGTTCTTTTTTCGTGTGAACCGCGTAATTTCTTGTGTGATTCTATGTTGTTTTTTTACTTTTTTTGTGTGTGATTTGGGCTCCGTTTGGTGTGGTAGTGGCTGTCATGAGGATCAGGATTCTCCATTTCACATGAAATTGATATTATGCATTCCATAGTGTAGATTAATTCATCTCAATTCAAGGGCTCTCATTAAATAGGCTGACAAAGGCTACCCTGAATTAGTTTCAGGTCCATTTAATGAGAGTGTTTGGATTGAGATGAATTAATTTTCATCATTAAATGTAGAGTATCCATTTCATTTCATGTGAAATGAAGAGAATGTTGATGAATGCCCGACCTCACTTAAGGAACTTCATCTTTTTTTATGTTCAAAACTAGTTTTGTTTGGTGTGACGATCGTGATCGTTGTCTTGCCAAACATGCATTTTATGATGATGGTCTTTCTGTCCAAATTCACAAGAAAGTTGTGTCAAACTGCCAGTCTTAAATTTGGATCAACACAACCAATACCAAATTGTTATAAATTTTAGTTCAAGATTGTTTCTAGAGCTTTGTTTTGTTGCCATATAGGGGCGAGTCCACAAATCACCATAAATCTCAAGGTCCATCTAGGATGACACCTAATCCTACATGGGCCGCACTAAAATCCAATTCATTTATTTGATTACAATGTAAAACTATATTTTACAATAACAACACTCATGCATTTATCCCACTATAATGGGGTCGGCTATATGTATCTTTTGTCGTCATTGTGCCCTAAATGTAAAACTATATTTTAAATAAAAAAATCTCATTGTATTTATGTTGTATAACTTGAATTGATTTTGGAAAAAACTTCACCATCATGGAATGTATGTTTGGCAAGCCAATGGTTATGGTCGCCGTAAAAAAAAGAAAATTAGTTTTGAACATAAAAGTAGATGAAGTTCCTTAGGTGAGGTCTGGTGTTCACGAACGATGGTTCATAACAAGATTGGATCGGGCTTGAACCGGGCCGGTTGGGCCCGGGCTTTTCGCCACCTGGGCCCAACGTGAGGCCCGAGTTTCCTATAGGCTGGAAAATCCCGCCTATACTCGAAATCCCATCCCAAGCCGGGATTTCTTCTTGGGGAAATTCCGCCAGGCAGGATTTGCCTGGGGCGGGATTTCCAAGAGGAAACCAGGAAATCCCGCTTCCTGATGGAAATCCCTTGGCCCAAGTGTTGGGCCCAGGCTAGGTCGGGCGTCCAGGCTTATTCGGGTCCAGGCCAGGCACCAGGCCGGGCACCGATTCAATATGGGGGCCAGAGCAGGGCCCCAGCCCGGCTTAGGTCCGGGCCAGGCCTAGTCGGGCGATTTTTGGACCAGGCCGGTCTTTTTGCACACGTGTTCATAACCACTAATCTCACATGCTTCATATTTCGTCATAAATTTCTGTTATGAAGTATCATGCAAGATTAATTAAGACTTCATTTGGGAGGACTTATTTTCACCGGTCAAGCGATTACGACCGCATGAACCGGACCTTAATAAAGGTCCGAAGGTCCGGTTCATGCGGTCGTAATCGCTTGACCGATGAAAATAAGTCCTCCCAAACGAAACCTAAAACTTTTGCCCACGAATCCTTCACGTGCTATTTATACACTATAAAATTGATATAAATGTTGTTCATCAAAATTAAACATGTATTATTATGGTAAAAATCATTGTGAAATTTTACCTAATACATGATCAATGGCTTCCTCAATTCCTCACTATTGTGGATTTCCTGTTTGAAGCGAAAGCAATTATGGTGTTTGGATGAAATTGGTGTCTTGGAATTGGATCATTTATAATTCTATTGGGGTGCTTGAATGTTGGAATTAGAATTCAAATGAAAGCGGCTAGGTCGTCCTCGAAATTTTAGAGAAACTTCTACTCAAGTCTCTAACAACCCTTATGGTGATGGTTCATTGATGTGATTTTCAAATCTCTGCATTTGCCATTGAAACCTCATGGTTGGAAAATATGATATTTGTAGGATCATCCTTAAAATTTAAGGTAAGCTTTTGACATCATTTTAAGATTGTCGGCGGTGACTATTCATCAATCCGTGCAATGGATCTCCGCCATCTTTGATCGGTCATCGCGGCCAAAAAAATGAAAGTTGTCAAGTTGCCTTCAAATTTTTAGGACATCTTTTCATCACCTCAAGATTGCTCGCAGTGACGATACTTTAAACCTGATCCAACAATCATTGTCAGAATAATAGAAGCGAACAATTCAAATTTTGTATGCCCCCGGCTAATTTCAATTCCAATTCTGCTCAACGGAACGACCTTTTATGGTACTGATCATAGAGGATGTCTCCATTTCCCTTTATTTGAGATTCTTCTCCATAGTAATCACCATTGGAGTCTCTAAGTCCCCCCTTTTATTGAGAGCCTTCCTAGCAATCTCTATTACCAAAGATTTCTCATGCTTGACATGAGGAATTATAGTTGAACCATTCATTAAGCACTTACTTTGATCCTAGGCAAGCTGCAATCTCAATAATGATATAAAATTTTATATGTGATAGACAATACTACTACAAGGACCTACTTTTCAAAAATCATCCAACTCATCAATAATGATATAAAATGTTTCACAATCACTATTATACATACGCGCTCATAAATAAGAAAAAAATTTAGATCGGTTACTCTCACGTAAAAATAGGTGCTCAGTTAAATACTGACCGTTGATCTGAAATCCTACGACCCATATGATATTAAATACTGACCGTTGATCAGTATTTCGATCAATCATGTTATTCCTGCAGGAAATCAATGGTCAGTATTTAATACTGTTTCTATTTCTAGGTGAGAGTAACTCACCTAAATTTTTTTTGCCAAAATGTTCCTCATTAGCATTCATCCGGTCATCCCATATTATAGGGGACACCTCCAAAGTAATCAATTGAATTTATCCGCTCGACCTTAGGCAACAGTGAGATTATGACTAAAGATATGGCACATATTGGTTTGCTATATTGTAGATTTTAACAAGGCTACAATTTACACTATTTCTCCCTTTTGTTTGAATACTCGCTCCAATCACAAGGAACCCTCAGCAGTCTCACTCTCCATGTAAGATCCATTTGGCATAAATCCTATATAGAGCTCTCTCTACTAATTTGGCCTTTGGAGCATATCAAATGAAGATTAAAAATTTCTATCATGTTACATAATTTATGACTTAAAATAATACAAGCAATGTCATAAGCAATCCGATTTTGGTTATTCGCAGTTCATTGATATCTACAGGCCAAAAATATATTTGCAGTCCAAAATATTGGGAGTCTAAAAACAGAGCCCATGTTTCATGAACCAAGTCTCATCATATTACAAAAATATTCCTCCTGAGCTCCAACATCATGGAGAGCTACACAGGATTGAAGATGAGAAGAAAAATCCTAGACACGAGTAGAAAGAACGCATGAAGATTGCGGGAAATATTAGAAAACTTTACCCGTGCAAGTAGATTCACAATTTTTTTTTTAAATCAGGTTCTCCGAAATGAAGATTCACCAAGTGTGATTTTTCGCGGTAGAGAGTAAAGTTTACGTGAGAGAGACGGATAAGCAAGAAGAAATGAACAAGAGATGATAAAAAGGGTGTTTTCAAACCTACATTATTCGAAAGGAGTTTAATGAAGGTGCTGAAGATTCTGTGAAGTGATCCTTGGAGAGAATTCAACACCAATTCTCTCAAGCCATAGAGAAAGAACTCCAATCTTTTTTTTTTTTTGAAATATTTTTTTGGACTACGAATAAAATGAGAGATTTTAGTCATTTTTGGGGTGTGAATAGCCATTTTTAGACTACCTATAGCATTGCTCAAGAACATTGAGGGTCATATAATAGGCAGAGGGGGACCCACGTATGGGCACACCCGAGCAGGTGCCCGGATCAAATTTTTTGCGAAATGCTACAGTGGGTTGCTGGCCGTTCAACTTTTTCACGATATTGCTCTTTGCCCTCTTGTTTCCTTAGCGTAGAGGGAGGCCGCAAGCCATAATTCCCTCGGGACTCCACCGCGATGAGAAAGAAATGCCATCCTACGTCTGCGAATGCGACAGTGAGAGACTGCGAGTCTGCGACTCCACTTCGAAGACGGTATCACTGCAGCTCCGAGTGTGGCCCTGGATGTTGGGAAGAGGTGGGAAGATCATCTCTTTATGATTCAGTTTGCTTATAATAAGAGCTATCAAACGAGTATACAAACGGCAACTTTTGAGGTCTTATATGGTAGGTAGTGTCGTACTCCGTTGGCTTGGGTAGAAACATGTGAATCGAAGCTGTAAAAACGTAAGGACGTTGAAATGTGACTTTAACGATACGTTTGATTTGAGAATGAGTGTTGATTGTGCAAGATAGGCAAGCAAAATACTATAATGTATGGTACCGAGATGTAGAGTTTGTGGTAGGCAATGGGGTATATCTCAAGATTTAACCGTTCAAGGATCCGACGCTTGAAAAACCTGAGTCCGAGATACCTTGAGCCGTTTGAAATTGTTGTGCTGATTGGAGAAGCTGCCTACTGACTGAAGCTTTCAGCTGAACTCAGTGGTTAGCACGATGTTTTTCACATATCGGTGCTCCGGAAGGCTGTGCAAGAGCCTACGCAAGTGGTTGTTGTGAAGCAAATTTCGATCGATAGTGGGTTGACGATGAAAGTCAAGCCCATTTGTATTGAGGGCACGGAAGTGAAGCAACTACGGAACAAAGAGATTGAAATGATCAAAGTCCGTTGGAACAACTGTGACTGTGAGGAGCTATCGTGGGAGCAAGAGCAAACCATACGAGAAGAGTTCCCTGAGCTGTTCCGTTGAGATACATTCGATATATTTTGTACATATGTATTGTTTCCTGTTAAGTATGGATTTGTCTCATGACATTCTTGTTGTAGTATTACCCGTAGCCGGTGAATAATTGGGATGGTAACGCCCAGCGGTAGACGATTGGAGGAGAGACAGTTGACGGTTTGTGACTCAGATGATCCAGCCAAATTGATCTGCGAGTCGAAGCTAGACCCACGGAGAGGAAATTGTGGTGATCAATTCCATCCGGATGACATGCAACCTCAGCGACGAGGAAGAAGACGCCACAGACCCGCTCATCTGCCAACAGCTTTCAGGTATCCTACGAGGCTTCTTCCCCGTCTTTCTCACTTTGTGCATTGATAATGGCTGATTAGGATCTTATATGTATTGTGTGATATGGAAGAAATCGGTTTAATAGTGGATCTAAGCCTTCATATTTCACTTCTTCAATCAACTGCACGTTTTTATTTTTGTTCATTGTTAGTGAATTGATATGGCAAAGCCAATTTTTTATTAATCATCTATTTCATGAGATTCTATAATTTTGTTATTGATTTATAATTGTTTCTGCCAGTTGAGAATACTAAATATTTATTGATTTTTAGTTATTTGAATGTGCAGTTGAACGATGAGAGTAGTGTGACACTATGGCTGCATGAAATAATGTTAATAACAAGTGCATTATTAATTGGGGTCCAGCAAATTCAAACAAACCATTACCTGAATAATAATAGCAAGATCACTTTGTATAGGTGTAGTACTTTGAGAAGGGGTTGAGGCCTTACCTGTAAAACCAGGCTCTGTTTGGGGAGGACTTATTTTCACCGGTCAGGCGGTTACGACCGCATGAACAAGATCTTAATCAAGGTCAGGTTCATGCAGTCGTAATCGCTTGACCGATGAAATAAATCCTCTCAAACGAAGCCGAAGCGATATCAGAAGGAAATGCCTAAGTGTAATGCCAGCTAGAAGATGGACTAACAGCACATGTTGGAAAAACGCCTTTTAACAGGCTTCAACTTGAGTAATAATGTGATGCACGAGTCAAATGAAAATCCTGGATCCACCGCTGATAATGTCACTTTCAAATCCCATAAGAAGACTAGAGTCTGCGTGCAATTTAGGCTTATAAATATTGTCCTCATAATAGGATGGATAATAAACCCAATAGCTCTTAATAGAATAAGCAAAAGCCATATAACAGAGTGCCTGGCAACTTGTACCACAAACTATACAATATCCACATGAAATAGTTTTTCAATAATAGATGTTGATTATGGTAACTTATTAATATAGAACATATTAGCAATATTCTAAAAAGGGAATTTTGGATAAATTATTATTGATAAATAATAATATATAGCAATAAAGTGGCAACTTACTAAAATGATATTACACGTGATCAAAATGATAATATGGAAATAAATGAGCAAGTAGTACAAAGAACAAACACATCCACAAGTGAAGTCGGTTATATGGATCCTTTGTTATCATTGTGCCCTATCTTTTGTCATACTCTCACTAATGCCTAAGTACATTATGTTTTTTCCTTACAGTTTCATTCCAAATTTTTATTAGTCTATCCCTCCCTTATTTAACATGCCTAGTGGCCAGACAGGTGACTCTAATGGTCTCCTTTGTATGTATCCAAACCATCTTAGTCGAGCTTCTCACATCTTCTCATTGATTCTACTCCTCTCTTATCCCTGATACATTCATTCTTAATTTTATCCAGTCTTGTGTGTCCACACATCCGCAACTCCCATTTTTGGTCATGTAAACAATTCACAGCCCAACACGGCCAACACTCTGAACCATGGAGCATCGCTGATCTAATTGCAGTACGATAAAACTTGCCCCTAAGTTTTAATGATACTTTACGATCACATAAGATCCCTGACGCGCCTCTCCACTTCAACCAACCCGTTTGGATTTTGTGTCACAACTTTATCAATACCCCGGTCTTTTTGGACTATTGATCCAAGATATTTAAAACACTCACTACAGAAAATATCTTGATCACTCAATAACAAAATCATTCGTCCTTGTACTAATAAATTTAGGCTCCATATACTCTGTCTTTGTCATGATCAACCTAAAACCCTTCTTTTCTAAAATGTCTCGCCAAAATTCCAATTTTGTGTTTACACCCTCGCGCTTCTCATCAACGAAAACGATATCATCCGCAAAAAAAAACACCAAGATATTGTTTGTTGGATATGTTCGATGAGCTCATCTAAGATAAGGGTAAAGAGGTAGGGGCTTAAAACTAAAGCTTGATGTAAGCCAACAGTGAGAAACTCCAGTGTTAATCCTCCAAATGTTCTCACCCTTGTCACTGAATTTGTTTATGTATCTTTGATTATGTCAATATATGAAACATTTACAGCTTTCTTTCCTAAGACTCTCCATAAGATCTCTCTTGGAACTCTATCATAAACCTTCGCAAGATCAATATAAACAGCATATGCAAATCTTGTTTTCTTTCTCGGAAGTTGTCAATGAGTCTCCCGTCTTACTTTTCTTTCTATTACTGGTTTTCTTCTATTTTTCTAAACAAAAAATATACCATGAATCCAAATAGATTCTTCGAGATGAAGTCTCCCGTTTTACTTTTCATTCTATTACTCGTTCCCAGAGTTTCAAGTGAAGCAATTGGAGTTTCAAGTAATTTAAAGATTATGGGCCCAAACAGTACAGTTTGTTGTCAAACGCATATATAGCCAAATAGATGACTAAAAAATTTAATCAAGTAATTAATGATATAAAATAATGTTACTGACCTATAAATAGCCATTGGAGATCAGTTCACAGTAATATAAGGCTAAATTGCTGCTGCAAAGTGCAAACTAACCATTAGAAGCAATGAAATTTATAAGCAGGAAACTTTTTTTCCCTAAAAGCAGGAAACTTAGGCTCCGTTTGGGGGGACTTATTTACACCGGTCAAGCGGTTACGACCGCATGAATCAGACCATAATTTATGGTCCGATTCATGCGGCCGTAACCGCTTGACCGGTGTAAATAAGTCCCCCCAAACGGAACCTTATTAATAGCCAGAGGCCCAGAATCCAACGAAAATCAGGTCAAACATACAACAAGAACAGACTGACAGTAGTGCTTAAGATTAAACATCAGTATTGTAGCAGAATCATACCCTTAAAATTGCCGACAACAATCAGAAAACAACTCTGAACGAATAAAGAGGACAGTTCAACATTATTATAAAAAAGCTAATAATTTTTTCCCTAAATCTCATTTCCACCCGAACATCAAACCGAGTCCAAATCCAGACAATGAACTTGATCAATACCTGCGAGGAGGGGCGCGATCGAAGAACCTACCAGATGGGCATTCATAGGCAAAGTGCCCACGACCGCCGCAATTGTTGCAGACCATTAGAGGGCCCATGCATTCCCTACTGATGTGACCGATTTGATTGCAGTTCCGGCAGATGACGTCCCTATATCCACCGCCGCCACCGCCAACTCCTCCACGGTAGAAACCGCCGCCTCTATCTCCGATCGCATCAGCCTTGGGGCACTGCCTGGCCACGTGGCCCGATATGTTGCATAAGTTACACACGGGCTCATTGGAGCAATCCCGGGCCAAGTGGCCCGTCTTCCTGCAATTGTTGCAAGCTTTCTCGTTGGTGCAATCGGCAGCCATATGGCCTTGCTTGTAGCAGTTGTTGCAAAGTCTCATATCGCCAGGTGGCAGCCCAGGAGTGGGGCAATCTCGCGCAATGTGACCGGATTTTCCGCATGTGTGACAGATGCCTTCGTTGGAGCATTCGCTGGCCAGGTGGCCGGGCTCTTTGCAGTTCCAACAGAGGGCCTTCGTGGAGCACTCTGCAGCAATGTGCCTGTTCGGAATGACAATGTTTTAACCAACAAAATGGTGTATAAGCGCTTTAGCTTGTTTGGCCTCATGCACCGAACTGCCCAGATTTTAGGTGTAGGCTTTACAGTGTTTGAGTTTGTGAGCCATGGTGCTCCATGACAAACAAAAGACCGTAATATTGTTATCAGAACCCCATAAAAGATTTGATTTCATAACGAGCAAAGGAGCAAGTACCATATAATTGATGTTTATTGAGCAAGAGCAATGATTAAGGCTCTTTTTGGGGAGCTTGGTCCTTGTGGATGTAATTAAAAAATGCAATTAGCAATAATCGGTCACTAACAATATTGTCCCAAAACAAGGACCTAGAAAATTAAATTTGGGTCAAACTTGTGGGAGTAAAAATTCCAAAAGCCATTCTCTACAATCAAGCCTTTATCCCACTATAGTGGGGTCGGCTATATGGATCCTTTGTCGCCATTGTGCCCTATCTTTTGTCATAATCCCACTAATGCCTAAGTACATCATGTCTTTCCTTATAGTTTCATTCCAAGTCTTTATTGGTCTACCCCTCCCTCGTTTAACATGCCTAGTAACTAGACTCTCACAATGCCTAACAAATGCCTCTAATGGTCTCCTTTGTACGTGTCCAAACCATCTTAGTCGAGCTTCTCACATCTTCTCTGCAATTGGTGCTACTCATGTCTTATCCCTGATACATTCATTCCTAATTTTATTGAATCTCGTGCGTCCAGTTGTCCACACATCCACCTAAGCATTCTCATGTGCAAAATTAAATGCCCAACACTCTGAACCATAAAGCATCGCGGGTCTAATTGCATTACGGTAAAACTTGCCCTTAAGTTTGTTATCACAGTTCCAAAAGCCAAAAAAAAGACATAATTTTGTTTGTTATCACAGTTCCACTACGCCACAGCTCAAACGCAACAGTTGTTCCAAAGAGTCTAATGATCCATTTGGGATTAGCTTTGAGTGTTGGTGTAAAATTATAGTCATAAATTCCTGACCGCATAAGGATGGCTGTAGTAATGTTTCGACTCAACCGCCACTATTCTCCAAAAGAGCCAATGGCTCCGTTTGGAGCGACTTTTTTACTATAGTGAGTTGGACAAAAATGTCGTCATCATAGAATGAATGTTTTGCAAGACAATGATTATGACTGCCACCAGAGAAAAGAAAGTTGTTTTGAACATAAAAGCAGACGATATTCCTTGGTGAGGTTGGGCATTCACGAACGGCAGTTAATAACCACAGCGTTCAGGATCACTACCACAGTGCCAAACAAAGCAATAATGTGATATTGAGCAAAAAAACAATAATGTGATATTTTACCCGGGAAGTCCACAGTTGTTGCAGATTGCCACATTCGTGCATTCTCTAGCATAGTGTCCAGGCCTTTTGCAGTTTTTGCAAAGTTCAGGACGACTGAAAAAAAAGGAGATAACACCATGAACTATACAAAAGATATCACAATCAAATATACAGTAAATTAGTTCAAATGTACTGATTATTTGATTACTGATTCACTTCAATTGACATTTATCAAGTGTTTCAGACACAACTAAAAAGAATGGATGGTTTCATTAGTTTAATAAAAAATCATTTCTTGCAATCAACTATTTAAGCTACACTGAACTTAGGTCTTCAGATTTTAGAAAAGAAAGGAAGCCGAGGATCCTCAAATAGATTAATCACAGGGTTAGGAATAGAATGCATGAAACAAATATACCAGTAATTTTAGGGAAATCATCAGCAAAAGTACACAGAAAATGAGATGGACTATGGGGGCATCTGACATAATAGGGGCACTTTCCATATAGTGTCTTAAATTGTATTTTATTTTTTTCGAACAAGAAAACATCAGTTGTATGCTAACTACTGGATTAATGTATTTTCTAAAAAAAAAAACAAATTCCCTAATTTTTCATTGTATCACAAGTGCATATATACAGAGCTGTCAATTTGGCCTGATCAAAAATGAGTAAATTCATTTTTTTTGATAAATTCCTCACCTTTCCTATGACTTCCCAGAATGATCCTTCAATGCACGCCATTTCACAATAAATAATTTCCATAAACATTCTTAAACGACAAAATTCATTTATAAACCAGGCAAGAGCAATCCGCTGGCTTGGCTTGCCCGTGCACCGTTTACCACAGTGGCATAGAGGCAGCCCAGGTGTGGTTTCTATGCTTCGACATGGAGAAGCCTCACATGACACGAGACTACTTCAAGCAATTGTGTCAATGCGGGGAATCCTTTCAACAATTAAGTTCACTGAAATATACTAGTAATTGACAACTATGTGGCCAACATCCGACCTGAGGTGCACGTCTCCACCTTCATTGCGGAACTTATGGAGTGTCTTCGTCGGGACATCGAGTTTGAGTGTCCTCCTAACCTCACTACAGATTATGAGCCTGGCGCGGTTTTGCGATCACCCCCTTCAGTTGGATAGGATCGGCAACTATCAACAAATGCCACCACCTCCCAGATACGAACTGCCAGAATGCCGAGGCCACCATCCTGGGGGTAGATGCAGCGGACCAGCAACAAGTCAACAACTCCATAATTGTTCATCCGCATGCTATCTCCACAGATAAAAGAGCATTGTGCAAAGAAGCTTCTGCACCAGAACATTGGTGCAAAATGCTCATTTGGTTAGAGGTGGAAGATAGGGTGACAGTCTCTAGGGATGATGATGATTCAAAGATCTCGCTCCATGCATGACTAAGGTACTGACTTTGGGTTTTGGTGGAATCAGGGTGGCCAACCACTCCATTCAAATCTTGGTGGATTCAGGCAGCACCCAAAAATTAATTAGGAAGATTGTCGCTCAGCCTCTGGGTTTAGCCCAAGAAGGGCAAGCTGTGATCAGAGCCAACGATGAACAACAACCTAGTTCAGGCACATGTGCAAATAGGCATGTACGTTTAGCCCGGCAGGCATGGGCTTGTCGAACCCGTGTTATGATACCGGACGAGCCAGACCCATGCTGGGGGCGCATGTATCAACACCGTCCACGCGACACGGCCGCATGAGGGTGGGGAATGCTTCTTTATTTTCTATGCGCTTGTTTAATATTGTAAAGAGAGGACCAAAACCTTGTATATATTTCTTGAATAATTAGTTACAAGTATACACACACTTATATAGGAGAAGAAAGAAGAGAGAAATCCTAATACATGATGTGGGACTAATACAAGGAGAGAGAAAGAAGAAAACATGGGCCCTTAATTGGGCTTTTCTAACACTCCCCCGCAAGCTGGAGCGTACAAGTCGTAGGCACCAAGCTTGGATAAGAACTGATAGTATAGCGTCCTGGAGAGAGCTTTCGTCAGGATGTCCGTAACTTGGTCAGTAGCAGGAACATGCTCCAAATCTATCTTCTTTGACTGTACTTTTTCACGAATAAAGTGACAGTCAACTTCGATATGCTTTGTTCGTTCGTGAAAAACCGGATTCTTGGCAATATGAATTGATGCCTGACTGTCGCAAAATAAGGTTGTCGGATATGAGAGACGAACACCTAAGTCTCCCAGAAGGCCTTCAAGCCAGATTAGCTCAGAAACAACAGCAGTCATAGCCCGGTACTCGGCTTCAGCAGAGGAACGCGCAACCACAGTTTGTTTCTTGCTACGCCAAGTTATGAGGTGCCCACCAAAGTAAGTACAGAATCCAGTTGTGGAGCACCTATCATCAATAGATCCTGCATAGTCAGCGTCAGAATACGCAACAAGAGATAGAGATGTGGATGGCTTATACACGAGTCCTTGTCCGGGGGCAATCTTGAGATATCGAAGGATGCGCTCGACAGCTTGAAGATGAGATGTCTGAGGAGCGTGCATGAAACAGCTCACAACTCCCACAGCAAATGAGATGTCTGGTCGAGTCACCGTAAGGTAGATCAGCTTCCCGACCAAGGGTCTGTAATATTCCGGATTTGTAAGCAGCTTGTCAGAGTCAGAGCTATGGGCCGAGAGCTTGCGATTTGCGTCCATAGGAGTCTTTGCAGGTTTGCACCCAAAATAACCTGCATCATGAAGGAGGTCCATACAGTACTTCCTTTGAGATAACACAAGACCATCAGAGCGTCGTGCGACCTCGAGCCCAAGAAAGTACCGAAGGTTGCCCAGATCTTTGGTCTGAAAGGCGGAATTCAACTGTTCTTTGATCTGTTGTATTCCTGCCTTGTCGTCGCAAGTAATCAGGATATCATCAACGTAGACCAGAAGAATCACAGTCCCGATTGACCGGTGTCGGGTGAAGAGAGAAAAATCAGGCGAGCTCCGAGTGAAGTCACTAGCACAGACCACCTTACTGAACTTTTCAAACCACGAACGCGGGGACTGTTTGAGACCATAAATGGATTTCCGAAGGTGACATACCAAAGACTCCCTCGTGGTCTCAAACCCGGGAGGTTGCTGCATATAAACTGTCTCTTGTAGATCGTCGTTGAGGAAGACATTCTTAATATCCAGCTGATAAAGTGGCCAGTGACGATGAACAGCCAAGGAGAGGAGAACGCGGACCGTGTTCAATTTGGCCACGGGAGAGAAGGTTTCCTCGTAATCAAGGTCAGGTTGCTGAGTAAAGCCCCGTGCCACGAGGCGAGCCTTCAGACGGTCGATAGTGTCATCCGCCGCATGTTTAATGACATAGACCCATTTGCAGCTCACAGAGGTGTGGCCAGCAGGAAGAGGAACCAGATCCCAGGTCTGGTTAGCCCAGAGAGCCCGCATTTCATCGTTCATAGCGGCCCTCCATCCTGGGTGTCGAAGCGCCTCCTGCACATTATTAGGTATAGAAATAAAGGAGAGAGAAGTGGCAAATGCGTAGAGAGGCGGCGTGAGCCGATGTAGAGAGACGTAGTTGGCCAAGGGATGAGCTGTAGAGACGGGAGCGTGATCTGTCGTAGCCGAGGTATCGCTGGTGGCGGGGAGCTGGGTCACGGGAGCATCTTTGGATGGGCGACGAGAGTAGACACAGATAAGTGGTGGAGGAACCCGAGGAGGAATGGGGGGGAGGAGGAAGAAGACGGCACAGATGTCGTGACCGGTACAACAGGTCGGGGAATAAAGGGAGCAGAAGACGAGGTGGTGGTGGGTAAGTGGAAGGGCTGGTCTTCGCAGAAGGTGACATCCGCAGAAACGATCAGCTTTCCGTCAGTAGGAGAGTAGCAGACGTACCCCTTTTGAGTGTGGGAGTAGCCAATAAACATATACTTGGCGGCCCGAGCAGCAAGTTTGTCGGAAGGAGGGCCAAGAAGGTGGACATAGCAAACACACCCGAAGATCCGCGGTGTGAGAGAGGTGAGGGTGGTGGAGGGATAGAGGAGTTGGATGGGGGAGGCAAAATCAAGAACAGAGGAGGGAAGGCGATTGATGAGATGACAGGCGGTGGAGACATCAAAGTTCCAATATTCGATTGGAACGTGCATTTGGAACATAAGGGAGCGCGCAATATCGAGAAGATGACGATTCTTTCGTTCTGCCACCCCGTTTTGCTGAGGGATATACGCACATGAAGTTTGATGGATGACACCAAATTCAGTGCAGAGATTGGAGAAGGCACGACCCGTATACTCCCGAGCATTATCAGTGCGAATTACTTTGAGGGGGGTAACGAACTGCGTACGCATCTCAAGTAAAAAGGCGTGAAATACAGAGGTAAGTTCAGTTCGATCATGTAGTAAATAAAGCCACGTGGTACGAGAGTAATCGTCAATGAACGTTACAAAATAGCGAAAGCCAAAAATACTAGGGACTTTATAAGTACCCCAGACATCAGAATGAACTAAAGATAAGGGAGTACTACTCCTGTTACAGGCAGGGGGGAAAGAAGAACGATGTTGTTTGTCGTCGATATAAGATTCACAAGAGAACTCCCGTAAAGGTATATCAGGAAGAGCCCGCTTGAGAATCGAAAGGGGAGCATGTCCAAGGCGGCGATGTCAATCAACAGTAGAGATGGCGGAGAGAAGACGTGGTGGGATATCCAAGATGTACAGCCCATTCACCAGCTGCCCCTGACTAATGGTACTCCGGGTGCGGCGATCCTGCATAAGAAAAGAAGGTGAAAAGGTAATACAACAATCAAGGTCGTGCGTGAGACGACTAACAAATAATAAATTGAAAGGAGACCCCGAAACGTGAAGAACTGAGGAAAGAGAAAGGGTCGGTGTTAGCTGAAGAGCAGCGGAGCCAGAGACTGGTAGGGTGTCACCGTTGGCCACAGTGATGCGAGCAGGATGAGGCGTATGTAGATACGCTGTGGGTTTCTGGGAGGTGATATGGTGAGTAGCGCCAAAATCAACGATCCAACAAGGATTAGGAGAGAGACGGGTGATACTTTCCGCAGAGAAGGACGCAACAGAGGTGGCAGCGGAATCATCAGACGTCATGCGATTAGCAGAAGGAAAGGCCGGGCGGATAGCAAAGAGAAGGCCGGGCGGCGAGCAAAGAGGAGGTCGGGCGGCTAGCATAAGGAGGTCGAATAGAGAAGAGCAGGTGCGGTAGAGGCAGAAGTCGCACGGTCTCGATGGCACCAGCGACAAGAAGATTCGCGACCAGGATGCGGCTTGCAGCAAAAGAAGAGACCGCTAATCGACAAGACACGTCGCAGCGGCTAGCCTAAGGAGAGAAAGCCCGCACGGTCACGGTGAGGCCACAAGCGGGAAGAGAGAAAGCAGGCTGCGCGGATAGGGAGGAAGACCGCGGGGATATAAACAAGATGAAGTGGGACCCACGTGAGAGTTTATAAAAGAGAGAGAGGAGGAGAAGTGGAAGCCACGAGGAGAGAGAGCGGTTAAAAGGGGGCAGACCGCACGATATGACGGCTAGGAGAGAGAAGAAAAACACCGGGCGGTTTCCAGGAGAACAGGCCGGACAAGCAAGTCCGGGCGGACAGAACATGTAGACCGCAAACAGTAGACCGAATACAAGGTGGAGACCGGTGGCTCTGATACCATGTAAAGAGAGGACCAAAACCTTGTATATATTTCTTGAATAATTAATTACAAGTATACACACACTTATATAGGAGAAGAAAGAAGAGAGAAATCCTAATACATGATGTGGGACTAATACAAGGAGAGATAAAGAAGAAAACATGGGCCCTTAATTGAGCTTTTCTAACAAATATTATGCATTGCGGTTTTTATTAGTGCCCACATGTTTAAGCCCAGGTGTGGGGAGGCGAAATTTGGTGAACCAGTTATATTCCAGATGGACCCTTGGTTGGAAATTAAGCTGGTAATTTTCTCCTCACCCTCTCTCTCTCTCTCTACCCCTTCTGATTCCATAGGCCTAGCCGCTGGTTGTGGGTCCCGCAATTTCGCAATTGCACGACGCCGGGTCCCCCCCCTCCCTTCTCCTTTCCTCTCTTTCTCTTCCTCTTCCTCTCCTCAAACCTGTTCATCCCTTCCATCGGGTATTTCCCCCATCAACAGCCATAGCACCGTCGGGCTCCAGGAAGGGTTCCGCTGATCCTTGGTGGGATTCATCTCTCGTCGGCCCCATCACCAGATCCAGATCAGGAGGTCATAACAACTTGGTATCAGAGCCAAACACCGGAGTTCCACTCTCTGATACCTACCGCGCCGCCCTCTAGGTTCTTCGTCGCCCGCCCGCGCCCACACCGTCGCCCATCTTGTCAGCTGGTTTGCTGCCTGCGCCCGCCGTGAACCCCTTGCAGCCACCCGTCATGGCCGACAGTGGCCCCTCACTCACGTAAATCATGGAACTTTTTCAGTCCATGTTCGCCACCTAGAACAACAAGATGGAAGCTCTCAATGTATGTTTAGACGCCATGCAAGTTACAACCCACGCCGCCTCTCCCACCACGAGCCGAGTCGAGTCTCCTCACCAATGCGGCGACAACTTCGCTTTTCCTCGCTCTTTTAGGATGGAGTTCATGATCTATGAGGGCCGTGAGGATCCAATAATGTGGCTCACACGGTACGAGTTCTTCGCAAGTCAACATGCCCCAGACGAGGAACATGTCGGCATCGCTTCCTTCCACCTTGGACCGGCACAGCTATGGGTGACTCGATTCCTACGGTAACACCCTAGCCCTTCTTGGGAGGATTTACGGGCAGCACGCACACTTCGATTTGGACCTTCCATGCCGGGCAACCCCCTCGGCGACCTCATCGCCCTCAAGCACACAAGCCCTATTGAAACTTGGAGAAATTTTAGTTGTTACTGTCACGTGCCACATCCTTATTGCCGTCACAGCAGGTTGCCCTATTCACAGTCGGGTTGCCCGAACGACTGTGCTGGGACGTGGAGTTTCAGAAGCCGCAGGATCTCATCACCGCTATAAACATGGCCCACACTTGCGAGTGTCGTTTACTGCTTGACCGGCCTCCATGAGTGTTAGAAACCAGGTCGGGGTAGACTACAGCACCCACCGGTCCATGGCCGACTGCAGTCCAATGGCAAACAAGCATCCCCAACCAAATCTCCTGGGGTCCCACATTTCGGGTAAAGGCCGGGTCGGTTGTTGAGGCCCGGGGCTTGATCCCGGGACCTCCTTTATAAGAGGCGCTTAAGCCAACCTCTCATACCCAACTGCACTGCCTTAAGGCCTCAACAACCTACCCGGCCTTTACCCGAAATGTGGGACCTCGGGAGATTTGGTTGGGGATGCTTGTTTGTCATTCGACTGCAGTCGGCCATGGACCGATGGGTGTTGTAGTCTACCCAACTGCAGTGCAGTTGGGTATGAGAGGTTGACTTAAGCGCCTCTTATAAAGGAGATCTCGGGATCAAGCCCCGGGCTTCAACAACCTACCCGACCTTTACCCGAAATGTGGGACCCCAGGAGATTTGGTTGGGGATGCTTGTTTGTCATTCGACTGCAGTCGGTCATGGACCGGTGGGTGATGTAGTCTACCCCGGCCTGGTTTCTAACAATGAGCATGGCCCGCGCTTGTGAGTGTCGTCTCCTGCTTGATCGGCCTCCATCGGCCCGCCGGGACTATTTCGGCAACCGGCCACCGTCTGGTTTCTCCACTTCCAAACCGTCAAGTGGGGACAAACCGCCGCGACCCACTTTCTGACGCCGCTTGTCCCGACCCAAGAAAGTCGCACATCGTGAGAAGGGGTTATGCTTCAACTGCGACGAACCCTTCACCCCTAGTCACCAGTGCAAACAGTTATTCTGGTTGGAAGTTGACAACCCATCCGAGGATGAGGACGATGGACTCGACGACTCTGGCACGCCACAGCTCTCTCTCAACGCTCTAGCGGGGCCGCAGGACGGTTGCATCGTCCAGATGTATGTGGACGTGAAGGGAACATCCCTCCTAGCCCTCATGGACACGGGAAGCACCTACAGTTTCATTCGCCGAGACAGGGCCCTTAGTCTTCACCTTCATTTTGTCTGCAGTAGCCATGTCAAGGTGGCAGTGACAAATGGCCAGCAAATGGCGTGTCCCGGTGTGTGTCGACGCGTGACCTTTGTTGTGGATGGCTACAGCTCACCGACAGGTCTCTTTTTAGTGGACCTTTGGGGTTTTGAAATTGTATTGGGTGTTCGTTGGTTGCGAACCTTGGGACCACTCACATGGGATTTTGATTGCCTCACCATTTCATGGCAGGCAGGTTCTCGTGTGGTCCAGTGGCAGGGTCACGCTCTCGGGGAGTCTCCTTCCTCATTTTTAGTCCATACCGAGCCCATGACTACCCCGGCGGAGACGCCAGCCGACCACCTTCCCGACCCGGCCAACCTTCTACAGCTCTTCTCCAGGATATTCAACTTGCGCTCAGGCCTTCCCCCGAGTCGCCAACAGGACCATCGCATCTGCCTTCTTCTGGGCCCGGCCCCGGTAGTGGTGCGAGCATACTGCTACCCTTTCATCAAAAGGACAAGATCGAGCGGCAATGCAACCTTCACCAACAAGGTCTTATTCGGCGCAGTGTCTCCACCTTCTCTCCCCCAGTCATGTTGGTGCACAAGAAGAACAGTTCATGGCGGCTCTGCGTGGACTACCGGGACCTCAATGTTAACACAGTAACTGACAAATTTCTTATTCCGATGGTGGAAGAACTCCTCGACAAGCTACATGGAGCGTGCTTCTTGTCCAAGCTTGACTTGTACTTTGGCTATCATTAAGTCCGTATGGCGGCCGACGACGTGGAGAAAATTGCATTCTGCACGCACTATGGTCGTTTTAAATTTTTGGTCATGTTGTTCGGTCTCATGAACCTATGAAGCACCGACACTTCAAAATGCCCAATGTGTCGGTGTCAGACTCTTCGACACTCGTCCGAATCTCAGACACTCGTGTCGGAAGACCGATACGCTGGCTCACATGGGACTCGTGTGTCCCGCTCAATTGGACATGTATGTCCCTAAGCTAGCTACTCACGGTGAGGCGGGAAACAATTTGACTTGGAAGTGCAATTTTTGTGAAAAACATTTTATAAGTTTATATACAAGAGTGAGAGCACATTTGTTAATTATTGGTAGAAAAGGAATTCAAAAGTGTGTAAAAGTCTCGAGCAGTGATCTATTTGAGGTGGAAAACTAGAAAAAGAGGTGAATGCTAGAATAACGAGTTTTGCTCCTAAAAAAGTGTCTTTGCCCCCTTATAACATTTCAAGTAGTGAAGGTGGATCTACTAGTGGGGTGAATATTTTCTCTGGAAAGAGGAAGATTGAAAGTGGGGGAAAGGTTTGCTTAAAAATCCATTATTTTTACTAATGATATATAATGGAAATGTGTTAATGTTCTATCATTTTTTAACCTTTTCTTAAGTTTTGCATTTGAATATTTGATAAGTACTATTAAACATGACTTAGTTTATTTGAATATTTGTTAACTGTTCTTTTTTTTATTATTTGTTAAATGTTTTAGAATTTTCATAATTATAAAAATAAATATTTTAATATGTGTGTCCCAGCATGTCGAGATAAGATATTTTTTGAGAATTGATGAGTCACGTGTCATGTCGTGTCGCGTCACGTGTCGGTGCGACATAGTCACGAATGCTCCTTCAACCTTTCAGGCCCTCATGAACGAGGTATTCAACCCCTTCCTCCGCAAGTTTGTTCTTGTTTTCTTTGACGACATTCTTGTCTATAGCAAGTCATGGGCGGAACATCTCCAACATCTACATGTCGTTCTCAGCTTGGTGCACACTCACCAATTGGTCCTTAAGGCCTCTAAATGTTCCTTCGGGAAACGCTCCGTCACTTACTTGGGCCATGTGGTAGACAATTTGGGTGTTTCGGCCGACCCGGCAAAGCTCCAAGGAGTGGCGTCGTGGCTTATACCGCAAACCCTTACAAACCTACGCGGTTTCTTTGGTCTCACGAAATATTACCACCGTTTTATTCACAATTACGGGATCATCACAGCTCCCTTGATCAGTTTACTCTGGAAGAACACCTACATGTGGACGGAAGCCGCAACTCAGGCCTTTCACTCTTTACAAGTGGCATTGTTATCCGCTCTTGTTCTTCGTCTGCCGGATTTTCCTTCCTTGTGGAATGCGACGCCTCAAAACTCGATTATGGTGTCGTCCTCCAACAAGAGGGGCATCTGATAGCTTATTTCAGTCGTCAAACGGCCATCCATCATCGCAAACTACCGGCCTACGAACAAGAAGTCTTTGGGCTCGCCAAAGTCGTTCGGCACTGGAGCACTTACTTATGGGGCCGCTCCATCATTCGGACGGATCACTACAGCTTAAAGTACTTACTCAAACAGCGGCTATCGACGATGTCGCAACAACGATGGGTGAGCAAACTTCTCGGCTTCGACTTCCAGGTGGAGTACAAGGTCGGTGTGCTCCACCGAGCCGTCGATGCTCTTTCTCACCGCGCTCCTTGCCATCTCCTTTCCCACGGCGGATCTCCTCTCCTCACTCCGCCACGAAATCCAACAGTCTCCCAGCCTTTCAGAACTCCTCCACCGGACGGCAACAAACTGCAAGGATCAGCATTGGACCGCCCGTGACGGACATATATTCTACCGTGATCGTGTGTGTGTGGACACGACATCGCCTCTTATTTCCACCATTCTAGAGGATGCTCATTTCCGTAGTCACGTGGGCGTTCACCACACACTCCAATGCTTGCGAACGAAGTTCTATTGGAAAGGAATGTGAAAACATGTTCATGCTTCCATTGCGGCATGCACAGTTTGTCAAAGAAACAAGACTGATCACATCCTTCCTGCGGGGCAGGTCCAACCCCAACCGGTGCCCACACAGATTTAAGCGGACCTCTCCATGGACTTTGTGGAAGGGTTGTCTTCGTTTTGCGAGAAGTTGATCCTGATGGTGGTGGTCGATAGGTTCTCCAAGGGGGCCCATTTCATCGCCTTACCTCGGCCACTCGTTGCCAAGAACGTCCCTCGGATATTCTTCCAAGAAATATTTTGCTTGCACGGCATGCTAGACTCTTGTTCCAGACAGGGATAAGGTGTTCACAAGTCAATTTTGTCAATTTTGGAAGGAGCTTTTCTCACTCAGCGGGACCAAGCTTACTTTTTCTTCCGCTTAGCACCCGCAGTTGGATGATCAGACTGAGGTGGTCAACCGCACCCTTGAGATGTATTTGTGATGTGTCAATGGTGATCGTCCTCGGGATTGGCCACACTGACTTCCTTGGATACAATATTGCTACAACACCGCATACCACACGGCATTGAAGACTACGTCGTTCCGCTTCATCTATGGCCGAGAACCTCCAAGTCCTTCTGTCTTATGTGGGTGGCTCTGCTCGCTTGGATGTTGTGGACCGCAAATTGATCGACCGCGATGAGTTCTTCCAAGCAACCCGGAACCTCCTCGTTCAGGCCTAGCAGCACATGGAAGACAACTACAACCGTGGCCCCTGTGATCTTACTCTTGTCATGGGTGATTGGGTTTGGGTGCGGCGCCGCCCATTCCGTCAAGTGACCGCTATCCGGACCGCCTCGAACAAATTGGGTCCAAAATATTTTGGACCCTTCCAAATTACAAAATGCATTGGTGACATGGCATACTGCCTTGAGCTACCTTTGGAGGCACGCATCCAAGACATTTTTCATATTTCCCAGCTCAAACTCTTTGTGGGGCCTCCGTCGTCTTCTCCACTAGTTGATCTTGTCGTGGGTGATTGGGTTTGGGTGCGGCGCCGCCCATTCCGTCAAGTGACCGCTATCCGGACCGCCTCCAACAAATTGGGTCCAAAATATTTAGGACCCTTCCAAATTACAAAACGCATTGGTGACATGGCATACTGCCTTGAGCTACCTTCGGAGGCACGAATCCAAGACATTTTTCATATTTCCCAGCTCAAACTCTTTGTGGGGCCTCCGTCGTCTTCTCCACTAGTTGATCTTCTGGTACAGCTTGGGGACAAGTTGTCTTTCGACGAGGGCAGAGATGTTATGATACAGGACGAGCCGGACCCACGCTGGAGGCGCATGTATCAATGTCGTCCACGCGATGCAGCCGCATAAGGGTCGGGTGATGCTTCTTTATTTTCTATGCGCTTGTTTAATTTTATGCATTGCAGTTTCTATTTGTGCCCACATGTTTAAGCTCAAGTGGGGGGGGGGGGATTTGGTGAACCGGATATATTTTGGGCGGACCCTTAGTTTGGAAATTAAGAAAATAATTTTCTCCTTACCCTCTCTCTCTACCCCTTCCGATTCTGTTTCGCTAGCCTCCGGTTGCGGGTTCTGCGATTCCGCAGTCGCACGGCGCCAGGTTCCCCATTCCCCCAGCCCTTCTTCCCTTCTCCTTTCTTCCTTTCTTTCTCTTCCTCTGCTAAAACCGGTTCATCCCTTCCATCGGGTATTTCCCCCATCATCATCCATAGCACCGTCGGGCTCCGGGAAAGGTTCCGCCGATCCTTAGTGGGATTCATCTCTCGTCGGGCCCGTCACCAGATCCAGATCAGGAGGTCATAACACCCTGCTCAGGCACGCTGTTGAAAGAAGGGGTAGCTTTTATTTGATAATTTAACATATATATTAGAATTTATAGTTTAGAGCTTCCATATATTAAAAAAACAGATGTTTACTTTATTCAAGATTTCAAAACAGACATGATACAACATTACAACTAAAACTTTTGACTTTAATCTTTCTGTTTTCATATTACAAAAAAATTTACAAATAATATGGCATCTCTCTTAAATCATAAGCATTACAGTAACAAAAACTACAAGCCACTCATCATCAACAAAATCCAACGAACTCAATTCATCAACTTCAAATGAGATATCTTCGTTGGATGATGTGGGTTGTCCTCTCTTCATTGCGTCTAGATAATTCATGTATCAAGTTCAAATCTCCATCAATTCATAGTCCCGACGACGGTTGACACCTCAGCCCATTCGAAATTGTGCTTCCATTGCGGCATGCACAGTTTGTCAAAGAAACAAGACTGATCACATCCTTCCTGCGGGGCAGGTCCAACCCCAACCGGTGCCCACACAGATTTAAGCGGACCTCTCCATGGACTTTGTGGAAGGGTTGTCTTCGTTTTGCGAGAAGTTGATCCTGATGGTGGTGGTCGATAGGTTCTCCAAGGGGGCCCATTTCATCGCCTTACCTCGGCCACTCGTTGCCAAGAACGTCCCTCGGATATTCTTCCAAGAAATATTTTGCTTGCACGGCATGCCAGACTCTTGTTCCAGACAGGGATAAGGTGTTCACAAGTCAATTTTGGAAGGAGCTTTTCTCACTCAGCGGGACCAAGCTTACTTTTTCTTCCGCTTAGCACCCGCAGTTGGATGATCAGACTGAGGTGGTCAACCGCACCCTTGAGATGTATTTGTGATGTGTCAATGGTGATCGTCCTCGGGATTGGCCACACTGACTTCCTTGGATACAATATTGCTACAACACCGCATACCACACGGCATTGAAGACTACGTCGTTCTGCTTCATCTATGGCCGAGAACCTCCAAGTCCTCCTGTCTTATGTGGGCGGCTCTGCTCGCTTGGATGTTGTGGACCGCAAATTGATCGACCGCGATGAGTTCTTCCAAGCAACCCGGAACCTCCTCGTTCAAGCCTAGCAGCGCGTGGAAGACAACTACAACTGTGGACACCGTGATCTTACTCTTGTCATGGGTGATTGGTTTTGGGTGCGGCGCCGTCCATTCCGTCAAGTGACCGCTATCTGGACCGCCTCGAACAAATTGGGTCCAAAATATTTTGGACCCTTCCAAATTACAAAATGCATTGGTGACATGGCATACTGCCTTGAGCTACCTTTGGAGGCACGCATCCAAGAGATTTTTCATATTTCCCAGCTCAAACTCTTCGTGGGGCCTCCGTCGTCTTCTCCACTAGTTGATCTTGTCGTGGGTGATTGGGTTTGGGTGCGGCGCCGCCCATTCCGTCAAGTGACCGCTATCCGGACCGCCTCCAACAAATTGGGTCCAAAATATTTAGGACCCTTCCAAATTACAAAACGCATTGGTGACATGGCATACTGCCTTGAGCTACCTTCGGAGGCACGCATCCAAGACATTTTTCATATTTCCCAGCTCAAACTCTTTGTGGGGCCTTCGTCGTCTTCTCCACTAGTTGATCTTCTGGTACAGCTTGGGGACAAGTCGTCTTTCGACGAGGGCAGAGATGTTATGATACAGGACGAGTCGGACCCACGCTGGAGGCGCATGTATCAATGTCGTCCACGCGATGCAGCCGCATAAGGGTCGGGTGATGCTTCTTTATTTTCTATGCGCCTGTTTAATTTTATGCATTGCAGTTTCTATTTGTGCCCACATGTTTAAGCTCAAGTGGGGGGGGGGGGGGGGGATTTGGTGAACCGGATATATTTTGGGTGGACCCTTAGTTTGGAAATTAAGAAAATAATTTTCTCCTTACCCTCTCTCTCTACCCCTTCCGATTTTGTTTCGCTAGCCTCCGGTTGCGGGTTCTGCGATTCCGCAGTCGCACGGCGCCAGGTTCCCCATTCCCCCCGCCCTTCTTCCCTTCTCCTTTCTTCCTTTCTTTCTCTTCCTCTGCTAAAACCGGTTCATCCCTTCCATCGGGTATTTCCCCCATCATCAGTCATAGCACCGTCGGGCTCCGGGAAAGGTTCCGCCGATCCTTAGTGGGATTCATCTCTCGTCGGGCCCGTCACCAGATCCAGATCAGGATGTCATAACACCCTGCTCAGGCACGCTGTTGAAAGAAGGGGTAGCTTTTATTTGATAATTTAACATATATATTAGAATTTATAGTTTAGAGCTTCCATATATTAAAAAAACAGATGTTTACTTTATTCAAGATTTCAAAACAGACATGATACAACATTAAAACTAAAACTTTTGACTTTAATCTTTCTATTTTCATATTACAAAAAAATTTACAAATAATATGGCATCTCTCTTAAATCATAAGCATTACAGTAACAAAAACTACAAGCCACTCATCATCAACAAAATCCAACGAACTCAATTCATCAACTTCAAATGAGATATCTTCGTTGGATGATGTGGGTTGTCCTCTCTTCATTGCGTCTAGATAATTCATGTATCAAGTTCAAATCTCCATCAATTCATAGTCCCCACGACAGTTGACACCTCAGCCCATTCAAAATTATGCTACTCAAATTAAATGCAAATTTTGAAATTATGGTACTAGCTCAGTTATCTTACTATAGGCGCAAAGCCTGACGGCTGGCCTGCCAACGGCTTTAGAGTCATTGGTCCAATTGCTCAGCACTATGGTACTAATCGTGTGGGTCTCCACCCTAATCATGATTTTCTAGCTCCACTTGCAATGTGTGTTGGTTGGCGAAGAGCGAAAGAGCTCCCAACGCCGTCGCCTCCAAAATTATATGACGCCGCTGTGCATCGTGGACTCTTTCTTATTATTGCATTTAAATTTCATTTACTACTTTCGCGCACTTTTTTTTTGCAATCGTTTGGCTCTTCGGTTTGACCGGCCGTTGAGACCCTAAATAAATAGGTCCGATAATTTTAATCGTAGGACGTAACGGGCAAGCCTAATTTATTTAAGAACTCATGAATTTAAATAGGGGGAAATTTCAGGAAAAATCAAATCAAAACTATTAGAAGATATCATTTTATGAGGAAATATTTGGGAAGATATTTTGCTTCAAATTATTGGGCAAAGTTTAGAAAAAATCCAATCAGATGATAATGTTTATTTGGAAAGGTTGTATTTGGGAAATACTCTTTGGAAAGAAATTGAAAAAAGCAAATATGGTGACTTATAATAAAAGGGGGCCGTGAATCAGAGAAAGGTAGAACCGGAGAAAGTGGGAAACGATCTTCCGCTTCCTACTTCTTGCCGGTTGAATCATCCTGGGATTTCACCTCCCGTTCTCCGCCGTTGCAGCCAGAGAAGACTTCCGCCCAAAACTGTCGTCGGACAAAGGAGTCACACTCGCAGCGCCTAACCCTACCTGGTGCCGCCGTCTACAGCGCCAGTTTCATTCTACTGGGCCGCCGTCAACCTCGAAACGTTATTCCGGCAGCCTGAAGACCTGTGCACTGTCGACCTCACCCACTCTTCCAGTTGCAGTGACCGAAAACACCGCTCAACTCATCCTCCCTCCAGCAGCCGCAAATTCTTAACCAAGGCCAATTGTTGTCGACCCTGACACCTGTTTCCAGCTAACAGCCGGCCGACAACGGGTTTGATTATGCCTACGGGTTTGGAATTGACTACCCCCTTGTGGTAACATCGCTCATTATTCGCTCAAATTGTTAGATTTAAATTTATGCATCACTTAAATAATTGAAAGCTTGCCCCGAGCGTTCGAACATTTTAATTATCGTCGATTCCATAAATTATTGTTTGTGGTGCGTTTGTGGATGTGCGGAATCCGCTGTGATTCAAATCATAATTCGTCTGAGATTCGTACTCAAATAAAAATTAACGGTTTTGCGAAAACTATCGATAAGAGTAGTTTTAAGCACGAAGACTTCAATTTAGCTGCTCGACCTCATTCAAAATTAAAAATCCACTTATTTCTGTTAAAATTCATAATTACATTTCATAACAAAATAAACTATTTTGATTTAAAAGTAATTATTTTCAAACCCTAGTCGAGTCTACATCAGTTTGGTATCAGAGGGACTATGATTCGCTCCTATCGCGAATCACGCGATCCTATTTTCAGTTTCTTTTAAAAAAAATCTATTTTAAAATATTATAATTTATTTTCAAAAAAAATTACTTTTAGTCAAGTCGTTATTTGATTTTAAAATTAAAAAAAAAAAAAAATTTTCTCTAATTCAAATTATTTTAAATGGAAAATCGCGTCGGAAAAATCAAAGATAACACCACCGCACAGAGTACACAAATTCAAAACCTAACGAAATCTATTGAAGCGCTAACCGCAAGTCTCAATGAGAATCGGAGGAGGTTAAGTGATCAATGGGTTACGTGTGAGCGTTAATGCGTTAGAGGCCAACCAACACTTAGGCCTAAATCCTCCACCCCGGTCGAGCACTATCCAAATCATAGGAATTTGGAACAAGAAAATCCACAATATTTCGAGCCGGTAGTCCACAATATAAGAGAACCACCTCGTTGGGATTTAGGAATAAAATTATATGATAGCAATTTTGAGGGACCGATAGAGCCTAAGGGTTGCTTAGACTGGCGTGATAGAATGGATCACTACTTAGTTTGGAAGCAATTGACTCCAACTAGGCAAGTAGAGTACGTTGTCCTTAGGCTAAAGGATTCTGCCTTAGTCTGGTGGGGACAATTAGAGCTCACCAGATTCAATTTAGGGTTGCCTCACATCACCACCTGGAATGAATTTAAGGCCCAACTTAGAAAGCGCTACGTTCCCCGTGATTATTTCCAAACTTTATATCGTAGATTCCATAATCTACGACAGGAGAAGTCAACAGTAGATGAGTACACGGATGAGTTCCTTGTTCAACAGTCGAGGCTAGATCTTCGTGAGGATGATGACATGATTGTATTTCGTTATCTTAATGGGTTACGTTATTCCATACGGGATCAACTAGAGTTGCACGACTATCGCAATTTAGGGGAAGTCTCTAGTAGAGCTCATAGAGTGGAGTCCCTACAGAAGCGCACATCCGGAGTCAGATCTACGGATAAATCTACATCCAGTATTGCCACTACCACCACGGCTCGGATCGCGGATTCCCCTCACTCACCCATTATTGTCGGGACCCTGACCCCGTCCACTGCCCCCTCCAAGGGTAAAGAGGTTATTGGGGCTAAGCCCAGCACTAGAGTATTCAGATGCTTCAAGTGTATGAAGCCCGGACACAAATCATCTGAGTGCCTGCGAAGCAACTTCGTCGCTATTATCGATTCTACTGATGGACGAGAACCTGAGTACGGAGTCTACATTAATGAGTGTCTCACCCGGAGCATGAGTCAGAGGATGTCGTAGAAATGGAAGGTGAGCATGCCGAACATTTAGTTAGTGTCCTGCGTTATAGTCTGATTACCCCTAGCGAGCCTACTGAGGATGACCATAGAAGACAAGAAATTTTTCACACCACTGCACGCATTCAGGGACAATTCTGTTTCTTTATTATAGATAGTGTTAGTATGGAGAACTTCGTTTCTCAAAGCATGGTCGACATATTAGGACTTGAGACGCATTCGTTAGAACAACACTACAACTTATCTGGAGTCAATAGTAATTTGACTATGTTTGTCACTCATTGTTGTCTAGTAGAGTTTTCTATAGGGAGCACGTACTCGGATAGAGTATTATGTCATGTCGTTGTTATGGATGTCTGTCACATCCTATTAGGGAGATCTTGGCAGTACGATCGACGTGTCATGCACGATGGTACGAGGAACTCTCACACCTTCGAGCACCACGGGAACAAGATTGTTCTTTTACCCCAGAAGAACTGTCTCATTCCAAGGGCACGTGAGAAGACCTCTACGACTCCTAGTTCACTTGTTGTTACCTCCACTACACTACTGATTATCGCATTCCCGCCTGAACCTCCACCCAATGAATTAATTTGTGACCCAGATGTATCCCTCACCCCACTTTTATCAATTCGTGACGTGCCACCTGATATTACTCAGTTTCTTCACATTATATTTGTTGGACACTCACCATGCACACCTCACTCTGTCAATTTCATATTTAGAGCCTGTGTTTTAAATTCACCCCACTGTTATTTAGAGACAGGCAAAGTTGAGAAATTGCAACAATATATTAAAAATTTTCTATCATACTTTTGGAACAGCTTATGGGGTCGAGAGAAAATCAAATTCGAATTTCATAGCTCTTAGTACTCTCTAATTGATAGAAAGACCAATATCATTAATTGGAATGAGAACATCCTTAGGCACGTAAGTGGGGCGAAACTAACGCATATGAATCTTATACCTCCACGAGCAAAGTCCTCAAATAATAATTCTAAATCCCGTTTTTTTATTATATCTCCTTACGAGATTATTTCTGTGTTACTCCACCTACCTGACCGTCATCATCTCTCATTCTGCGAACGTATTTCATTCAACGTCCAAGCTCATTTTAATTCTTTAAATGAATTGCATAAAAATATTGCTAACAAATTGCAAGCAACCTTTAAAAATTATAAATTCATGGTCAGTCGTTATCGCCGTGAATTGTACCTTTCAAAGGAAGATTGCGTGGTTGATTATTGCAGGAGGTTTTGTCCTTTCCAAATTCAGATGCATATAGAGCCACCTGTCAAATCCCCAGACATTCCATCCGATGCAGCACTAGCGACGACATCTGACTTCTCCAGTGCCAGTTTTTGCGAGTTCTCGTCGGGGTCGAGCTCTTTCAACCTCGGGGGAACTAATGCAACCGTCGTCGCCTCCAAAATTACATGACGCCACTGTGCGTCGTGGACACTTTCTTACAATTGCATTTAAATTTCATGTACAACTTTTGCGAACTTTTTATTTGCAATCGTTTGGTTGTTCAGTTTAACCGCCGTTGAGACCCTAAATAAATTAGTCCGGAAATTTTAATCGTAGGATGTAACGGGTAAGCCTAATTTATTTAAGAACACAAATTTAAATTGGGGGAAATTTCCGGAAAAATCAAATCAAAAGTATTAGAAGATATCATTTTATGAGGAAATAATTAGGAAATATTTGGGAAGATATTTTGCTTCAGATTATTGGGCAAAGTTTAGAAAAAATCCAATCAGATGATAATTTTTATTTGGAAAGGTTGTATTGGGGAAATGCTATTTGGAAAGAAATTGAAAAAAGCAAATATGATGGCTTATAATAAAAGGGGGTCGTGAATCAGAGAAAGGTAGAACCGGACAAAGTGGGAAACGATCTTCCGTTTCCTACTTCTTGCTGGTTGAATCATCCCGGGATTTCCCCTCCCATTCTCTATCGTTGCAGCCAGAAAAGACTTCCGCCCGAAACTGTCGCCAAACGAAGGAGTCGCACTCACCACGCCTAACCCTGCCTGGCGCCGCTGTCTACCGCGCCGGTTTCATTCTGCTTGGTCGTCGTCGACCTCGGAATGCCATTCCGACGACCTGAAGACCTGTGCGTCGTCGGCCTCACCCACTCTTCCGGTCGTAGGGACCGAAAACACCGCTCAACTCATCCTACACCTAGCAATCGCTGACTCTTCATTGAGGCCAATTGTTGTCGACCCAGACACTTGATTCCAACTAACGGCCGATGACGGGTTTGAGTCTGCCTACGGGTTTGGGATTGACTACCCCCTTGTGGTAACATCGCTCATTCTTTGCTCAACTTGTTAGCTTTAAATGTTTGTCTCACTTAAATAATTGAAGGCTTGCCTCGAGTGTTCAAACATTTTAATTACTGTTTATTACATAAATTATTGTTTGTGGTGTGCTTGTGAATGTGCAGATTCTGCTGCGATTAAAATCATAATTCGTCTGAGGGACGTACTCAAATAAAAATTATCGATTTTGCGAAAACTATCGGTAAGAGTGGTTTTAAACACGAAGACTTCGATTTAGCCGCTCGGCCCAGTTCAAAATTAAAAATCCACTTATTTCAGTTAAATTTCATAATTTCATTTCATAACAAAATAAACTATTTTGAATTAAAAGTAATTATTTTCAAACCCTAGCCGAGTCTACATCACAATATCTTGCCACCATTCAACCCTCAAACTTTACGCAGTGGATCTTGAAGAGCTTACTAGAGAATCATGTCGCTCTTTTCATCCGGTGAGTCTTTCTTTGCCGGCTAAGATCCTAGGACCATCACATCCACTGGTTACCTAGGACAACATTGATAATTGTCTAACTATATCTGTTCCCATTTATTCAGAAGGAAGGGATCAAGAACAATGTCATGAGATGTTTCAGTATGGGGTCATTGCCAATCCCCATTTTCATGACCCACCGTGCTAGTCAACAAGCAAGATGGGTTATGGCACTAATTGAATGCCAAAATCATCAAGGCCAAATTCTTGATCCTAATGGTCAGCAAGTTCTTCCACAAACTACATGGAGCTTATTTGTCACCAAACTAGACATGCGCTTCAGGTACCACCAAATTAAGTTTCATGCAAATGACATGGAGATGAGCTTCTGAACCCACCAAGGACGCTTTGAGTTTTGAGTGATGTCATTCAGTCTCACTGATGCCCCCTCAATTTTCCAAACACTGATGAATTAAGCACTCAAAACCTTCCTCATTAAATTTGTGTTGGTTTTCTTCAACAACATACCAATCTACAATTCCACATGAATCTAACACTTACGCCACGTTGGGATGGTGTTTGAAACTCTCCACCGCCACTAATCGGGCCTAAGGTAAGCGCCCACAACAATCACCGATCACCCTAGGTGAATCCAACGCATCATCAACCCCTTAGGGTCCTCTCAGAGCAAGGCTGGCCTCCCTGTCAACTCCATACAAAAACCCAGCTATTGTCCAACTCCAGTCAGCGCTCCAACAGCCTCAACCACCCAGTCGACTGAAACCAAGCGCAAGCAACACTGTCCTCCAGCGTCGGAAAGCCTCGGGTGGCCTCTCTTGTGAGCGCATCCAGCCTTCAAGTATTCCTTCTATCCTCCACATTTGACACTCAAGCTTCAATCGTCGACCCCATCAAGGTTGCTAATGAGGATCAATGGGTAAAAAACATTCTCAAGAACATCCATCTCATGCCTTCATCGCATCACATCAACAACTGATCTTACGCGGCATGTAACAAGTATTGTCATCAAGTTAGTGTCTAAATCATGTTACTATAAAACATTTTTAAGATTAGCTCATAAAACTAAGCAAATTGACAATCAACATATGGACTCTATACAATAACACATGATTCAAGTATCTAATGATAAACTATAGTAAATTGTCCTAAGATGAATCAATAGTTTAGTTGCTAAATCACGTTTGTCCTATCATAATTTCATGACAAAAATCATTTATGGTGGCATCTATGAGTTTAGAGAATATTTATCAAATTAACTTATTAAGAAACAACCATGGAAATGATAGGTTTGGCTAAAAAATCTTGAAGTATTTTAAGAAGACGAATTTCAAGTGGGCTACTTGTAAAGACCTAAAGGATAAAAGAACAATTCAAAGCAAAGTTCTTAATTTAGATATTTTTTCTCTAATAAACATAATTGAGATTAATTGATTAACCATAAAATAACACTTCATTTCAATTTCTCTACCATATACAAAGAAATACTTTCGGGCAATACCGTGTAACCTTGCCATACCATCCAAGCAATCCGGATCATCCGATCCGGTTAAATCATAACATCTCAGTCATTTGATTACCAACATACCATTGGATCAATCAGGACCGTCCATCTAAATTTTTAATGGGCTCCTACACCTAGAAGTCCAGGGGGTCCTAAACTTATTTTAATAGGGTCACTATCCTACAATGTAAAATTACATTTTTACCCTTCAGATGGTGAAAAGAATCCAATTAATGACATAGACCGTTTTGTATATAACCCGCACACGTCGAGACCCACCGGCTATGCATATACACGCCCGCTCAGGCCCACCCGCATTGCATAGCCCGCAATTCATTGTCAAATTTCAAACAATGAATTCCTATCCTATTATTTAAACCAGAACAAGCTTGTTAAACCCATGATGTGGGATTAAAAATTAGAAATAATGAAAAAAAATAAAAATAACAAATTAAAATAGAACGCCTAGTGGGGTTCGAACCGGCTATCGCCTGTTGATAAGTCAGGCGCCTTATCCATTAGGCCAATAGCGCTTTTGCGTTTATATTAAAAACTAAAATTTATTTAAATACACACACACACACACATATATATATATATATATATATATTAATTATTGGGTTCCTCTTTTAACTTTTTAAATATAAAAATAAATTAGTAACTAAAACAAATACAAAAAATTTTTAATTATAAAAAATTTATGTTAAACAAATCATATGATAAAAAATTTATTAAGAACCGTCGGGGGGGCTGTCGAAGCCCGCCGGGGTGGAGGGTGGGGGGGAAGTCCGCCGAGGGGTCGCGCTGGGCACGGGGGCCCCGTACACTATCACTCGTTTTACATACAACTATTTCTATTTTAGGAATATATTGTTTTATAGACCTTGAGGATGTTTGATTATCCTCAAACTTCGTGATTTAAGTTTAAATAATTTAGGGCATGAAATCTGTGCTAGGAAAATATTATTATTTAATACTACATGACTTATTTTATTTGTGTTTACAATTAATTAATGATAAATATATTATTTGACTAAATTTGCTTTGGACCTGTGGCATATGTCATCTTACTATAGTTGCATATTTTAAGACAATGTTGGGGATATTTTAAATTGATTCTTCTTGATTTTCATTCTAAATTTTAATATATATATATATATATATAATTAGCATATATACATTTTACTTAAACTTTATAGGATTTTTTAATATCATTTGATATTTTTTAACACGCCTTGCAATTTACCGTAAATGTTGTTTTCTAGCATGTAGTTATATTGTTGCTACTTTGTTTTCAAAGCCTCCTGATCTCTTTTATTTTGATATTTTGCCTATTCATTAGCAATATTATTTATAAGAAGAACCTGAGCATTTTTACAAGTCACTTCTACAAAAACACAACTCCCTAAAGGTTTTGGAGAGGTCATTTTGCGTAAAACAAGAAAGTGGGGTTCTCTTAGCCCATAAAATAAAAAGGTGACATACTTTGAGCATAGCAAGAAGAACATAGGTGCAATGGAAACTCTGCCATAGAGAAGAGGGCTTCTCTGTTAGAACTTAGAAAGGAGCAGAACGCAAAGCAAGGTGTCTTAGGTGTGGATGTTTGGGGGGTCAGTCGTGGCTTACTTTATTGTTTATGTAGTGAATTAAGATGATTACATGCTTATATACAATAATGATAGAGTAAACAAGATACATTTGCTAGAAATTTTTACAAAACATTTGAGGTAACATAAAAGCTCAATTATAAGTATTCATTTTGTGAATTCACAAGATTTTAAATATTTATATCTTATTTCCATTGTGCCTTAGTTCTTTGCCTTCAATTGTAGAAGTTTGGAAAGAAATTTTAAGTGCTAATTGTGCACCCAATTAACTCCCATATTGCTATCTTATACTTCATAATATGTTAAGGTAGATGGTTTATTTATTGAATAACATTAATAGGTTGCTAGAAGACAAGTTCTTTAAGCATCCATTTTGCCTCTTCACAATAACCAACAGATCTTCAAACCTGGCAAGTTGCCTCTCCCTGCTAATCAAACTTATTTCAACTTGTCAAACTAAATTCAATTTAACAAATTAGAGCCGACCAGCAGACATGTTTTAGCTACTCAAAAAATAATGTTCTATATCCAGCCACCAGGCATCAGCAGTCATTAACCTTGAAATTGTATGTATGAAAATTGGATGCTGCAAGAGCATATGATCAATATTTCTTCGGGAGCAGGCAATTCTTTCTGGATGGGTTTGGACGAAAAATTCAATTTTGGCTCAGCCTAAACCGAACCCTTCTGATTTAGGTTTGGTTTGGTCTGGTTTAGGTTTGGTTACGTAGACTCGATTTTTAGTAAATGGTATTTGATTTAGGGTGATGCCATGTGGCAATGGCCCATTGACAAATGATTTCCAAATCATCCAAGCCATTAGCCTGAATACAATTGACAGCACAATTTGGCAAACTCCTAAAGCAAACCAATATAATGATCTACATAAACAAATAAATGTAATCACCAATCCAATCTCACACCGAGTAAATCCTTGACAATTCCTTTTAAATAAGCCACCAAAATATTGTTGTGATCAAAGCAAAGAATGTGACTGCTCTAAGAAAAAGGTAGTCATTGAAAATAGAAGAAAGAAAAAACAAAAGCATCTCAGAAGACCATTCCCCATGAGTTTCTTCACTGAACATCAAAGTGCAAGGATAACAATATGGAATTTATCATCATTGATGCTGATTTCAAAAAATTGGCATAAACATTTTGGGAATTTATGATAAATCAATAAAAAGTTCGCAAAAATATATAGCAAGTAATTAAGATGCACACAGAAAGCATACAAATCACGATTACTATATTGGTCAGAAATAATATGTGCATAGACTTCCTCAGCCACAATAAATTCATTCAACAAATAATTTTATATGAACATATGATAAAAAAACAAAGGTTGCTCCATCGAATGACACTCTGCAATTTAAGTTACCTAGGACATATCATCTGTCCTAACATGTGAAAAAAAAACTTAAGATTTTGATTAAAAAGTGAACCACACCCCTTTCTTCAAAATTATAAAATATATATCTATATATTTATTTTCATAATGCAAGCATATCAAATTATGAATCTTTCAACAAATTTCCTATTATAACTACAAGATAGTTTCACAGTTTTCCTTTCTTAGTTACATTTACACCATTATGGAAAGAGGATTATAGTTTCATACATACTTATTCTAAACCAAATGATTTATATATACATAATAAAAAACACATGAAATGTTCTAAGAACATTTTAGATCATCAAAGCAAGATGAAAATTGCATACACACATATTTATAACCACAGTTTTAGAAATTAGCAACAACAATTTTTTATTTCTTCCAATTAAACAAATGGCGACATTTTCATGCAGAACTCTCTTAATTTGTAGATTTAAAATTTTTAATATGATATTTATCTCGGGCATTGTACTTTAGTTTACAATTATGTAAATACATTTTCTACACCCAAAAAATGGCCCCATTTTGAAACCGTTAAAAAAATATGGGAGTTTCCTGTTGTGTGTGGAAGCATAACAGAACTAATATTTTAAAAATAAGTAACATCAATTTCTAATTGCTGTAAATGCGCAGTATTTTTTAAGTTTAAAACTGACTGACTAAAATTGCAAGTTAGCAAAATGTTCAGAAATAAAAACCTGAAGAAGTACATAAATGAGTTTTCATCATATCGTTTACATATGTCCATGAAAATGCAACCACTATTTTAGAAAGAAGTAACTACAATTTCTTTTTTCTTCCGATTAAACAAATGGTCACAATTTCAAGCAGAACTCCCTTAATTTGTAGATTTGGAAAAAACTAATATGAATTTATTTTCTGAGATTGCACTTTAATTTGCAATGATGTGAACACATTTTCTAAACCCAAAAATGGTCCCATTTTAAAAACTTCTAAAATTTATGAAAGTTATCTAATTGGGCCTTTATATATCTATACTATATTAAAATGGAAAAACACTCTATGAATAAACATTCGATTTTACCCTCTTTATTTAAAAAATCCCAATTTTTTACATGATGTGTTTTTTCTTTTATTTTAAAAATGTGCTCTCATATAGACAAAGTTCTCTAACTACAATAAAAAATGTGTTCTCCAAGCCACTCGCAAACCCACATGCACACTGCAAAAATGAGCAACGAGCGTAGTATAACACTCAGGGGCTTGCGAGCGGCGGGAACACCGTCGGCCGGAACAATGTCGTTGCCGGGATAATGTCGCATGTAGGTACTGTGGTGGTTGGTCGTAGGGACGGAGCCTCATGTCTGTCACTCGCATTAAAAAAAAGAAAACATCTTTAGTTAAATATTCACTTTCTAATTTTACATTTTTACCCCTTCTTATTTAAAAAAATTCTGATTTATAATTTGTGATTTTTTACCATCTATACTTACTATATTAAAAGGGAAAAACACTATTTGATTAAACATTCACTTTCCGATTTTATACCTCCTTATTAAAAAAATTCCAATTTTATAATTTGTAGTTTTTACTTTATTTTAAAAATGTGATCTCATATAACACACAGGGTCTTGCAAACGGCTGGAGTGTTGTCGCTCCGGGACAATGCTGTGGCCAGGATAATATTGCTAGGTGCAGTCGCGGTTGGACGTAGGGGGCGGAGCCCCGTGCATGTCACTCGTGTGTGTGTGTACATACACGCACCATCAATTCCTAACTATAGTAAATGTATTCTAGTAGAATTTTTATTGATTAAAAACTGACTAACGAAAGGTACAAGTGAGCAAAATGTTCAGAAATACAAATCTGAAAAAAGTAAATCTATAAGTTTTCATCATAACAGGCAAAAATAAAAAAGTACACATAAGATAGTAAATGCACCATAAAGAATGTGAATCAAATGTACATAAATGAGGCAAGATGATTAGAAACATAAAGGGCAAAGATCATCACCAATCATAACATTTGAATGGTATGTAACTGTAGAAGAAGCAAAACCTGAAACTCCTGTGGGTGTCCCTTCTGTATGGAGCATCACGATGTGAAGGGCGCTCCGTGCGGATCTTTCGATCCCTTCGGGGGCTGCGGCTACTATCACTCATCTGAACACTTTCTCCCTTCTTCTACAGCACCGACGGCCGCCGATCCGAAACCCCTCCAGTCAAACCACCACCACCAACAACACTTCTTCTCCCCCTGTCCAACCATTGATCCAAAACCATCTCCATGAGTCGACATCAAACGCACAATACCTTCCTCCAAAAAACAAAAACAACCCGCATCCATGCTACATATGAGACCAAAGCAAATGTAAATGTCGCATGCTTAATTCACCCCTACAAATATACTCCATTTAACTTCTAAGATCAGCGTTCTTCTACAACTACTTCATCGTTTATAGATTTAATTCAACTGAATTCACAAGTGAAAGAAATTCGATCCGATTTTTGTTCTAGAGAACAACTCACCCTTGAAAACACGTGGAGAAGTGCAAATCAATCGAAGGTGCAATCAGATTTTACTGGCAGGGACAATGTATTATTGGGAACTACATAATAAAAAGCTTTCAAAATGTAAATAATGGCTAAAAATCAAAAAACAGGGATGTAATTACAGATCCCTGCAAAAGAAAACGGGAAAATCAAAGAGAAAGGATGAAGAAACAGGCAGGGATCGAGAAATCCCGACAGACGAATATCGGATCCAACACAATGAAGTACTACTTGGGTTTTATGAATGGGTATACCCTCTAGAATCAGAACAGAGGCTTCTGCCTTCTCCGCTTCTCCTATCTTCCTTCTTCTTACCGTCTCCTCCTCCGCAAGCAACCTCTACTGCAAATTAGGGTTTTCAAGGTGCCTCCGTATTTATTTATAAATATTCAAAAAAAAACAAGGACGGTTCGATGCTCAATCAATGATGATGGCTGCATTGTTCCAGGTGACCTTGGCTCTGAGCGGTGAAAAGTCCTTTTTAACCCAAGTTTGATAATTGGTTTAAATTATAATTAAAATTATCTCAACAACTTTTTTATTATTTTTGTTCTGTTTTTAACTTTTTATATAAATTGAGTTTTTTTACAAATTTAAAATTTATTGATATAATATAAAATTTTTTAACAATATTTATTGATAAAATAAAAAATAAAAGAAAAAATAAAAAAAATGTTCAGTCAATTATTTTGAAAAGAAGAATGAAGTTTTTTGTGTTCATTTCAAAGAGTTAGAAAAGGCTGGTTTTAAATTAGTCGTCTATTCGTCTTAAAATGATGGCGGATCTATGTCGGTCAAATTCTACTATCAGGTTGCGATTATAATATGTTTAAAGAATCGAGCGCGACAGGACGCTCCTCGTTACAACTTGGGGATGAGAGAATTTCTGACTCGCAACGGGCAACGGGCTACGCCGAGGGAGTGCTAGATGCTAACTTAGTGGTTGGTGTGCTTGAGCGCTGGAGGTGGTCGTCTTCTTCTCTTCTCTGCGCACTTGGGGACTTGGGCATTCCTCTCGTAGGCGGCTTGAAGATGACCCGAGGGAGGAGTTCGGCAGAGCTCTGGCTTGAGGAAGAAGAAGGCTTCAGCGCCAAAAGGTGAGAAATGAGGAGATCTGGGGCTCTTTTTATAGCCTTCAGGAGGTGGTTATGGTGGCCCCCCCGACTAACTTGATGGTTGGTGGGTGGTTATCTGTAGATCGGACGGCGATGGATGCTCTGTAGTAATCGGACGGTGATCATCCCACAAGCGAAGATGGCGGTTGGTGTTGGCGGCCGGCCGGCGGCGGCGGCGGTAGTTGTTGAATGGGAGGCCCCCATGATTTCTCTTATTGTGGTGGAGATCATGGGGAGTGGGTTGACTGGTCAAACCAATGATCTCCATAATATAATAAATTATGGGGGGAGTGGTTAAGTGCACACTCAAGCCTTTAAATGGGGTTTCATCCCCATCAATACTAATTGGTGTTTCATTGTACAATAACATTAATCATCGATATACTAATTGAGGTCTTATGAAACCTAGTATCGTGGTACACTTGAGATGTCTTCTCGGCCTAGAATAAAGCAATCAAGCTTCTATTTACTAAAATTAACAGAGACTAAATCACTTTCCTCCTCCCATTGGAAGATAAAAAACGGAGTTGCTCTTACACAAATCTACCCTCTCGATTTGGGTTGAGCGTTGGACAACAACTCCAACAACAACTAGATAGAGTGACTCACGACATCGGCTCTTCTCCCCTCACGATGGTGAGAATCTTTTATATTCACGATGGAGACGGCGGTGGCGTCCAAACCACGGCGACAGTGGCGGACTCCAAATAGTGATGGCGGCGGCGGCCTCCAAATAGTGATGGCGGTGGTAGCTGTCCAATAACGGTGATGACGGCGGAGCTGTACTATTAATAGCAGATCTGTTATATTCATCTTATCCCGCTTTTTTTATTTTTATGCATCTATATAGATATCTGAAATAATAATAATGAGAATAAAAAATTTGAGGCATGTACTATATGAGAAGTTGCAACATGATCCATGGGAGCCTAAGTCAATTGCAAATATTATTGAAAACTTCTTGCAGTCTCTTTTTATGACATCTCCTGAGTAGCAAATTATCAAAATTCACTTCATTGTGCTCCAATGTTTTTCTCCAAGTTAGAGAGAAACCAACTAACAGTCCCAACAATATGCATTAAAACAGGGCTAGTGCACATCATTGCGCACATAATACTGCCAACTGCAGAAGCATGGGGGACCTTTTGCATCTCTTTTTTTATCTTCACGTGAAAGATATGGTACTTAAACACCTAGAGGGGGGGTGAATAGGTGACCTAATTCTTTTTCAAACTTTAATGGCAGCAATCAGTTATATCACAGAATTCTAACTACTTTTGCACAGCAATCACAAAGCATACACACACAGCAACAAACACAGCACAGCAGACACAGAGTTTTATAGTGGTTCCCCAAGCATTGGGTACATCCACTTTCCTCATTCGCCTATCTAGCAGTGTACTAGATTCGGCCAAACTCCTCCACTGTCTCAGAACCCAAATTGGTTCCTACACCTCAGGCCCAAGGCCTTACAACTCAGCTTTATCTCAAAGCCTACACTCAGCCACAAAGGCCTACACTCAGCCAATCAAGGCCTACACTCAGCCAACAAGGCCTACACTCAGAGATTACAATCTCCTACACTCAGGCTCTCAAGCCCTACCCTCAGCCTTTATAATTACAGGCTTACAATTCACTCAGATCCAATGGATCCTACAAGATAAAAATGTTTATAGAAATATTAACTCAACAACTCAGAAACAAGAGAGGAGAGTTGAGAGTTTCTTGATGAGTTCTTAGAAGAACTCAGCTGGATTCAATCTGACTTAGCTTTCTTCAAAGCTTCTTGAGTAGAATTGAATAAGATTGTCTCCTTCTGCAGTTGATTCTTGACCTCTGCCACTTAGAATTCAGAATAAATCTGAACCCTTCTTCTCAGCCTAGTTCCAACGACTAATTTCTTGGATGGAGCCCTCTCTCTCCAACTTCTTAGATCTGCACTTGGACTGCAAGATCTTCTTGTGTTGATACTCTATGTACCACTTTAACAACTTATTTTTCAACAATCTGAACAACAGTTTCTGTAAACTGTCTAAGCCTATTTATAGGCCTTCTTCATGGTAACCGGCTGGTCCGGTTCATAACTGTCTTCTGACATCTCTGACAGGTGCTGTAGACCGGCTGGAACGACAGCTGTCAAGTCATCCAGTCAGTTCTTGAAAATCTCTAACTGTCTGAAAGTGTCGAGACTTTCTGTCTTTAAGTGTCGACACTTATAGACCAAGTGTCGACACCAGTTATGTAAGTGTCGACACAAGTCTACAAGGTGTCGACACAACTCCTTGTATGTCTCGACACAGTTTCTTCTGCATGTGTCGACACTGAAATTGAGTGTCGACACAAGTACTTGATCTTATATCTTTTGTTGAATTCTTCTGAGTGTCGACACATCTCCTTTATGTCGACACAACTTCTTGTGTTGAATCTGTTAAGTGTCGACACTGCTTCTTGGTGTCGACACATAGTCTTCTATGTTGATACTTGCTGAGTGTCGACACAGCTCCTTATGTCGACACTTGATTCTTCTGTTGAGACTTCAGCTGAGTGTCGACACATTCCCTTAGTGTCGACACTTGTACTTAGAAAATTTTGTTGATAATTCTGTTCTTTGCTAAGTGTCGACACAGCTCCATGTGTCAACACTTTCTTCAAGTGTAGAGTCTTCAGCTGAGTGTCGACACATTGTTCTGGGTGTCGACACTTACTTCATGTATTGACTCTTCTGTTGAGTGTCGACACATTGTTCTTGGTGTCGACACTTTAACTTAGTCTCTGCTGACTTTTGCTGAGTGTCGACACAGCTCCAAGTGTCGACACTTTCTGGTGTAAACACAGCTTCACTGGGTGTCGACACAGCTCCTTGTGTCGATACTTTCTGTCTGCACTTTTCTTCACTGAGTGTCGACACAGCTCCTTATGTCGACACTTTCTGTCTGGTGTCGACTCTGCATCCCAGGTGTCGACACAATGACTACAAGTGTCGACACTGCTTGTCTGGGTGTCGACACAAGTCTTCTTAAGTGTCGACACTTTCCTTCTGGGTGTCGACACATGGACTTAGAAACTTTTTGCTTCAGTCCAGTGATTACTTAACCTGCACAAGTAAACTCAACATACATCAAATACATTATGATGTATATCATTGAGTTGGGTGAGGCTTCTTCAAATCAGGTACATTTAACCAATGTACCCAACATCAGGTGTGCTCGAGCACAGGTCAGCAGTGAGTCAAAAGTGAGAAGCAAAAAAGGAGCGTTTATCGTCTTCGTCTGATCCATACTAAATCTTTATTGCACCTTCCTGATGTATCTCTTTTGTGATAACCAATGTATCTTTGATCATCTATCTCTCGGAATATGCATCACTAGAATGATTTTTGATGCTTCCAAATATTTCATCGCATATATGGAGTTCAACTACCGCTTCAGCTCTACAATACACATAATGCTCCTTCCGACTATCAATATGTCATCTACATACAGGAGTAAGACAATAAATTCATTTATAACATATTGTTTTACAAACACGTAGTGATCAAGGGTGGTTCTCCTAAGGTTGATCTCCTCATACAGACATCAAACTTCTTATATCATTTTATGGAGCTTATTTCAAGCCATACAAACTCTTCTTCATGTGATAAACTAGACACTCTTTTTCTTTCACCTTGAAATTGTAAGGTTACTCCATATATAACTTCTTAAGATCGTCATACAGAAATGCATTCTTGATATTCATCTATTCAATCTCTAAGTCTAGCCCTACAACAAGACCAAGAACAACTCAGATGGATAACATCTTTACAATAGGAGAGAAGATCTCATTAAAATCAACTTTTTTTAACTGAAATCCTTTACCACTAATCTAGCCTTGTATCTAACTAGTTTGAGGGGTCTTCTTGTTTTACTCTAAAAATTCACCGATTTTTTGGAGCTTTTGCTCATAGGTAATCTCATCAAATCATAAGTATGATTTTCATACAAAAACTAAATTTTCTCTTTCATAGCAATCATCCATTCTTTCTTCTCTGAGCTTTTCACTGTCTCATCAAAGCACTCGGGTTCCCACCTGAATAATCAATAAAATATACTTGGTGGTAGAATATCTCGAAGATGAGTGTCTGACTCAATCAGGTCTCTGCAAAGTGAGCTCAATTGCTGGTGTAGGCTCATCATCAGTGATGTCCTCTATATGTTCACCATCAGTAGTCTTCTAATGATCTGAAGATGGTTCAATGCCATGTATCTGATCAGGCTATATGGCGTCCTCAGTGTTATCATCTCCAATCATAGGAGACTTTACATGAGTATGAAAGTCAGCCTCATCAATCTTCATAAGATCAACCAAAGTCCAATCCTCTAAATAAAGCAGGTCTTCTCAACTGGATTAAAGAACATATAACCAAACTCGTCATTGCATCCATACCCAAAAAGATTTATTGTCTGTTCTTAGAATCCAACTTTGATCTTACATTTCTCTAGACATGAACAAAAGCATTGCAGCCAAAGACTCCCAAGAGACTATACAAAGAAACCTTTTGATACTAGATTCTATCAGGAATATCATCATGTAATGCAGAACTGGGTAGAAGATTGATGACATTTGTAGTTGTATGTACAGCCTCACCCAAAATATGTCAGGTAGCTTTATCTCAGACAATATGCACATAACTCTCTCCATCAACGTTATATTTATTATTTCTACTATACCATTTAGCTGTCATCTTGGACGGAGTCTTTTCCTGTCTGATCCCTTGTTCTATAGAGTACTCATAAAAAGAACCAATATACTATGCTCCATTATCGGTCCTATTGCACGCCAACTTCTTTTTATATTGTCTCTCCACCTCGGCGTGGAATCTCTGAAAAGTATCAAGGACCTCATCTTTGGTCATAATAGCATAGACCTAAGGCTTTCTCAAAAAATCATCAATGAACACATAAAGTAGGACGCAATTTCTCTCGTGTGGTCTTTCAATGGTCCGCAAACATTTGTATGTGTGAGCTCTAGTTGCTTGGATCTTCTAGCGGAGCCGTAACTCTGGAATTAAACTCTATTTTGTTTCACAATCATGTAGTGATCACACCTGTAACAACCCCTATTTATTTGAAGAGAAACAAAATTAATAAAATAACATAATCAAGTGGCAATTTTGTAAATATGTGAAATGAGTTTTCATTTTTTCCCTCTTAACTCTTAAACGGAGCCCCTCATTTCTTATTCCACGCGTCGGTCTAGGGCAAGCTCGTCTCCCGAATCCGCCGCAGCTCCCGCATCCCGCTCTTCTGCAACCCGCAAGCCGCGACTCCTGCATTCCCGCCGTCTCCGGCTTCAGGCACCGACGCATCCCCTGGCGCCTCCTCCTTTTCCTCCCTCCTCTTGGTTCGACGCTTCTCCATATTGCTCTGGTCGACAATTTTCCCTCCTCTAAAGAGGCGTTTTCAGCCCTTCTCCTCCTCATCCAGACGGTATCATCGTTTCCTCTCCGCTTAGGGGCCGGTAACAGTCTTCTCTTTCTCTCTTCTTCCTCCAGCAGGCCTCCTCTCACTCCGGCAACCACTTCACCTTCGTTTTGGCCTTGAATTTCAAGAAAATGCCTAGGACTTTGCTCAAACCCTCCTCAATTCAGATTTTTGGGCTCGATTTGGTTCCTATTGGTAAGAGTTTCCTCTTTCCCCTCATTTTCTTCCTTCCTTGAATTTATTTTGGAACTTGCGTACTCCAATTTGCGTATAATCCATGTTTTAGATTTTTGCCCTAAATAATCGTTTATTTCTCACTGTAGTTGTGTTCTCCGGCATCGTTCGTCACATCCATGGTGGGTTCGTGAAGGAATACATCTCCGAATTAGGGTTTCCCCTACCCAAGCATCGCCAAGTCTTTGCTTCTGCGAGGTATCTCACGTCCCCTCACTCATGAAGGAGGTAAATTTTTAAACTCTGTTCTTGCTTGAGTCTTGCGATAGATAAATTACCTATGTTAGTGTAGTGGTAATTTGTTATAGCGCTTTTGTCGTTCTTGAACAGGTTTGCTTGAGAAGTCCCAATTTTTTTTAGCGCCGCTTAGCCGCCAATTGCAGCTTCCTTCAGGCAAGTATAGATCTTTCTCTCTTGCAAACATTGAACTTAATTACTTTATCTGATCTTATATTTGTCTGAATTCGTCCTTGATTGCTTGTTTCATCAAATAATTTAGATCTCGAATCCCTAAATAAACTTGTTATCCGTTTGAGGTTCCCACGATAGAAATAACGCGAGTCGTGAGTGTAAATGATGATATTTAGATAATTGGGAGACAAGCTAGTGAATGATAGTTAATTGTATATGTAAATTGATGGATTATGTCTCTTTTGAGGAATAATTTGAAGAATAGTAGAGCGTTAATCACGAACAACATTGTCACGATAATAACTATAATGAATTCTGGTTAGCAAGTATATGATTGATGTTTTGATGTATCATGCTCGTAACACACTTTTTATGTGGAAAATACCCGAGTCCAAGGATGATTTAACCTAGATATGTACTTGATATCTCTGATCCAATACATTTCAACTTACCTCTGCGATTTACTCAAAAAATCTTCCGGTTTACTCAAAAAATCTTCCTGTTACTGAAACATTAACCCCTCGAACCAGTAAGAGTCAAAACTCACTGTTTGATTCCTTCTGTGTCGTCGAATCCGGTTTCTGATGTCTGCCTGGATTTTTAGGATTATTCTAAGAATTGAGCGAATGTTGCTCCGTAGCTCAATTCCTCTCTTGACGCATTTATGAACTCTAATCTCGTACAACTTAATCGCTAAGTTTGTATCAGGTCTCGATATAATAAATAATCACCTAAGTATGAAACTCAAAAACAAATCCGTAGTTATAAGCAAATTCTTGAACTGTAGCGTCTAACTGGGCATCCGTCTGCCGCATGGTCACGGCAAGCATGATTACTTTTCCGCCAAGACTTGCACGCAGATTTGATCGTGATCCATGGGCGCCCGCTATAGTACCTACATCTTTCATCGATCGCGGCTTACAACATATTACATGAATAATTTTAGACTATACTCTGGAAGAGTTTAATAAAACTAACTTGTTCTGTTTAGCTCTTTTATTTGCTGGTCATTGAATAGTTTTGCTTCATGAGAAACTGGTACACTCATACTTTTTTGTTTCTGTTACTGTTACGGTTCCATACTTTACTCTGCTCACCCTGTTTATTTAAATGTTCCGAGGCTTTTCCTTTGTGTTTTGGAATTGCCTTAGTTTTCGTGTCAGTGCTGTCAGGTTCCTGAGCTTGATCTGCATCGAGCTTCTGTTTTTCGATGATTGATCTTCTAGCCGTGTCAGATTTGATCTTTTTGATTCATTTCTTTTACTGTCAGATGCTTTCTTTATGTGATAATTATGAATAGTAATACATGAACAACTGCTAGACTATTTAAATATTTATATGTACTAAAATTTAGAATTATATGCATGCGCACCCTTTATTGAATCATAATTGCATGAAAACTATAGTAGTAGTCTGTAAAACATGAATTTTGCAAAATACATATGCATTTAAAACTCTGAAAGTTTCCGCAACATAAAAATCAAACCGTTTTTTACTTTAAAATAATTATTTTAAAATTATTTTCATCATTTTTGCATCTGCCTTAGCAGACATGACTTTCTTTTCGCTCATGCCTGTGATATCACGGCCCGCCCGAAGCGCACTCTGACTTCTGTCGAGACGGATCGTGACAATACCTCTCTAACTAAACTACAGATAGATCAATGATCATCTTCTTTCAGGTAAGACATCTCAAACCCTTACGTATAATATTATGCAGTCTACTATACCATAGGGATATAAATATACCATCTCTGACAGTGTTGACCTGAGCAGCTTTAGGTCTCCTCTCCATGTGGTATAAACCAGTATATCTATAACTTCTGGCCACTACTAGCGACCCATTGATTAGCGTCTAAAAATGTCCACTAAGGATATTTATGTGTCTATCATTACTTAGCTTCCCAACAAAAACTAGGTTAAAATGGATGTCAGGTATGTGTCGCACATCCTTCAGAATCAACAAATCTCTCATGCTCATCTTCAATTGCATGTATCCCTCTCGGCGACTTTTGATATGTCGTTATTATACATCCTAAGTACTCCATAATCATGAGTGGTATGGGTAACAAACATCTCTTGTTGTGTGAGACATATAGAAGCATCTGAGTCCACAATCCAACTCCTATCATCGCACAAGAGTGCAATAGTAACATCATCTCCTATAATGATGATATTGTCCTCCTTCGGAGAAGCAATGGCCGCCACATGCGTGTCCATCTTCTCATTTGAGGACTCTCATTTCTTCTTGTCATTCTTCAAGGTGTAATAAAACATCTGAATACAGTTCTTCTTGTGACAGTAATGACACTTGACATTCTGGTAGTGGGACCTAAACTTTCCTTTGCTTTGGTTTCTCTCACTCTTTCTTTCTCCACTTTTGCTTCTATCTTTCTCCTTTGGGCTCGGTGTAGAGAACATTAGCTCGTGAAGAAGAGTCTGAATGTTTTCGAGATTTTTTCGCACTTCCTCATTCAGAATGTCACTCTTAGCAATCTTCATAGTATTGATGCCTTTGGGGAGGAGTTGATTAGAGAAACTTTAACCATCTTCCAAAAATATAGAAGAGACTTTATCAGCTACAATGCATTGACCTCATCCCGAAGATCAGATTAAGTATTGAGATATTTAATGATACCCTATAACTTATTCACATGATACGAGAAAAAAACAAATAAAACATACAATGCAGTAATATATTTATAATGTAATGATTGATTACACAACCATAGGGGTAAGAAAGAGTAAAGCAGATCAAGCTACCACATTGTTGTCTAGGCCATATGGACGAATACTCTGGCATAATCTTAGAAGATAACATAGGAACAACATGTAGGAGAACAACAACAAATCTAGGCAACATATAGTTTTTTGGAAATGGAATTTTTTTTACAGTGATCAGAACATTTTTGCACTGTACTAAAGGGAAAAACAAACTAAATCATTTTTGATGAATTAGGCCAAAAAGAGAATCCTCCCTCTGATGTCTACATTGCGAAGACTAGATGATAATGACTTGATTCCATGACACCGCAGACAAGTGGCCGCAAGCAGGTTTTTGAATATTTTACAAAGACATATCATAGAATATTAGCAAAACTTTTGATGCAGCTCCAAAGTATGAAATAAAGATCAAATTCAGGGTTGATGATGTGGGGCACCTTAAGACTTAATGCGTAAATCTCATTTGTGAACACCCACCCCGAGATCGAGCAGATGAATTAAATATTTCTCCAAGAAATTTAGATTTATCTGTACTCATTTGAACAACCTATAGTTGATAGAGTTCTTTGTTTTTTATTTGCACACGATTCTCCTTTCATTGACTTAATTTTGAGGATATATACTTTGACGCATTAGCTACTGACTATGATTAGTTTGCATCAAACCACGACCCAGACGAATGCAATAATTAATCAACGATTGAGATTCTTCCCTTCTATAATTCTTTTTCGTCGATCTTTTTTGACTTATCAAAAATTTACTTTGTCATCCACCTTTGTCCCGTCTACATGCACTTTCCTGAGGGAAGGAGACAATGGATTTCTTTCTCCGATTACATCAACACCCCTTGTGATGCACTTAACCATTTGATGCATTATAGTGATTCATGAGCATGAATGTTGATACCCTTCACCTTTTGGAGAAAATATTACATAATGCCAAATGTGCGCATGAGATTCTAATATTTGTTGCTCCTAACATTGTTGTCAATAACATTGCTTAGTGATTTTTCCATATAGAGTTAAATTGGGAGTAGTTCAGGCATCCCCCATTTTGTTACCCAGACATTGGAGATCGCCTTGATGTATTGGCTCTAAGAGGAAATAATAATACATTGGCAAATGATATTCACAATGGGATAAAATATGATCATCGACTTCCAGTTTACGCTACAATCATGTGGATAGATTTTTATGAAATTGGAGAGTCTGAGAGCATCGGGATGCCTGGGCGGATCCACCTTCAGACACACTCAAAAACATGCCTTGTTGTAAAAATCATGAAAAAAAAGATATAAAGTTGCTTCCCCATTTGGTCGGCCATTCCCCTCCGTGAAGTTTTCAAAGATCTAAATCCGATCGCCAGCTCTCATCCTCATGCCTGGGCTTTTCAAATTTCCAATTCCCCTTCTGATTGGCAACTAACTCTCCGACTTCAATCTTCCAAGCCCAAGGCGCATGCGATTCGAACATTCCATGCTTTTAACTTTTGTAGTCGTGAATCGGTACAGGAACAGCCACAGTCACACAAGCCGCTCTAGCTTCCTGTTCCAGATTATAGTTCTGCATTTGGCGCAACTTTGAAGTTCCAGCAAATTTCTTTAGCTCGGGCTTTCATTCCCAGATCCTCTTCAGTACAATGTATCTATCTCTAAATGCTTTTCCTGTTTTCATCTAGTTTGATTGTTTATTTGATTGATTATTTGTGATTTTCTTATTGATTTCTTGATTTGTTTGGAACAATACTTATGTTGTTTTTTGTTTATTCAGTCCATGTTACTGTTGAAAATTCCAAACATTGAGAAAGTTATATTCGGTCCCGATTTAGTTCCAGATGTTTCTTAAATTATGCAATTAATGACTTTTATGCTATTTAGACAATTTTTTCAGTTCAACTCAGTCAGATCTGAAACTGGCATTATTTGCTATTGTGGTGACACCGTGATAGTGGTAGATAGAGAAGACTGTTATGTGTAGTGTTATTCCATGTTGGAGAGTTATCTTATGCTCACCATGGGTGTTGTAAACACCCGTCCATGTACTTGTATATATATTACCTTACCTCTTGTGAATAGATTATAGGATTATTTGTTTTTCTATCATGGTATCAGAGAAAAGGAAAACCTTATCGTCCGAACGCTCCCGTCACGCTTCCCTTCCCAACTAATCTCGTTGCAGGGTTCTTCGATCTCATTGCTCCTCTTCCCGATCGATCCCGCCGTAGAGCTTCGATCCCGTCGCTGGAAGCCTTCCCGTCACACGACTTCAATATTGTCGCCATCTTACGACCTAGTCGCAAGGTTCGCCTCCCATCGCAAGTTTTTCGATCGCCAGAAGCCTTCCCGTCGCAAGCCGTAAGGTTTGCCCCCCGTCGCAAGCCTTCCCGACGCTGGAAGCCTTCCGGTCTAGGCTTCCTCCTAGTCGCAAGTTTTTCGATACAGTTTCAGCCTCTAGTTACTGCAGCCAAAAGGTTCTCCTCCCATCATCCAACGACGAAGACTCTGCAGCTGCAAGGTTGTCGTCTTTTTCAGCGATCTCTGCTCTTCTTGCTGATATGCTGGTCTGCTCCTTTAGCGGTTTCTGCCTGCCTTCTAGATCTTCTCCGTCTGACTCTGTAGCCCTGATGGCCTCTTCCTTTCTCCAGAAGGCAGACATCATCCTCGATGGACAAAATTACAAAGCATGGTCCGCCACCGTCGGCGTGATCTTTTATGATATAGATCTATAGGGCCACATTGACGGCTTTGAGCCTGCTTTGTCTCCATCAGCAACCCCTTTTGTGGATGATTCTTCCATTATTAGCACTATCGCTTCAGTCCAGGGCCCCGACATGGCAAAGTGGCGCTCGGAGGATTCTCGTGCGATAGTCGTCATCTGTTAGTCCTGCGAGCTCCCCATTCGCATGACCGTCTACCAACTACGTACGACCAATGCGATGTGGGATCATCTGTGTCGTCTCTACATGCCTTCTAGTCAGGTTCTGCGCTACTCTCTATTTCAGACCCTTGGCATCTGCTACCAGCTTGATTGGTCTATCCAGGCATTCTTTGCTGAGCTCCTAGACCTCGAGCGTCAGTGCGATGAGATGACTCCTTCCCCATGCATTACTTGCCCTCAGTGTCTTGATATATCTCGGGATCATGACTTTCAGTGCATGTATGAGTTTCTCATGCGCTTACACCTCGAGTTTGAGCATGTTCGTGCCCAGCTTTTGCACCGGGATCCTCCACCTTCTCTCAGTGATACGCTGGCTTTGGTAATGGCTGAAGAGACACGTCTCCACTCCTTGGATACTGATGCGCCTTCTGGTCTGCTGACTCATGTCGTCCCTACTGCTACCGAGTTTCCACCGCAATCCTCACTTGTGAGCACTCCTCTGCTGCCTTCGTCGGGTTATATTGCACCGGTGCGGCATGTTCCTCGTCCTCCAATGTCTTCTACTGCTCAGTCCAGTGCTCCTCGACGCCTGGATTTTCGCTGTCACTACTGTTCGTGCCTTGGCCACGTAAAATCTGGGTGTCTCAAGCTTCAGAGGGCTTAGCAGTCTGGTCATCAACGTGCTCTTAGTGCTTCTTCAGCACATTTCTCTATTATGACACAGTCTTTCTCTATTTTTGAGCTTGCCTAGCAGATTTCCCAACAACTATCTCACGGTTCACTACACCGCTCCTCCGCCTCCGTGCTCTCACCAGATGCTTCTGGTGCCTCTGCCTCTCAGTCGGATGCCTCCTCCCTTGAAGGTATCTCCTCCTCCGACTGGTTGCTTGATTCTGGAGCCTCCTTCCACATGACCCATGATGCCACTCACCTCTTGTCTTGTCAGCCCGTCTCGTCTGCCCTTAGTGTTATGGTCGTAGACAAGACTATTCTCCTTTGCACCAACCGTAGGCTCCTTCATACCACCCATTTTCATATTCTTGATATAGCATACATACCCAAGTTATCCATGAACCTTATATCTGCCAATCAACTCACATCTCATGGTTGCCTTGTTATTTTTGATGAGTTTTCTTGTCATATGCAAGATCGCCTGATAGGGGCACTCCTTGGAGTTGGTCGTCGCTGTAACGGAGTCTACATCCTTGATCGTCTTCACATTTCATCCACTCCATCGTCACCAGTAGTCTCCTCTCTTTGTCTTCCTTCAGTGCGTTTCTCTCAGTGACATCATCAACTTGGTCATCTCAGTAGTTCGTGTTTCTCGTCTCTCATCAGTACTGGTGTAACTGGTCTTCTTTGACTTATTTCTGTTGATAGGTCTCATTCTTGTACGGGTTGTAAGCTTGGAAAACAACTACAACTTTCATATCCGTCTAGTGAGCCCATGTCTTGTCGTCCTTTTGATTTAGTTCATTTAGATGTATGGGGTCCCGCACCTTTTGTATCCAAGGCCAGAAATCAGTACTATGTTATATTTGTTGATGATTATTCTCGTTATTGTTGGATTTACTTTATACACTCCCGTTCTGAGTTTTTTTAGTTTTATGTTGCTTTTTCTACTATGGTGTGCACCCAGTACTTTGAGTCCATACGCATTTTTTGTTCCGACTCTGGGCGGGAGTACCCCTCTCATGCTTCTCGTGACTTGTTAGCTACTCACGGTACAATGGTGCTCATGATCAGAATGGTACTGCTGAAAGGAAGCATCGCCACATCATTGAGACAACTCGTACTCTTCTCATCTCCTCTTTCATTCCTCCTCATTTTTGGGCTGAGGCTGTCTCCACTGTTATCTATCTCATTAATCTACAACCCTCCACTTTTCTTCAGGGTCGGTGTCCGGGTAAGTGTCTGTACTCTCGACCCCCACGTTATACTCATATGCATGTTTTTGGTTGTCGGTGCTATGTTCTTATCCCTTCACGTGAGCGTACCAAGCTTTCTGATCAATTTGTATCTTGTGTCTTTCTCGAATACAGTACTGAGCACAAGGGTTATTGATGTTATGATCCTGTCGCACATCGACTTCGTATCTCACGTGATGTCACCTTTGACGAGTTTCACCCTTTCTGCGTACTCCGTCCCCTCGACCTCGCACTCATCAGTGACTCCCTCTGATATGTAGTTCCTCACTCTTCCCACCCCACCGCCTCATGTTTCCTCTCCATCGGTATGTCCACCTCTCTTCTTGTCACCGCCTACACCATCTCCTACCTCTCCAGTCTCATATTCTCGTAGTTCCCTTCCACCTCTCCCTTGGACGCGCTCATTGTCCCCCTTCCATAACATTACGCTCGTCGCCCTCCTCTTCCTGCTCCTATCCTCTCGCCTTCAGTACCCCCAGACTCAGTGCCTGCCTCCTTCAGCGAGTGTCATGTGGACGATCTTCCTGTGCGTCGCAACCCACCTCGTGAGCAACGTCCGCCCGACCGCCTAAGCATTGTTACACTTCCGTTGGACATACTTGCTCTTCCTACTACTACTTGTAGCACTCCAGAGCCGACTACCTGCTGTGAGGCTGCCCAGATACCTGAGTGGCAGATTACTATGTCTGCTAAGTTAGAGGCACTTGAGTATACTCGTACATGAGACTTTGTTCCTCTTCCACCCGGTGCTGTTCCAATCACTTGCAAGTGGGTCTTCAAGGTCAAGACTCGCTCTGATGGATCTGTAGAGAGGTACAAGGCTCGACTAGTTGCTCGTAGTTTTCAGCAGGAGTATGGAGAGATTATTATGAGACCTTTGCTCGAGTCGCTCATATGACTACAGTTCGGACTCTTATTGCAGTTGCAGTTGTTCGTCAATGGTTTTTGTCTTAGCTTGACGTGAAGAATGTCTTTCTTCACGGTGATCTTCAGCAGGAGATATACATGCTTCCTCCTCCTGGTCTACCCTCTCCTCGAGGCCTTGTCTGCCACTTGAGGCGCGCCCTTTATGGGGTCAAGCAGACGCCTCACACATGCTTTGCTCGTTTCAGCTCAGCCATTACAGCCGCTGGTTTTTAGCCAAGTCCACATGATCCAGCTCTGTTTGTGCATTCTTCCTATCGTGGTCGGACCCTTTTGTTACTTTATGTGGATGATATGATTATTACTGGCAATGATCCCTCTCATGTGACCTTCGTCAAGTATCACCTTCAGCAGTAGTTTCAGATGATCGACCTTGGACAATTAAACTATTTTTTGGGTCTTGAGGTCAGCTCTACAGACAGCATTTTTTCAGCACTCTCAGCAGAGATACACATCAAATATCCTAGCTCGGGCCGCTCTTTCTGACTCTCACGCAGTGGACACCCTTATGTAACTTCACCTTCAGCTACTTCCGGATGATAGTGTTCCACTCTCAGACGCCACTCGCTACCGCCACCTCGTTGGGAGCCTTGTCTACCGCACCATTACTCGGCCCTACATTGTCCATGCAGTTCATGTGTTGAGTCAGTTTGTTAGTGCGCCTACCTCTGTGCACTATGGTCACCTGCTGCGGCTCCTGCGCTATCTTTGAACAACGACTTCTCGTAGTCTTTTCTTCTTCAGCAGTAGTTCTCTGTAGCTCTGCACTTACTCGGATGCTACTTGGGCTAGTGATCCTACTGACCGTCACTTTGTCATTAGTTTCTATTTGTTCCTGCGTTCTTCTCCTATTGCATGGAAGTTCAAGAAACAAACTAGTGTTTCTCAATCCAGCACTGATGCCGAGCTTCGGGCCATGTCTACCACCGCTGAGGACATTATTTGACTTTGTTGGCTTCTTGAGGACATTGACGTCTCTTCTCCAGATCCAACCCCACTTTTCTGTGATAACACCGGTGCCATTCAGATTACTTTGAACCCGGTGAAGCACTTACTCTCCAAACATATCAGGTTTGATGTTTTCTTCTTACATGAGCAATATGGTCATGGAACTCCTGCTCCTTCCTTTGTTCCTTCCGAGCAGCAGATTTCAGATTTGATGACTAAGTCGTAGACGAGCAACCAACATGCTCATCTACTATCCAAACTCTCGGTGTATGATCGCCTGTGAGCTTGTGTGTGTGTGTGGGGGGGGGGGGGGTGTTTGGTGTAGTGTAATTCTGTAGTGTAGAGTTATCTTATGCTCACCATGGGTGTTGTGAACACCCTCTCATGTACTTGTATATATATTATCTTACCTCTTGTAAATAAATTATTGGATTATTTGTTTTCCTATTAAAGACAACGTGCTTCCTTATATTTAGAGATTGCTCAGCAAGTATCATGCAAATGATATTTAAATTATGAACGTTCATGGAATACTTTGAACTATCCACAACCGAGATCAAATATGTGTAGGGCTAAGGAACTTCTACTCCCAATGGGTTAACTATGTCGCCTACCAATCCACTATACTTTTTTGGAACTCCTGACTTCAAAATTAACTTCACGTGGTGACACCATAGGATGATTGTGATGAAAATGATTTGCTCGATTTTTACACCAAAACTTGCAATTACTGAATTACTTCCAAGTAATAACATCCACAACATTTAAAAGTGACTTAACAAAAAAAATGAAATCGTTGATGTAATCACTTATAATTTGATGGTTACCCAAACATACATGATCCAGTCTATTATGATTCTCTGACAACCAATAATAGAGAATTGAATAAATCTTAATTGATTAACTTTGTTATTATTTCTATTTTCTCACTTTTAATTTGATGGTTTCCCAAATATAGTTTCGATAAATAGGGTAATTGACCTCTTCTAACACTAATTTTGGAACATGGTCATTGGCCACTTCTAACACTAATTTTGGAATATGATCATGGGCTTCTTCTAACAGTAGTTTTGGAATTGAATTAAATTTTAAGTTTGATTTTTTGCTTATTTTTTAGATTTGGAACGTGGCATAGATTAAACAAAACCCCAGGCATGTCTATTTTCCTTAGACACAATGCATCATATCCTATCTATCAAATCATAGATATTCTCATCTCTTAAAAAGGAAAGCAAAGTTGTGGACTTAAGATCTTGTCTCAATATTTGATTCTTATGAAATGTTGTCTCATTCTTAGGTTCCTTTAATGTGTGGATGTTAAAGAAAAAAGTACCAAAGATCATACAAGAAACTTTGGTGATTCTTGAGCAGAAACAAGGGTTCTGGTTGGCACTGGATGTCTTCTAGAGTAGTACCTCATATTTAAGAGTACTTGTTACTTATTAACGAATCCTTGCTGCATTGCATAGTGTGTGGGGATTATATATTATAATTTGGCCCTTTATTAACCATAAGGATAAATTAAATAGATGAAGTAAATGACCTCTCTCTATATCAGAACTCTCCTAACTTTTTCAGTAAATATAACCTATTGATTGTAACACCTTTAAATTAATGCACAAATAAAATTGAATGTGTACATGGTCTGATCGTGTGTGGATTCAATCGAATAATTAAATTGACGAATGAGTCTTTTTGTTATGAGTTAATAAATATATAAGTCATAGCTACTATAATTCTTTCATTCAACGCATTCTACCATGATGGCGTAATGAATAAACTCTAAGTGATAGAGAGAAGTGGAAATTGTATAATTAAACAAAAATTTAAAATTATTTTCTAAAAGATTCGATGGTTCGTTCTCCCCGTGTACAAAGACGTTATCTTCGATGAACTGACGTCATATGGAGGTCGCTCATTTGTGGAGCTAAAGGATAACAGGTCAGACGGTGGGCAGAAGGACGCTGTTGATGATCTTCGGTTGGAGCTGCCCGTGTCACCAGGTGCTCCAGGTTGTTCTAGCTCCAGGGCAGAGGCGTCAGGTTCAGGAAGCAAGGGGAGTGATGCTCCAGGTGCTTCTGGTTCAGGAAGCAGGGGAAGCGATGCTCCAGGTGCTTCTAGTTCCAGGGCGGTGACTTCTTGTTCAGGAAGGAAGGGGTGTGATACTCCAGGTTTGTCCGGGATCAGAGCTGGTTCAGTAGATGCAGCGGAGGTGGTTAGCCGTGATCAGACTCTTCGGAGGTTGAAGAGGATCACCAACCCACCAACTCGATATTACGAAGGAAATGTGGTGAGCTCAGTCTCTTATTTTCTTCTCAGGTCCTCAGATCGAGCGAGAGCCTTCTAGCTTTGAAGACACCACTGGAGTCAAGGAGGGGGGAAGCGCTAAGGATGAGGAGATGACTGTCCTCAGGGGTGACGAGGCTTGTGACCTTGTGCCCAAGGTTGGTGTTACTCCTGTGACGTACAAGTGAGTGTTGAAGTTGGAGAAGAAGGTAGAGGGAAGCATGAATTCTTTCTGGAAGTGCTGAAGGGATCCCTTATGGTCTGGGATATGCTGATCGAGGACTATGTCATGGACATCTTCTCGATGTCGATATCTGAGAGGCAATGTTTACAGTTACGGGGACTGCTGGGGTTGGTCACCACTTCTCACTTCAAGGGGGAGTGTTGAAAAACATGAAGTGAAAGTATTGGACTGGGCGACCTGTCTGAACGGCCTGTGCGGACAATACTGATGGTTAGCCAGATCGGCAATAATACTGTAGTCGGCCTTTGCTTTAGCGGCCTGGGCGGTATGTTCGCGCGGTCTGTGCGGACAGAGGAGGCGGCTTGCTAGACCGGGTTGTGTTCAGCCGACAGTTGGTTTCCAGAAAGTAACCGGGCGAATAGAATTGCTATCCGCGGAGCTCGCCAAGACTGGCGAGGTGCGGACTCGGTTGAAGTTTGCGGAGTCCGGGTTGCGGACTGGACTAGAGCATGGGAGATCTACATGGCATGTGCCTTGGTCTAGCTCTGGTGGCGCGGCTGGTGGTAACCGCGGAGTTAGCCGGTTAGAGCGGACTGGCGCTGGAGTTCGCTGGGTTATGCAGGATGGCTCAGTTCGGCAGGTCGCGCGGTCTGCGTGGACTGATGTCTCTGTCCGCTGTGTTCGACAGTTAACCTTGTGTGCCTTGACCGCGAGATCGGGATATGCAGATTGGAGTGGTGTCCGTAGGCGCGAGCAGACTGGAGCTGTGTCCGCAGGTGGGCGGACTGGGGCGGATCTCGCAGAGTTCGCCTGTATAGCGATCAAGTCTAGTTGGGCCTTGGCGACAAGGCTGATCGGCTTGGTATCTGGCCTTGGTGGTGCAACCTTGGCAGACTGGCTGTCGTGCCTTGTTGTGGCGGTCTGGTTTGTGTATCCTTTGCTTGGCGGATACACTTGATGCTCGCCGCGAGATAGGACAGTTATCCTATCAGCTAGAGCGGTGATCACACTTCTCTCCGCGCCTATAAATAAGACTCACCTGTCACATTAAGAAAAGCTCAAATGAACAGTAAGTGAACTTGCGGATAGTTGCAGCGGTTAGTATTTTCTATCCGCGTGGTTTAAGGGGGTTGACCGGTTTGTGCTGTGCAGGTTGTGCGGGTAGCACTGAAAAGCCAGAGATTTGGTTCTGACTGCGGTCAGGGACAATGCGGACTCCGCGGATAGCAACTAGCGGTTAACAGCAGGTCGCTGTTTGCGACTAGGCGGTTTCTCTTCTACAACTAGTTTCTCAGTTCAATAAGCTGTCCGCATCTGGCGGCTTGGTTCAGTTCGGTAGCAGCTCGCGCGATCTGGCGGTTAGCAACCGTGCGGTTAGGCGACTTGCAGAAGGCAGTTAGAGTTTAGCATTGCAATAACGGACAGTCCGCACGGCTAGGTTGCGGTTTGGCGATTTGTCGGTTTGAGGGGACTCCGTAGCGGTTGGCAGCAGGGTCGGCAGTTACTCTTGTAGTCCGCGCAGCTTGTTTTCTCTGCCTTGCAATTTGCTTCCATCGGGTACATCGACGAATCATGTCTCGCCATGTATACATCGCATTGTAAAGATTTTTTGATAGTACAAATTTCTTGTTCTTCTATTTGCATCTGGTTATTTCGACACAGATAGATTGAGGGTTCCTACGATTGATTCCCCGTTTTTCGCTATTACAAATTTTTACATCTATATGTAGAGAAAATACCCAAAATGATCTTTCTTAAACAAACCCTAACCTGAGAAAAATCAGATATATTCAAAATCCACCACCAAAGCACTTATAAAAGTCAAACAACTCATTCAAAAGTATCAAACAACAAATATTTTTGATACCACGTGTTGGATGAGAAGAGGGTTTACCTTCGAGTTTCAAAAAGCAAATCACATGATGATCTTCTTCTTCTCCAGATCTTAGGCACAAAAGAATTCCTTCATAAGGAAGTTGACACGTAGCATCAACGAAAAAAAGGTGATTGTTAACCGCAACCCGTAATTGGCTAGTCGCACCCCAAAATCTCCCATTTTTTCACACCTTTTCGAACTACGCCTTGTACATGCAATTTCAGAAAAAGTGTTCAACACGAAACTTGTAGATATCGACGAGATCTACAACTTTAGTGTTGAACACTTTTCCTGAAATTGCACGTACAAGGCGTATTTTGAAAAGGCGCAAAATCTGGACATATTTTCAAAGTACGCCTTGTACATGCATTTTTAGGAAAAGTGATCACCACGAAAGTTGTAGATCTCGTCGATATCTACAACTTTCGTGTTGAACACTTTTCCTTATATTGCATGTACAAGACGTATTTTAAAAAGACGTGAAAAATTGAAAATTTTTGGGGTGCGACAAGTAAAATTGCAGGTTGCGGTTAACAATCACCAAAAAAAAAACAGCGAAGGAGAAATTATTCTACTTTATTAAAATCGATAAAGGACAAGAGAGCATATATCTAATATAGTATTATATAAAAGTATTATATCCAAAAATAAAATCGATTTAATAAGACGTTTGTTAACCGCAACCCATTATTGGATAGTCACACCCCAAAATCTCATAATTTTTCGCGCCTTTTCGAAATACGCATTGTACATGCAATTTTAGGAAAAGTGCTCAATACGAAAGTTGTAGTTCTCGTGTGTTGATCGCTTTTTCTAAAAATGCATGTGCAGGACCTATTTTGAAAATATGCACATGTTTTGCGCCTTTCAGAAATACGCATTGCACATGTAATTTCAGGAAGATTGTTCAACACGAAAGTCGAGATCTACAACTTTCGTGGTGAACACTTTTCCTGAAATTACATGTACAATACGCATTTCGAAAAGACGCAAAAAATAAGGAGATTTTGGGATACGACTAGCCAATAACGGGTTGCGGTTAACAATCGCCTTTAATAAAGAAACTTGAGTTCCATGGTAATCGACGACATCAACAATCGTGAATAGTTCTCATCGACATCAGCAGATAGCAACAACTCTCGTCGCCATGGAATCATCTCTCGTCGAGATGGTAACAACATCTCATCAACATCACCAAAAAATAATAGTAGTTATAGTCAATATGTATCATAAATCGGAATGTACTCACGCCAATATGAGGAAAAATTAACTTACCTTATCACATGATCTCCTCTCTAATTTCTTCTGTAACCCTAAAGAGATACAAAGGTGCACAAAATTTGTCTTCTTCTTTTAACTTTTGCAACCACTTTATTCTGCAGTCAAACAAAAACTGCCAATCTAATCGGCTTCATTATGCAAACGTTAAGCTTTGGTCACTGAATGACAAGCGTTATAGTCCCTGATTGACGATCGCTTGGTCGACTATCTTTAAGTCCTTTTGAGCAGTCTTTTCGACCTCTTCTCATAGATAGCCTTTTTCGGTCTTCTTTTGTTTTAAGGTCTCCTCTATAACATCATTAGAGCTTGAAACTAGTTGCATGTCTAAGTAGTCTACATCATTAAACATGTATGACTTTGTACCATAAAATCCAAGAGATTTTTTCAATAATCTCCTCTTAGATGATGGAGACAAAACTGATGGGGATGAAGCCCCATTTATATAAGAATGAGTGTATACTTAGCCATCTCTCCCATGATCCCTCCTATTGTGGAGATCAGGGGTTTGACTAGTCAACTCACTCCCCCCATGATCTCCATCATAATAGGAGAAATCATGGTGACCTCCCATTCAGCAACTACCGTCGGACGCCGCCGCCCGCCGCCGCCGCCCGCCCGCCGTCGACCGCCCGCCACCGCCTCCCGCCGCCGTCAACCGCCGCCGCCGCATGCAAGTCGGCCACCGTCTGATCGTTACCGGGCATCCGTTGCCGTCCGATCTTCAAATAACCACCCACTAAGCCACTAAATTAATTTGGGGTGGGGTGGGGGGGGGGGGGGGGGGGGGGGGGGTATAACTACCTTCTGGAGGCTGTAAAAGTAGCCACAGGCCTCCTCATTTCGCACCTTTTGGCCCCGGAGTCTTCTTCTTCCTCAGACCAGAGCTCTGCCGAACTCCTCTCTCGAGCCGTCTTCAAGCCGCCTATGAGCCAAGTCCTTAAGTGCGCGGAAGAAGGAAGAAGACAACAACCGCCAGCGTTCAAGCACACCAGCCACCAAGCTAGCATTTAGCACTCCTTCGGCACAGCCTGTTGCCCGTTGCGAGTCAGAAAATTCTCTCTCATCCCTAAGTTGTAACGAGGACTCGAGGAGCGGCCTGTCACCCTCGATTCCCCAAACGCCCTGTAACCGCGAGCAGATGTGGAATTTGACCGACACAGATCCGGTCACGTGGTTTTTTACCCAGTTGAGGTGTTTTTCCACATAAAAACAACTTGTGTCAATTCACTCTTTTCACTGACTGTGTGCGTGCTCGACTGTCCCGAGAGCTAAGACGGTCCAGTTACTCCGGTCTGACCGGGACGCCGAGTTTGCCCGCAACAGTTTGGCGCCGTCTGTTGGAACCATGATTCCCAACATACTTCAGAAGCCAAGACCTCCCTCCTTGCAATATTCAAGTTCCGCTTCAATGGCGAAAAGAAACGCCCGCACAGCTGAAGGATCCGTCCCAGAAGGACACACTGAACTAGCATGCTCCCACTCTCTAGTGGACGTGCCATTGACCATAGAGGCCGCTTTCGCGCCTGTCACCTCCCTCGAGGGGCGAGTTCAACAAATGGAGGAGCAACAAACTGAAATGCTTGATATGTTCAGGAATCTGGGAGCGCCTCCTGCTCCCCTTCTAGCACCAGTTAACTCGCCACTGCCAAATCATGACAGGGCGCAGGAAGCTCCAAGACAAGAGGAGCCCGAAGAATACTCTGACGCCGCCAGCCCCACTCTTCCAGCTCGTATAGAAGCTGAAACTAGGCGACACTGCCACAACTGGGGCGACGAGGCCCAACTTCCCCCGCTCGAGAGGTTCACCCGGGAAGAAATTCGGGAAGTGATCGCAGAAGAATCCCGGCAAGCCGGCCGGCGGGATATTCATACTCGCCGACCACTCTGCCAAGGGTCCCCCTCGCACCGTAAATCCCGGTTCATCCAACTCCTCATGGTTCCAAACTGCCCGATATTGAGACGTTCGATGGAACTAACGATCCGTTGGAACATGTCAGCCACTTCACTACCATTATGAGTATCTACAACGCACCTGATCAATTACTCTGTCAGGTGTTCCCAGCCACTCTCAAGGGGCAGGCCCGCACATGATTTCACTCCTTGAGGGAGGGCACCATTGCCAACTTCACAGAGCTAACGAGACAGTTCGCTGATCATTTTATTGCAAATCGGAGGATCGTCCGCGAACCCTTCCCATTTATCCGGTATCCGCCAGAACGAAGGGGAGTCTTTGAAGGACTTCTTCCACAGGTTCTCTGCAGAAGCTCGCCAAATCCTAGGGGTCGACCCAGAGCTATTAAGAGGAGTGTTCCTTGGGGGTCTCTGTCCTAGCGACTTCTATTCAGCGTTAATGAGGGAAACCGTCGCTAGCTATCTCGATCTCATGCACCGCATAGAGGCGCAAATCACAACCGACGAGGCTATTGAAGCTCATCGTCAACAGTTCGACGGGAACCAGAAGAGCAAGATGGAGAAGGAACCAGATCCTCAACACCAAGAAGGAAGATTCCGAGAAGAACGTCGGAACAGGCAACGCCGACATGACCAACAGAGAGATCAACCGCCCCAGGATTACATGCCCCTCAATACCTCTAGAACGAATATGCTTTACACAATCCAAGGCAACAAGGCGCTCCGTAAGCCCAGACCCCTCACTAAAAATACGGGGGATCAAACAAAGTACTGTGAGTTCCACCATGGGCGAGGACACAACACAAAAGACTGCTCAAAACTTAAGGAGGAGATAGAGTATCTCATCAAACAAGGCCACCTGGGGAGATTCTTACGGGGCTAGGCACCAAGTCTGCTGACAGGAAATCAACCAACCGCTTGCTAGAATAGACTGGGGGGGGGGGGAACCCCAAAGTCAACCAGCCCAAGAGAGGGATTCATGCCTATCAGCGGGGCTCTACCCATTATATCGTTTCTCACTTTTACTTTCTTACGAATTCTTCATGCGAATTTTCACAAAAATGGTCTTACAACTGTAAATCTAATAACTTAAAAAGTTTTCTTATTTTAGGTCTATAGAAGGTGTTGGGTACATTGGAATATATGTACCTGATTTGAAGAAGCCTCACCCTACTCAATGATATACATTAAGATGTATTTGATGTGCTTTGAGTTTATTTGTGCAGGTTAAGTAATTACAGGGAAAGCATAAAAGTTTCTAAGTCCATGTGTCGACACCTAGAAGAAAAGTGTCGACACTTAAGAAGGCTTGTGTCGACACCCAGAGAAGCTGTGTCAACACTTGGAGTAATTGTGTCGACACTAGGAAGGTAGAGTCGACACCAGAAGAAAAGTGTCGACACATACAGGTTGTGTCGACACACAGTGAAGAATTGTCTACATAATCAGTGTCGATACTTAGAAGCAGTGTCGACACTCAGAGAAACATTGTCGACAGCAGAATGTGTCGACACTAGGAGGCTGTGTCGACACTAAGCAAACTTCAACAAAGTTTAAGTACAAGTGTCGACACAAAGGAGATGTGTCGACACTCAGTAAAGTCTCAACATATGAAGAATGTGTCGACACAAAGGAGATGTGTCGACACTCAGCAAAAGTTTCAACACAGAAGGCATGTGTCGACACTTATCAAATTTCAACACAAGAAGATGTGTCGACACAAAGGAGTTGTGTCGACACTTAGCAGAATTCAACTAAGTATTAAAGAAGAAGGACTTGTGTCGACACACAGGATCAGTGTCGGCACATTCTGAAGAAGCAGTGTCGAGAAGCAGTTACAATAACACAAGAAGTTGTGTCGACACCATGAAGGCTAGTGTCGACACTTAGTCTACTTGTGTCGACACTTAGTTTATTTGTGTCGACACAAAAAGACTATCTGTCTCGACACTTTCAGACAGTGACAGAGATTTCAAGAAGTGACTGGATGACTTGACAGCTGCCATTTCAACCGGTCAACTGCTACTGTCAGAGCTGTCAGAAGGTTGTTAGAAACCGGATCAGCCGGTCACCATGAAGAAAGCTTATATAAAGGCTTATTCCTTCAACAGAGGATATGAATCAATGAAGTGAAAGATAACACAACAAGTAGATGACCTTCAAGAGAATATCTAAGAAGTTGGAGAGAGAGAGCTCATTCTAAGAAGTGCAGTTGCTGAACCGGGCTGCTAAGTTAGATTCAGATTGAGATCTGAATCTCAAGACAGAAGTTGATTAAAGATCATCTTCAGGAGATTCAACCCTACTGTGTTCTAATTCAAGAAGCTTTGAAGAAAGCCAAGGGAGGTTGATCTCAGCCAAGTTCTTCCATGAATTCATCAAGAAGCCAGTCAACTCATCTCTCTCTATCAAGAGTTGTGGTTATATACTTTGTATTTTCTAATTTCTGTAGGATCTTGTATAGATCTGAGTTGTAAGCCTAAATCTATAAAGGCTGAGGTAGGGCCTGTGAGCCTGAGTGTAGGAGAATCATTTCTCTGAGTGTAGGCCTTGTTGAAGGCTGAGGTAGGGCTGTTGTGCCTGAGTGTAGGTCTTGTTGTAGACTGAGTGGTAGGGCTTTGTTCCTGAGTTGTAGGAGTGTGATCACTCTGAAATGTAGGAACCTGTTTGGGGTTCTGAGTTGTAAGATCTGAGGATCTGAGGAGAAGTGGAGAAGTTAGGCCGAATCTAGTACACTACTAGATAGGCGAAGGGGGAAAGTGGATGTACCCATACCTTGGGGAACCACTATAAATCCTGTGTGCACTCTATGAATATATGCTTGTATGGTTGCTGTGCTGTGATACTTGTAGAGTTGCAATTACTGTTCTGTATTTCTGCTTTTAAAGTTAAAAAATATATAGGTCACCTATTCACCCTCCTCTAGGTGATTAGGCACTGTTTCTTTCAAGTGGTATCAAAGCGAGGTTACTCAAAAAGGACATAACAGTCTGAGTAAAGATCCTGTAGGCAGAATCAGAATAATCAAGAATCAAGAAAATAGGTTCAACTGAGAATCACAAAGAGCTAGGATCCATGAAATTGCCAATCTGCAGAAAAGAGATTTTTGGCATATGGAAAGAGAGGGTTAGACTCTTTATGGAAGCATCTGACCCAAGAATATACATCACAGTCAAAGAAGGGCCATATATGTCAATGAAAGTATCTGTTCTGGATACAAATCAAAGAACTCCCAAAGACTATTCAGAAATGACTAAAGATGAAATAATTCTGGCCACTATGGACAAGAGGGCCCAGAATATTATTGTAAGTGCAATTGATGATGCCACATTTCAGAACCTAATACATTGTAAAACATCAAAAGAAATGTGGGACACACTGATAGTTTACATGGAGGGATCTGAAGAGGTAAGACAAGACAGGAAGTCTTTGTTAAATCAAGAGTATGAAAGCTTCAGACAAGGAAAGTCTGATAGCATTACTGAATGCTACAAGAAATTCTATAGGATTGTTAATGAGTTGATATCCCATGGAAGAGAATTCAGCAACTATGAGCTGAATGACAAGTTTTTAAGATCCCTGACTAAGGACTGAGATACCAAGATTTGTGCCATTAGGGAAATGACCAAATTAGCTGATATACCTCCTCCAATCTTGTTTGGAAAACTGCTATCTTATGAAATGCAGTTAATGATTAGAAAGGAGGAAGAGAAGACTACCAGAGTGGAGCACAAGGAAAGAGCTGTGGCCTTCAAGACTAAAGCCACTAGGAAGTATAGAAGCAAGTCTCCATCTCCACCACAAATAGTTGCAGATACTGCTTCAGAAAATTCATAGAACCAGAACTCAGACATCAGTGAAAGTGATGAGGATTTTGCTGCATTTACAAGACAGTTTCAAAAGTTTCTGAAGAAGAAGCAGTGGAGGTCTAAGCCATCCACTTCACAGATAAAAGTTGACTATTATCAGAACAAGAAGTCATCAAGGAATGACAAAAGAAAGTCCAAGCCAAGTAAAAATACATCCTCAAAGATAGTTTGCTATTGTTGTAATAGACAAGGACATATAGTAGCTGACTGTCCAGAAAAGAGGAAAGAGTCAACTGACAAGAAGAAGACTCAGTTCAAGGGCAAAAAGGAAAGGTCCTTTGTTGCCAAGAAGGACAAGAGTTTGACTGATCAGTCATCTTCAGAAACAGATTCAGAAGCTGAAGCCTATATTGGACTGTTTGCTAAAGAGGAGGAAGATGAGTTCATGCAGTTAATGAACTCAATTTATAAGCATGATGACAATCAGTGCAATGGACTGATGGCCTTAACAAAAGGAGACAAAATCCAGGATCAGCCTGGACCAAGTAAGGTACTAAGTTGTTCTTCAAGTTCAATTTCTAGTACTGAGTCAGAATCAGATATATCTACATCAAGTGATGTGGGTGGGTCTGAATCTGAAGGAGATATTCATCAGTTAATTGATGAATATAGGGACTTGTTGCAGGCCTTGAAGAGAAGCAAATCCTTGGCCAAAACTCAGGCAAAGGAGATTGCTTCTCTTAAATTGGCTGCTGTTGATTCAGACAAGTTGCTTGATCAGAAACTAAATGAAATAGCCAGGCTGAAGAACATTACTGTCATTCAGATGGGTACTATTACATTTAAGAATGATCAAATTAGGAATCTAGAGGTTAGACTTCAGAAGGAGAAGAATATTGTAGCAAGTTTTTCTAAACCAAAATCTGTTCTACCTTTGATAGATGAGTTTGTACCTCATAAAGGTAAAATTGAATTGGGGTTTACAAAACCTACCTGGACAAGAAAGTCCAAATCTAAGGGCAAAGCCCCAGTACTCAACAAGAAGCCTACTGTAGATAAAACAGCTAGGGTTGTACCTAAACAAAAGGTACAACAGATTTGAGTGCTGGTGTTGTGGCAAGGTAGGCCACTTTGCCATAGACTGCTGACACAATTCAAGTGTCAAGGAGAGTAGCAAACTGCATGCTAGAAAAGCTACAGGTAGTTTTATTAAAAGTCAGACTAACTTGCACTAAGGACCCAAGAGTTATTTGAGTTCTAAGGTTAAGTAATCTGTTTTATAGGTGAGTCCAAGTGGCCATGCCCCTATATGGTACTTGGATAGTGGATGTTCCAGGCACATGACTGGAACTAGGGGATTGCTGAAGGACTATACACCAATCAAGGATGATCCTAAAGTTACCTTTGGTGGTTCAGAAAAAGGAATCATCAAAGGCTTTGGTAACATTTCTAGCAACCTAATTACAATTACTCAAGTGGCTTATGTAAAGGTTTTGAAACATAACCTCATTAGCATAAGTCAGCTAAGTGATTTAGGATATGACATCTCATTTGTCAAGGATGGTTGTCATATCAGTAGGTCAAGTGATCAAAAGATCATTCTGACAAGATATAGGAAGTGAAATGTCTATTGTCTAGACATTATGTGTAAGAACATTGTTTCTCCTATTTGTCTTGTAGCTGATGAGAAAGTCTCACATTGTGTTAAATGGCACAAGAGGCTGGCTCATCTTAACTATAAGACAATTGGCCAACTCTTTAGCAAAGAGTTAGTGAGCAATGGTCCTCAGGTTAAGTGTATAAAGGTTGGTATATGCTCAGCTTGTCAAAAGGGCAAGCGGACCAAATCCACCTTTCATAGCCTTGAGAACAAAGATGATGTGAGGTGTCTATACCTCTTGCATATGGATCTTTTTGGTCCTATGTCTGTTCACAGCCTAGGTAGGAAGGTCTATACATTTGTGGTAGTTGATGACTACTCAAGGTATTCCTGTGTGTTCTTCCTTAGGCAAAAATCTGAAACACCAAGTATCTTGTATAGTTTTGTTAAACAAATTCAGAATGAATTGAACAGTATAGTGGTCAAAATCAGAAGTGACCATGGTACTAAATTTCAGTCTGAAAGTATGACAAAACTGTGTGAAGAGTTTGGAATTTTTCAGGAATTTTCCTCACCAAGAACACCTCAGCAAAATGGTATTGCTGAAAGGAAAAATAGAACCTTGATAGAGGCTGGTAGAACCCTATTGAGTGACACTTCTCTCCCAGAATATTTCTGGGCTGAGGCAGTTAATATTGCATGTCATGTAATCAATAGGGCTACTATCACCAAGAACCACAAGAAGACCCCTTATGAGATTGTGAAGGGCAGAAAACCAAATCTATCCTATTTCAGGATCTTTGGTTGCAAGTGCTATATCCTTAATAATGGTAAGTCTTATCTAACCAAGTTTGCTGCCAAATCCCAAGAGGGAATCTTTGTTGGGTACAACAACAACAGTAAGGCTTATAGGGTCTACAACTTGATTACTCAAGTTGTAGAAGAGTCAGTACATGTAGTTTTTGATGAAGCAAGGCTCATTAACAATGAATTGCCTAGAAGTGTTTGCAGCTCCACAGGTGTAACTGAGAGAATGAAGAAGCTTACCTTAATAAAAGGTACTTCTACAAGTCAGCAAGTGGAGGATGGTAGCTGCTATCCAGGGGGAGTACAAGATACTCCTGTTGCTGAAGAAGACCAAGAGGAGCAGCTGAATGAAGAAGCTGAAGGTGTACAACCAGAAGATAGGCTGCCTCCAGCAAATAGGCATTTAAAAGATCATCCAGCTAATCAAATTATTGGAGATCTCAGACAAGGGGTACAAACAAGGAGCAAGAATCTAAGTTCAGTTCTCTACTCCAGCTTTTTATCCCAAATAGAGCCAAAGAAATTTGAAGAAGCAATCCTAGACCCTCATTGGATTGAAGCCATGCAAGAGGGGTTGAACCAGTTCAAAAGATGCAAGGTCTGGGAGCTAGTTCCTAAACCAAAGGACCACAACATTATTGGAACTAAGTGGATCTTTAGGAACAAATTGGATGAGAATGGAATTATTATTAAGAATAAAGCTAGACTAGTTGCAAAAGGATATAGGCAGGAAGAAGGTATTGATTTTGATCAAACCTTTGTTCCAGTAGCAAGACTGGAAGCAATAAGGATGTTCTTTGCCTATGCAACATATCAAGGATTTAATGTATATCAAATGGATGTTAAGTCAGCTTTTCTGAATGGAAACCTGAAGGAAGAAGTTTATGTAAAGCAGCCATCAGGTTTTGTAGATTCTCTTAAACCTGATTATGTATATAGACTTAGGAAGGCTTTGTATGAGTTAAAACAAGCCCCTAGGGCTTGGTATGAAACCCTGTCTAGTTTCCTCATTGAGAATAAATTCACAAGGGGGAAAATAGACAAGACTCTATTACTTAGGGAATCCAGAGGCAAGATTATCTTAGTGCAAATATATGTAGATGACATAATATTTGGGTCTACAGAAAGTAGTGTTTGCAAAAAGTTTGCAAAACTAATATAAGGACAATTTGAAATGAGCAGTATGAGGGAACTTAAGTTCTTCTTGGGTCTCCAAGTTAGACAGACTGAAGATGGATTATCCATATGTCAGTCTAAGTTCACTCTAGAATTGATAAGGAAGTATGGTATGGAATCATCCACTACCATGAAAACTCCTATGAAGTCAACAATGTCTCTAAGCAAAGATGATGCAAGGAAACCTGTAGATGAAACTTTGTATAGAGGGATAGTTGGCTCCCTACTGTATTTGACTGCTAGGAGACCAGATATCATGTATGCTACATGTGTCTGTGCTAGGTACCAAGCTTGCCCTAAAGAATCTCATTTGACAGCAGTCAAAAGAATTTTGAGATATCTTAAGGGCACTCCTTATCTAGGCCTTTGGTACCCTAGGAATGTAGATTTTGAATTGACAGGTTATTCAGATGCAGATTTTGCAGGCTGCAAGGAAGATAGGAAAAGTACAACAGGAACCTGTCAATTTCTAGGTGGAAGGCTGATATCATGGAGTAGCAAGAAGCAGACTAGTCTGTCTATCTCCACAGCTGAGTCAGAGTATGTTGCTGCAGGAAGCTGCTGTGCACAACTACTATGGATACAACACCAGCTAGAAGATTATGGTATTCAAGTAAGTAGAACACCTTTATTTTGTGATTCTACTAGTGCCATTTCTATTGCAAATAATCCTGTCTCTCATAGTAGGACTAAACACTTAGAAATAAAATACCATTTTCTAAGAGAACATGTGGAAAAAGAAGATATTTCCTTAGAGTATGTTAAGACTGATAATCAGTTAGCTGATATGTTTACTAAGCCCTTAGATGAAACCAAATTCAATAAATTTAAAATTGAATTAGGAATGATAAACTTAGAATAGTTTACAAAATTTGGCTAAGTAAAATGGCGTAGACACACAGAGTTGTCTGTGTCGACACATAGATGTGGTGTCGACATTTCAGAGAAATGGTGTCGACACATCTAGGAAGTATGTGTCGACACTTCAGAGAATTAGTGTCGACACATGCAGTGTAGGTGTCGACACATCCAGGGTGGTGTCGACACTTAGGATTTACACAGAATTAGTCTAGTAGAGTCTCAACTAAGTGTCGAGCTGAGTGGTGTCAACACATATACAAGTGTCGACACATATATTCTGCCGACTATATTTGTGTCGACACATAGTTGTCGAGACATTAGCAGTAAGTGTCGACACTTTTCAACAGTATCGACACAATTTAAGTATTTTGACGCGCCTTTTCACCTTCAATTCTAGAAAGGTATAAATAAGTTTTCCCCAGTGTTTGTCAACACGCTCACCTTAGTCTCGAGACTAAACTTGTATGTCGACATCTCTCTTCTCTAAATTCAAAATTTCTTCAAACCCTAATGGCACCCAAGCTAGAAGAGAACATTAATGAAGGATATGAGCTCGTGCGACATGCCTTTGATGATACGGAACCTGAAATCAAAAGTGTGGTAACCCTAATTGCCGAGACTGGATTGGAATACCTTGTATCAGAACCAATCAAGATCTGGAAGAAGGAGGTCCTTGAATTTTTGAGTGCAACTTCACTTGATGATACTGGACTCAAGATTAAGTCCAGAGTTCATGGGACCAAAGTCAAGGTCACACAAAAAGTCTAAGGAAGGTACTTCAACTACCAAGAACAAAAGAGGAAGAAGATGTATCTGCTTCTAAGACTAGAGAGGCATTGAGATGGTGTGGACTGAATTCAAACCTGAAAATTGGATCAGTTTTCAATAGAAAAAGGATGAACATTCAAGGAAAGTTTCTATCTGAAATAGTAGGAAAAGTAATACTGAGCATGCCTGGTGGACATGATAGAATATCTGATCATATGTTCAGTCTAATGACAAGAATAATTTTCCAGCTTAAGACTGACTGGTCAGTAGTACTGTTTGATAAGATAAAAGAGAGCCTGAAGAAACCCAATCTGGGAAGAATTCTGAGTCTATACCTAGCTGGAAGTATTCCTGAGGTGATGAATCAAGCTGCTGGATCAAAGATAAACCACATGAGGAGAATGGATGTAAGGATTATCTCTAGGTGGGATAGAGTGTTAACAAAAGAATTGCCAACTCCAGAAAAGGACACACCACAAAAGAAGAAGAAAAAGAAAGCCATTGTGGCTTCTGAATCCTCCAGCAGCTCTGAAGAGCAAGTAGTGTTTAGTTCTGATGAACATGAAAGAAATGCTGAACAGTCTCCAGCAAGACAAGAAGATGCACAGAGGCAGGGGGAACTACCCTCAGCTAGCCCAATTCACCTGGATCCACTCCAGGGGGAGCCTCTACTTGTGGAAGAGCCAACTCCACTAGAGAGTGAAAGAGCTACACAAATCATTCTTGAGGTAATTACTGAAGTAAATCAATTAAATTTCACTATTGAGGATGAAGTTTTGACTGACTCATTACCTGATGTTCATCAGCAAACACAGATACAACCTCAACCACAAGATGTTGTCATGGATGACACATCTGTTGCTGATAAAGTGGTTGATGAGATCAGAGATTCTCCAGCCCAGTCTCAACAGGAATTCACCTTAGAGGAGATATTCCCTGATCTTGTACAGACAGACCTTGAGAGAGAAATAGCTGCTGTTGAGGGGGAGAAGGCAAATATTGAGGGGGATCATGTGGAGATTGTAGAGGAAACTGCAAGCAAGGAGACTGAGGAGCCAAGAGATGCTGAAGGGCTACCAAGGACTGAGAAGGATTCACATCCTAGTCCTAAGGATAAAGTAGACATAGTCAGTACTTCTGCATCAGAAGATGAAGAGGCTGTTAGAGCCAAGAAAAGGAAGTTCCAGGTCTTCAAGAGAAGAAGCCAGAACTATAAGAAAGCACTACAAACAATTGCTCCACAGCCAGCCCCATCTACTGATTATAGTTCACTGATAGTGGCTTTGCTGATTAAGCTAGATGAGCAAAGAAAAGCTTTGGAAAAATATATGGATGAAGGGCATAAATCCCTGCAATTTGATCTGGCACAAGACATCAAATCTATAAGATTTGAAGTGAATCAAAATAAAAAGGAAATGACTAACTGCTTCCATAAAGGAGGAAATGCAGTAGTCTATCTGGCTACTCATCAAGAGAACATCAAGAAACAGGTTGATGACATTGTTGTGAAGCAAGGCTATGTCCTGGAAAACCAGATAAGGATGAATGATAATCTCACTGCTTCACATAATGCCATTGTAACTGAAATGAAAAATATAAGTACTGCACAGCCTACAGTAAGTGCCACTGCCAAAGAAGAATTTGATAAGAAATTACAGGAGAGTCTCACTGCGGTGAAAACTGCCATTGAAGATTCTTAGAATGCTATTTCTGCCCAGCTTCAGAAGTTCAAACCTTTCTATAAAGATGGAGTCAACTATTTGAATGCACAGATAAGATTCCAAAAGGATGATCTTAGAGATCACATAGAGCGAGAAGTCATAAAGGGGGAGAGGATATTAGTCAAAGATGGCTCTGATCATGCCAAATGGATTTCAAACTCCATCAGAGCCACTCTTGGATATCCACCTTTATGTGATGATGACAATGTGGCAGAATCTGGAACAAATCCTGCATACTTTGGAGGAGAGCAAGCTAAAGTGGCTCAAGTGATATATCCTCCTGTAGATTTTGACATGATACATCAGGAGGTACAGTCTATGTATAGTCCTCCTGAGGGTAATCAGAATTTCATTCTTGAGAAAGTTGTCCAGCCTGTGCCAGAGGCAATCTTAAAAGAGCAAGAGGCTTTGTTAAAAGAATAAGAGGCCCAATTATCTAAGAAAATATTCAGAGAGCAAGGTGAATTAAGGCCATATTTTGAACAATGGAGCCCCACTTCCAGGAATATCATATTGACTGCTTGGAAGGCTGCTAAGGATAATATCCTGGATAGAGGCAAATGGTATTCTGAACAGGAGTGGAGGAATCATGAGAATAGGCAAGAGGCCATAATACAATATAGAAGGAAAGCTAAACTGGGAAAGCTACCTCCTAATGCACAGGAGCCTAGCAAGTATTTCCCTAAGCCTTATCACTATTTTGAAAGACAGAAGATAAAGGCTGAAGAGCTGAAAAAGAAAGATCTCAAAGGGAAGAAGCCTGCTGCTGTTGATGACAATGATGCTCCAGTTCAAGCAAAGATTCAATCTGGAAAGGAGATTGTTATCAAGGAGCCAGAACAGCCATAGGATAGCATTTTCTTAAGTTTACAATTTGTAATCATTTGCTTTTAACTCTATGTAAACTTTTGATTAATGAAAATGTTTGGAGTTGTAAGAACAATGTCAAATGTTCAATCTATTACATTAATTATTCTGAGATAATTGTTTATACATGTTCTGTTCATACATGTTTAAGTATTTTCCCTGTCATTTAATATTGTTGTACATCATACTGAGAATTTATTATGTATGGTGTATATCATTGACTAAGGGTTATGACTTCTCCAAATAAGGGGAGATTATTGGGTACATTGGAATATATGTACCTGATTTGAAGAAGCATCACAGTACTCAATGATATACATCAAGATATATTTGATGTGCTTTGAGTTTATTTGTGCAGGTTAAGTAATTGCAGGGAAAGCATAAAAGTTTCTAAGTCCATATGTCGACACCTAGAAGAAAAGTGTCGACACTTAAGAAGGCTTGTGTCGACACCCAGATAAGCTGTGTCGACACTTGGAGTAATTGTGTCAACACCAGGAAGGCAGAGTCGACACAAGAAGAAAAGTGTCGACACATATAGGTTGTGTCGACACACAGTGAAGAATTGTCTGCATAATCAGTGTCGACACTTAGAAGAAGTGTCGACACTCAGAGAAACTTTGTCGACAGCAGAATGCGTCGACACTAGGAGGCTGTGTCGACACTCAGCAAACTTCAACAAAGTTTAAGTACAAGTGTCGACACAAAGGAGATGTGTCGACACTCAGTAAAGTCTCAACACATGAATAATGTGTCGACACAAAGGAGATGTGTCAACACTCAGCAAAAGTTTCAACACAGAAGGCATGTGTCGACACAAAGAAGATGTGTCGACACTTAGCAAGTTTCAACACAAGAAGATGTGTCGACACAAAGGAGTTGTGTCGACACTTAGCAGAATTCAACTAAGTATTAAAGAAGAAGGACTTGTGTCGACACACAGGATCAGTGTCGACACATTCTGAAGAAGCAGTGTCGAGAAGAAGTTACAACAACACAAGGAGTTGTGTCGACACCATGAAGGCTAGTGTCGACACTTAGTCTACTTGTATCAACACTTAGTCTATTTGTGTCGACACATAAAGACTATCTGTCTCGACACTTTCAGGCAGTGACAGAGATTCAAAGAAGTGACTGGATGACTTGACAGCTGCCATTTCAACCGGTCAACTGCTACTGTCAGAGCTGCCAGAAGGTTGTTAGAAACCGGATCAGCCGGTCACCATGAAGAAAGCTTATATAAAGGCTTATTCCTTCAACAGAGGATATGAATCAATGAAGTGAAAGATAACACAACAAGTAGAAGACCTTCAAGAGAAGATCTAATAAGTTGGAGAGAGAGAGCTCCTTCTAAGAAGTGCAGTTGCTGAACCAGGCTGCTAAGTTAGATTCAGATTGAGATCTGAATCTCAAGACAGAAGTTGATTAAAGATCATCTTCAGGAGATTTAACCCTACTGTGTTCTAATTCAAGAAGCTTTGAAGAAAGCCAAGGGAGGTTGATCTCAGCCAAGTTCTTCCAAGAACTCATCAAGAAGCCAGTCAACTCATCTCTCTCTATCAAGAGTTGTGGTTATATACTTTGTATTTTCTAATTTCTGTAGGATCTTGTAGAGATCTGAGTTGTAAGCCTAAATCTATAAAGGCTGAGGTAGGGCCTATGAGCCCGAGTGTAGGAGAATCATTTCTCTGCATGTAGGCCTTGTTGAAGGCTGAGGTAGGGCTATTGTGCCTGAGTGTAGGTCTTGTTGTAGACTGGGTGGTAGGGCTTTGTGCCTGAGTTGTAGGAGTAGGATTACTCTGAGTTGTAGGAACCTGTTTGGGGTTCTGAGTTGTAAGATCTGAGGATCTGAGGAGAAGTGGAGAAGTTAGGCCGAATCTAGTACACTACTAGATAGGCGAAGAGGGGAAAGTGGATGTACCCATACCTTGGGGAACCACTATAAATCCTGTGTGCACTCTGTGAATGTATGCTTCTATGGTTGCTGTGCTGTGATACTTGTAGAGTTGCAATTACTGTTCTATATTTCGGCTTTTAAAGTTAAAAAAGATATAAGTCACATATTCACCCCCCTCTAGGTGATTAGGAACTGTTTCTTTCAGAAGGCAAGCATCATCCGCGCAATTTGAAAGGCATACTCACTTCGCCCAAGTATAAATGCGTCCACTTACCCTTACAACAACTGACTCCGTGCAACGTGCTCCTTACAACAACTGCTACCGTGCAACGCGCTCCTCACATCAACTGCCTCCGGACAGTGTGCTCCTCATAGCAACAACTACCGTGCACTGTGCTCCTCACAACAACTGCCTCCGGGCAGCGCGCTCCTAACAACAACTGCCTCCGAGAAGCGCGCTCCTCACAACAACTGCCTCCTAGCAGCACGCTCCTCACAGCAACTGCCTCCGGGCAGCGCCCTCCTCACATCAACTACCTCCTGGCAGCGTGCTCCTCATAGCAACTGCCTCCGGACAGTGCGTTCCTCACAACAACTGCCTCCGGGCCAGCATGCTCCTCACAGCATCTGCCTCCGGGCAGCGCGCTCCTCACAGCAACTGCCTCAGGGCATCGCACTCCTCACAACAACTGCCTCCATGCAACGCGCTCCTCACAACAACTGCCTCCGGGCAGCGCGCTCCACCTAGCAACTGCCTCTGGGCAGCATGATCCTCACAACAACTGCCTCCGGCAGCGCACTCTACCGAGCAACTTCCTTCGGGCAGCGCGCTCCTCACACCAACTGCCTCCGGGCAAGCACATAACAACTGCCTTCGGGCAAGCGCACAACAACTGCCTCCGGGCAGCATGCTCCTTACAGCAACTGCCTCCGTGCAGCGCGCTCCTTATAGCAACTGCCTCTGTGCAGTGTGCTCCTTACAACAACTGCCTCTGTGCTGTGCACTCCTTAAAACAACTGCCACCGTGCAGCGCGTTCCTTACAACATTGCCTCCGTGTAGCGCTCTTCTGGCAGCAACTTCCACCGTACAACGTGGTCCACGCAGCAACTGCCTTCGGGCAGCGCACTCCTCACAGCAACTGCCTCCGGGCAGCGGGCTCCTCACAGCAACTGCCTCTGGGCAGTGCACTCTGTCCAGCAACTTCCTTCGGGCAAGCACACAACAACCGCCTTCGGGCAGCATGCTCCTCATAGCAACTGCCTCCGGGCAGTGCCCTCCCCACAACAACTACCTCCTGACAACACGCTCTTCACCACATCTACCTCTGAGCAGGATGTTCCTTCTTATACCCGAATTGAGTATTTATATTCTCCTGCAATTGGTACATAGCCAACTAAGCCGCGAGCCTGACTCATGCAAACTCCCCATTAGGGCCTGCCCCCTCACGACAAAGCCACGATTACAACCTGCGCAAACCAAGCCATAAGCCAGCCTCACGCAAACAAAGCTGCGACTACAACCCACGCAAAGTAACGTCACAAGTCAAACTTACAACAGACTCAACACAAGCAGACACATGTACTACGCCGCTCATTGCCTTCGAAGAAGTAGACATCCTTGGGGCAGTAGTCTCCAGAAGAGAAGGCCCGAATGGCAGGAGATCCCGATGTTGTCACACTTGGGTTAGCAAGGGCAGCAATGCCAAGAGAAACAACATGCCCCCTCATCCGACCATGTGCACAAGTTACCCTGATGGCACACTCGGGGGCACCAGAAACTCCGCGTCTCGGTAACCTCTTCCCTTCCACAAAAGAGCACTCAATGCGCCATACATATTACATCTTGCGCACGCTGCACGAATCGCACACCCAACAACTATTACACGCTACACGCATTACGCGCCACACACATCACACCTCGTGCACATTTCACACTCCTTGCACCTTGCGCACATACAAGACAAGGCTGTGCATATCACGTCATGCGGGCATGGAGTCCAAATGTGCACCTCGCACGCACTTCGCCCCCCACACATATCAACGCATAACACTCACTATTCACATTCTACTCTTCACATCTCACACACGTCTTGCCATGGGCACACCACCGTCAACTATTACACACCAAAACAAGATACTGAGTAAAAGTCCCCTGAACGGGTTCGACTGAACCATGGGTCCAGTGAATGTAATCGCGTTAATCTTCGGCAAAGTGCGACTCCACGACACGACTGCCGAAGCTGCTCCCTAGGGGCTTCCTGGGCAGCGATCGCCATGCGCGACAAAGGTCACGTATGGGAGTCCCCCCCTCCCCCCACATGGTTTTCGTCCAGAGCACCGTCGCACAGGATTAATCCCGCACAATACGCAGTGTGCGCATGAACACTGCAGGATTAATCCCGCGCGCACGATTAATCCTGCCTGCTCGGGATTAATCCTGCACGAGATTAATCTCCCGCTCAGTGCGCGTGGGATTAATCCCGATTGCGTGCGCGCGAGATTAATCCCGCCTGCGCAAGATTAATCATGTGGTTGCCGCGCGGGATTAAATCCCGCGCAGTACCGCCAATGCTGGATTAAATCCCGCGCAGTACCTCAGGATTAATCCCGAGGTTGCCGCCTGCACGAGATTAAATCCCGCGCAGTTTCTCAGGATTAATCCCGAGGTTGTCGCCTGTGCGGAATTAAATCTCGCACAGTACTCACGGGATTAATCCCGCCCGTGCATGATTAATCCCGCGCAGTACGCGCCCTGTGCGCGTGAACAGTGCGCGCGCACAGTGCGGGCAAATAGTGCGTGTACACCTCTCAGCGCGCGCTCCCATCCGTGCACGCGCTCTCTCTCGCGAACTGGTACGCGCGCACGCTCGCACAACACACGCGCGATCAGGGACGCACAAGCGACAAAGTGCGCGCTCTCGCATGACTTGGTCCGCACGCCTCCTCGCGTGCCCGCACACTGGCGTCGCCTCGCCGTCTCGTTTTTGGGTGCACCGACGCTTCCTCTTGTCGCCCCCTCTCTCTCCCTCAGAAATCTTTTTAACATGTCATTATCGAGGCGCATCGGGCGCCGCTTTCTGATGTTTCTGGCCTGCCGCTCGCCACCGTCATAGTCAAAGAGAATGAGAGGAAATCCTTGCTCTCTCGCTAGTACCAACCTTCAACAACCGAGGATTTGGGGGGCAATTCATGAGAATGAAGCCCCATTTATATATGAATGGGTGTGCACTTAGCCATCTCTCCCATGATCCCTCCTATTGTGGAGAACAGGGGTTTGACTAGTCAACTCGCTCACCCCATGATCTCCATCATAATAGGAGAAATCATGGTGACCTCCCATTCAGCAACTACCGCCGGCCGCCGCCGCGGGCCGTGGGCCCCCCTCCGCCGCCCGCCCGCCGCCCGCCCGCCGCCCGCCCGCCGCCGTCAGCCACCGGTCGCCTGCCGCCGTCAACCGCCGTCGCCGCATGCAAGTCGGCCACCGTCCGATCGTTACTGGGCATCCGTTGCCGTCCGATATGCAAGTAAACACCCACTAAGCCACTAAGTTAGTAGGGGGGGGGGGGGCATAACTACCTCCTGGAGGCTATAAAAGGAGCCACAGATCTCCTCATTTCTCACCTTTTGGCCCCGGAGTCTTCTTCTTATTTAGACCAGAGCTCTGCCAAACTTCTCCCTCGAGCCGTCTTCAAGCCGCCTACGAGCCAAGTCCTCAAGTGCATGGAAGAAGGAAGAAGACAATAACCGTCAGCGTTCAAGCACACCAGCCACAAAGCTATCATTTAGCACTCATTCAGCGCAACCTGTTACCCATTGTGAGTCATAAAATTCTCTTTCATCCCTAAGTTATAAAGAGGAGCGGCATGTCGCCCTCGATTCCCCAAACGCCCTGTAACCGCGAGCAGATAGTGAACTTTGACCGGCACAGATCCGGTCACGTGGTTTTTTGCCCAGTCAATTCGCTCTTTTGACTGACTGTGTGCGCGCTCAACCGTCCTTACAAACACTATGCTACGCTTGATGCTAATAAGGATTAGATTTATTCATGGTTCTAATAACTTGACATTAGAATAAGTGAAAGGTGCGGGTGAAGGACAATACCCAGGTGTTAAGGAAGTCACAAAGGAAGCTACTTCAGGTATAAATTCACTAGGCCGCACCGCCCTTTATGTGCCCTTATCTCATGGTATATATATATACATTAGTAATGAAGCCTTGATTGATAGAGTTTAATGTGTCAGAGATAATGATGCTACTCATACATATCTTAATTATTGGGTTTCCGTGATAATTAATCTTCTGCTATTTTTTTTATGTCTTTCACTAAGTGTTATAAGGTGCACTCGTTAATGGTGTCTTCCGCTAGAGAACTGCTTCCTTACTCTGGTATGTGGTACTGTTCACTTAACATAATCGTTGATGCGTGATGTACGAAAACCAAAGGAAGAGAACGGAGATGGATGTGTTGAAATTTGTGAAGTGAAAGTGGGTGAATGGAGCACTTGGACATATCCGCGCGGACTACGCAGACGACGCGGACTGGGTTGGCGGACTGCTAGGTCGCCATAGATGGTGCAGATGGTTTGTTCTGTAGCGGCCTGGGCGGTCTGTTTGCGCGGACTACGCGGATAGCAGTGACGGTTAGCCAGACCGGCTTGTGCTCAACAGGCAGTTGGATCCCAGGAAGTAACCAGGTGGATAGAAACGCTAGCCGCAGAGTCTGGCTTGAAGCAGACTGAAGAACTGGAGCTCGGCAGACCGGTTTGGAAGTTGCCTTGGTCTTGCTCTGGTGCAGCGGCAAGTGGGAGCCGCGGAGACCGCCAGTCAGTGCGGACTGATACTGGAGTTCGCCGGTACAGGCGGACTGGATCCAATGTCCGCCAGTAAGTGCGGACTGGCCCTTGTGGCCAGTGGTGTGGACTTGGTTGGGTCTGAACCAAGTCCATTTTTGGCTCAGTCCGAGGAGATCGCGTAGTGGAGCGCGGACTGCTTCTCAGTCCGGCAAGCTCGGCAGAAGTGCATGTGCCTTGGTTGTGAGTTTGGGGATAAGTGGACTGGAGGTTGAGTTCACAACTGTGTGCGGACTGGAGCTGGAGTTCGCTGAGTCCGGCAGCTGCCTTGCTGGCGTGGCTGTGGACTTGGGGTATGCGGACTGGAGAAGTCTGCAAGGAATGCAGACTAGGATGTCTGCAGGAATATGCAGACTAGATCTGTCCGCAGTATGTGCAGACTGGATCGGCGTGTCCGCTGAGTCCGGTAGGTGCCTTTGTGGCAGCCGTGGGATCGGGATGTGCGGACGGAAGCCGAGTGTCCGCTGAGTCCGGCAGGTGCCTTTGTGGAAAAGCTGTGAGCTTGGGATGTGCGGATGAAAGCCGGGTGTCCGCTGAGTCCGGCAGGTGCCTTGGTGGCGAGGCTGCGGGCTCGGGATAAGCGGGCTAGTGCTGTGTCTGCGGATTGACGGACAGTGTTGCTGCAGAGTCCGGCTGTGGTGGTCCTGGTTTGGCCCTCAGCGACAAGGCAGACTGGTGTTGCTGTCCGGCCTTGTTGAGGCCTTGAAGAAGCTAGGCGGGCTGGCTATCTTGTATAGGTGCGACAGACTGGTATGTATCCGCAGACTGCGGAGAAGTCTTGCTGCAGGATGTGGCTGTAATCCTATCGGGTAGGGCGGTGACCACACTCATCATAATGCCTATAAACAGGACCCATGTCACATCCGGAAAAGAACCTCTATGCGTAAGTGAACAGTACCTTGAGCTCACAACTGTTGCTACAGACTGAGCTTTTGTGTCCGCGCGGTTTGATTGAGTTGACCAGGTTGTGCTGTGCAGGTTGTGCGGATAACGCTGGAAAGCCAGGACTTGGCTCTGATTGCTGTCAGGAATAGTGCGGACTCTGCGATTAAGCAACATGCGGTAAACAGCAGGTCGCGGATAGCGACCAGACGATCTTCTCTTTGGCAACTTGGTTCGGGGTTCATTAGGTCGCCTGCTTCAGGCAGACTGTTCTATTCGACTATGCAGCTTCTGCGATCTGGTGGCTAGGCGACCACGTGGTTAGGCGGCCTGCAGATTGGTGGCTAGAGCAAGCATTGGAATAAGGGGTAGTCTGCGCGGCTTGGGTTGCGGTCTGGAGACCTGACGGTTTGAGCGGACTCCACAGCAGTTGACCGATAGCTTATGTTTGAGTCCGCGCGGCTTGTTTCTCTTGTCTTGTATTTGTTGTCTCTGCTTTCCCTTTGGTGGTTGTTTGGTGAAGCATGTCTCGCCATGTATGTCTCGCTGTGTAGAGAAGATTGTTGTGAATTAATAAAGACGCTTGTGCTGCATGTGTTTACTGGTTGACTATTTTGGTTGAGATAACCCCTGCTCACTCCAAGTTTCAGGGAATTTTCCGCGTGATCAAGGTGTGGTCTTGATAATGCTGAGAATATTAATTTGGCGTCAGGCTATCTCGTTGATCACCTGGAGAAAATTCAACGTGGTAGAAGTGCCAGGTTGTTGAATTTTAACAGGATGTGCATTCGTTGGACCTCACAACGTCGCATGTTGGCAGTGGTGTGTTGTAGGATCCCCCGGTCATACCAGACCCCTTATACCGAGGGGGGGGGGGGGTCTTACACTTAGTGTACCCATAAATTCATGTGTGAACCCTACGAGACCTCGTGTTCCTTTGACTTAATATGAGAAGGGTATGACCTCATGCCTACCCAAAGGAATGCAAGTGATCTAATTACACCTAATGAGCACTCAATGATCAACGTAGCTAGTGGGTCTAAGGTAGACTCTAAGGGGTCCACCTCACTCTAATGAGCAGGCAAGTCAACCTATGGTGTTGACTTGGTCAACCTTAAGCTCAATTCAAGGTTAAGGTGAACCCAAATCCTATTTGAGTAAGCCTAAACTCCTTTTGACTAGAGATTGATCCGACCCACCCCATTGGCCTCCTTCTCACCCTGATTACTGGAATAAGTAAACTCTAGTTGGTTTACTTGGTCAAACTTGGGTTTAAAGGCGTGTAGGAACCATTCTAAGCTCATTTTGACCCATATTGGGCTTCCTTGACTCAAATAAGACATGAGCCACCCTCTCTCACCTCCATATAGGCTTCCACATCATCAAGATGATCAATATGTTGTAAAATAAGTCAAGCCGAGCCCTTTAAGCTTTAACTATCCAAATGCATGAATGGCATAATAGTTTAAGGTCAATTGGATCTTGGAAATGGTATATGATTAATTTCTCTTTGTTTTTGAGGTGGTGGGAGGCCAGCCAACACATAGAGAAGGAGAACTGGTGTTGCAGGTGGCTAGTCAAATGACCACTACTCCGTGAAACACCCTCACCTTATATCTTCCCCTGATAACTTCTTAGGCATAACTTCATTTCTAATAAACCAGAATAAAATGAGTGGAGCTCTTTGAGACCTGCCAATGATGATTATACATGAACCTGAGCTCCTTCGTCACCATTTTCAACGATTATGCCTCCCAACACAAGATTAAGAAGGCTAAGGCTTCGTTTGCCACAACAGTGGCAGTCGTAAACTCATGGGCTGAATCGTCATTCGTTAACGACCACCTAAATAATTTCTTCTGTTTGAACATAAAAGTGGATGAAGTTCCTTAGGTGGGCGTTAACGAATGATAATTTAACCTTTATGTTCATGACCACAACCATGGTGCTCCGTGGGGGGGGGGGGGGGGTGAAGAATTAATAAAGCACGACGCCATACAGATGAAGCGGAAGACGAAGCAGAAAAGCAGAAGTCGAAAGAAGATGCCAGATGCCGCCACTCCTCGTTTCCTGCCTCTATTTATTGTAACCTTTAAGAAAACATTAATTAATGTAAACCATCATTAGTATAAATATATGCTAATGACAACCCTTTGCCGTAAGAGACAATAAAAAAAACCGCAAACATTTTGATATCAAATGTTGCCTGTTCTTCTTCCGTCTCTCAGTTTTTCATTCATTTGCTTACAGTGGTATCAGGGCGCAGGTTAAGGGTCATCGAGAGTCACTTACTCCCTTCCTAAATCCATGACTTCATCATCTACCAATACACTAGGCTTCGTCAATGCCGTAATCCATGTATTCTCCGGGAGCTTTATGAATACTGGAGTGATAAAATGCAGGCATTTCTCATTTCTCAGGATCTCTAGGATAACACAACTGAAGGCCCTAAACCAAATCCAAAAGCAAAAGTAACAGAAGGCACCAAACCAATAATTCCAAAGGAGGAAATAATGCGTGATTGTCGGGCACTACACCTGATACAACAAGCTGTCGCAACAAGTATCTACCCAGAATAATGGGCTCCAAAACATCCCAGGAGGCATGGAGCAGGCTCCAAAATGAATATCAAGGCAGTAAAAAGGTAATAAAGATAAAACTTCAAACTTTTAGAAGAAACTTTGATGCACTAATCATGAAAGAAGGGCAGAAAATACAAGAATACTTTGCTAAAATCATGGGGATAGTCAATCAAATAAGAAACCTCGGGGGAGTGCTTGATGAGCAACAAGTAGTTGAAAAAATACTCAGATCTCTCCCCAGATCTTACATCCATATTGTCTCAGCCATATTGGAGGCTCAAGACCTGGAAACTCTCACCATCACAGAGCTCATGGGCTCACTTCAATCCCATGAAGATCTAATGATGGGTGAGGGCTCCTTACTGGATCAAGTGTTTTTCACAAAGGTTCATATAAAGAAGAATGAAAAAAAGAAGAGAAATGATCACTGGCGAAATAAACCAAAACCACATCACCAGCAAGGATATCCAAACAATCCATTCACCATGCCGGGAAAATATACATCTGGCTCAACACCTTTTCATCCAAACTATCCCCCCAGCCACAAACCAAACCGACATTCTCATCAGTCCCAACCTACTCACAATCAAACACATCATACCCAACCCTGCATTATTTGCAAGAAAACCAACCATGAACCCGAGGATTGCTACTGGAGGTGTACCAATGCAGACTGCCTAATCACTCTGCCCAAAATTGCTGGTGGCAGAAACCCAAAGAAGAAGAAGCCAAGTTCACTCTTGAAAACACACATCAATATGCTCTCACCTGCACCACGTCACTCACCACAACATTACACAACTCATGGTGCATTGATAGTGGGTGCTCCTGCCACATGGTGAATCACAGGAACTGATTTGTTTCCTTGGATGAATCTTACCAATCCAGTGTAACATTAGGCAATGGGAGGATTGAAGGAATAATAGGCAAAGGTGTAATAGCAGTTTTGGATGCAAAAGGAAAAAGAAGACTCATTCACAATGTCTATCTCTGTCCTGCCCTCACTCAGAATCTCCTAAGCACAGGACAGTTCCTGAAGGAAAAATATCGCATTATTTTTGATCACACTAAAGCCATATGCCACATTTTTGAACCGCAGCAAAGTACACCTTTTATTTCTGCTACTTTGAACACCAACAACCTCTTCATCACCTATCTAAGTCCACACAACCCACAAGCACTTACCTGCAGTCAATCATCACCTCCCGATGTTCTATGGCATCACAGATTGAGCCATATGAATTTTGCCTACATCAAAACCATCTTAGACCTTAAGCTTGTTGAAGGCCTACCATCTATACCCATACATCATCATCACTGTGTCTCCTATGCCTCTAGTAAGTCACACAGGCAGCCCTTTCCCAATCATGCCCACATGAGAGCTGCCACCCCACTTGAGCTACTGCACATCGACCTCTAGGGGCCTAGCCGCTCACGGTCCTTAGGAGGAAAACTCTACTACATGCTTATTGTAGACGATCACTCCAGATACATGTGGATATCCTTTCTTGAACACAAGTATGATGCCATCTCCCATTTCCAAACCTTCACCGCCACCATTGAGAATCAGTTAGAAACCAGAATAAAGGCACTGAACAGTGACAGGGGTGGAGAGTTCCTGTCAGCTGAATTCATCCATTTCTGTAATACAAATGGAATAAGAAGAGAACTCACCTCACCTGGCTCTCCCCAGCAAAACGGGGTAGTAGAAAGAAGGAATAGGACCATTGTTGAGATGGGCAGAACAATGATGTTACACAAAAACTGCCCAAGAACTCTCTGGGCCGAAGCCACTTCCACAACCGTTTTTATCCTCAACAGGGCTCCCACTAAAGCCCTGTTAAACACTACACCTTATGAAGTACTGTTTCATTGTCGACCTGACATATCTCACCTCAGGACCTTTGGGGTCCCTGCATATGCTCACAAAGTTACAGAGAAGAAAGACAAGCTCGCTGCAACAAGTGATTTGTATGTTCTAGTTGGTTACGGTTAAGAAAGTAAGGCGTACCGTCTGCTGGACCGTCATACCAATAAGATTGTGATCTCCAGAGACGTCACCTTCCATGAAGAAGGACAATGGCCTTGGGCCTCAGCTCAAGGCTCCTCTTCCTTTGTAGTACCGGTTGAGCTGGAACCTCTCAGCCCCATCCTTGCAACTACTGATCATCGTGTATCCACTCAGGTTCATCCTGAACTTGATTCCTATGAAGAGGAGCCATCTTCATCATCGACCAGGAAGATGAGGTCACTTCACAACATCTATCAACAGACAGAAATTGCCAGGTACACATCTTCACCATTAAACTTCACTGAGGCCTCACAACAGAAAGAATGGAAAATTGCAATGGAAGAAGAAATGGAGGCATTACAAAAGAATCATACCTGGACTCTTGTCCCATGTCCATCCAACAAAACTGTCATTGGTCTAAAGTAGGTATACAAAACCAAAGAAAATGCAGAAGGAAAAATTGTAAAACACAAAGCCCGCATAGTTGCCAAATGGTATGCGCAGCGACCGAGAGAAGATTACAACGAAACTTTTGCTCCAGTCGCGCGTATGACCACCATCAGACTCATACTGGCCATTGCTGCCCAAAATCAATTCTCAGTTTATCAGCTGGATGTGAAATCTGCGTTCTTAAACGATAAGTTAAATGAAGAAGTGTATGTCTCTCAGCCAGAGGGGTATGTGAAGAAGGGAGAAGAGAAGAAAGTCTACCGGCTACACAAAGCCCTGCATAGTCTGAAACAGGCTCCCCGCGCCTGGAACAACAACATCGACTCGTATTTCCAAGAAGCAGGATTTAGAAGAAGCAGCAATGAACCATCGCTCTACATCCAGCATGAGAAAACAGATCGCACAATTGTATGCCTTTATGATGATGACTTAATCGTTACAGGAACAAACCAAAAGAAGATCGAAGATTTCAGAAGCAAAATGAAGATGAAATATGAGATGACCGATCTCGGTCTAATCAAATTTTTCCTAGGGATCCAGATCTCCCAGACCCCCATCGGGATTTTCTTATCCCAGGAACGATATACCATCACTCTACTTGACAAATTCAAAATGATGAATGCGAATCCCTGTTTAACTCCAATGTCTACTAGCGAGAGATTGTGCAGTAAGAAAGAAGAAGAAGGAGATGCGGACAATGAGGAATACAGAAGCTTGGTGGGCTCTCTAATCTATCTCACCAACACGCGCCCAGACATTGAAAATGCTGTGAACATAGTGGCGCGCTATGTAAACCAACCTAGGGAAAGCCATCTCAGAGCAGCAAAGCGCATTCTTCGATATCTCTAGGGCACCAAAACTATGGGCCTCTTCTACAAAAAGGAGGAACGATGCTCTCTAAATGGATTCACCGACTCCGACTGGGCCGGAAGTATCGAAGATAGAAAGAGCACAAGGGGGTTTCATCTTCTTTGACGGGAAAAATCCCATCTCCTGGAGTTCTAGGAAAATGCAGACTATAGCCCTATCTACAACAGAAGCAGAATACATGGCCCTCAATACCGCAGCCTGTGAAGCCTTATGGCTCAAAAGACTAAATAAAGAAATCAAGGATAAAGATGAAGAAGGAGACTCATGTGTAGCTGTCTTTTGCGACAATACCTCCGCAATTGCTCTATCTAAGAACCCCATCCATCATAATCGCAGCAAACACATAAACATTCGCTACCACTTCATACGAGAACTTATTGAGAAGAAAGAGATAGAGATCAGCTACCGCTCAACCTCAGATCAATTAGCTGACCTAATGACCAAGCCACTACCAAGAGAGAGGTTTGCTGAACTAAGAACTAAGATCGGGATCTACGACGGCACCGAGCTAGAGGGGGTGAAGAATTAATAAAGCACGGCGCCATCCAGATGAAGCGGAAGACGAAGCAGAAAAGCAGAAGTCGAAAGAAGATGCCAGATGCCGCCACTCCTCGTTTCCTGCCTCTATTTATTGTAACCTTTAAGAAAACATTAATTAATGTAAACCATCATTAGTATAAATATATGCTAATGACAACCGTTTGCCGTAAGAGACAATAAAAAAAACCCGCAAACATTTTGATATCAAATGTTGCCCTGTTCTTCTTCCCTCTCTCTATTTTTCATTCATTTGCTTACAAGGGGGGGCTTATTTTCACCGGTCACGCGATTGCGACCGCATGAATTAGACTTAATTAAGGTCCGATTCATGCGGTCGTAACAGCTTGACTGGTGAAAATAAGTACCCCCAAACGGAACCTGAATCTTCCAATGTGAATTCTCTAACTCACTTCCTTTGTTAATTCATTTAGGATCCTTACAATTCAACTCCGGCCTCTAGAGAGGCAGGCATTCCCAGTCACATTTCGATATCTACGGACAACTAGTTATTGCAATAATAATCTCAGGCACTTTTCTGCTCAATGAATGGAGCTACTAGGATAGGAAGATTTCCACAACCATTTAGGTGATGTGACCATATCAATATCAAAATCTAGTGGTGGAGGCATTTATTTTGCCGTTACAATGATTCCAGTGATCACCAGTGGGGCGGTCGGTCACTAGACCACCTCCCAAAGGAGCGACTTCATAATAGCTATTCAATATAGGAAGGAAGGTGAGCTGGTAGCCTTTAGATTACCCTGTTATCTCCAGACCAATCATTAAGCAACCCCACAACAGATCGAAAACGAACTCACTGTAGGGCCTGGACAATTGCTTTGTGCTCCATATGGAGCCATCATATCAGCTTCAAGATCTACGCAGCCAAGTAAATATATGATTTGAATTGAATTAAAACAAATATAAGCGGTGCGTTGATAAAAAATTTAGGCGTAAAACTTTATCCAGTGTTGTGATCGCTCAGGCTTCGATAGACCGGAATAAATTGAACCTTCTTAGCCCGGGAGCGGTCGAGAGCGCAATCAGTTATAGGAAAAGGAAAGTTGACAAAACAATTTTTTTAACGTGGAAATCCCTTCAACCACGTGAAAAACCACGTGGCCGGATCTGTGTCGGCCAAACCTCCACTATTTGTTGGGTGTTGCACCATGCTTATTTGAAGAACACGACGGAGGCAGACCACCTCTCATTACAATTTGAGAGAGAGAGAAAAAGAGAGAGAGAGAGAGCTGTGCTCGGAGGGTGACATGCCACCCCTCACGGAGCTATAACTGTTTCCCGTTGCAATTAGGAGCTTCATGCTTGTGGAGGATTTGAGGTCTTTGACTTTAGCTTGAAGGTGTGAGCAGTTTTTACGTTTTGACGCCAGGGACTTGGAAGCTCGGACAGCGCGCTTTGCGCGCCTTATCCTCTGGGTCTGTCTCCTGTTGCGCTCAATGGAATCTGGAGTGGTAGACCTGATGTCGTCCGACGAGCTTGCTGCTGAGTTGAGGGTGCTGGAAATGTTGAACGTTCTACGCGTCAAGCTGCAGTTGAGCAGTGTTTGGCGGGCTCTGAAGTTGCTCTTGTTGAAAATTTGATATAGCGGAAGACGGGAAACCAAGCGCAAGAACACTCAACCTATCCGAGTCCAAATCAACCAGATGCAAAACAGAAGTGTTGAAGCCAGAATTTGACCTCAACAAAAGTTAGAAATCAGGGGCGTAGCCAACACCTACTTATCTCAAGCTCTGACCTCCGACTGGTTGTGAAGGACAAGAAACCGACCCAAAGCCTCAGCAGGGAGGTCCCACCACTTACCCGAAAGATCTCTGAGAGCTTCTCCTCCAAAGCCAAAAGCTGGGCTTGGAGCTCCTCAGAAAGCACATGAAACTCTTTTAAAATCCCGGGGCAAAAAGTCGCTTCTGAAGAACCCCTATGAGTCTATTTACAAGCCTCTGAGTTTGAACTGCCAATAACCAAACTGAACCGACCTAAAATTACCAAAATACCCTTGGTCGGGTCTGCCAACAACCAAACTCCACTGTTCTGAAGGGTTATATGCAGACCACCAAGGGCAAAAGCGTGAAATCACCTGGGGCTAAAAAAGTGATCCCTTCCAACTGAACCGGTTCCTGACCAACCACTGAACCAGCGCTCGGCGAGAGCACCGCCTCGCGGGTGAGAGCTCCTTCCCATGAGGCTCGTCTCGCCTAGCAAATTGTCCATCACCTCGCGACTGGCCCTCTCTTTGGGTCCGTCTCGCCTAGAAAGGCTCTCGCCTGAGCCGCTGGGCCCCTCTCGCCCGAACCGCTGGGCCCCTCTCGCCTAGCAAGTCTGCCCTGGCCCGACGAGGAGCCCTTTTCTTGGGACCCACTCGCCTAGCGAGTAGGCTCTGTCAAAGAGCCCATCTCGCCTTTTCTTCCCCTCTCTTCGAGCCGGAACTGTTTTTGCGAGCCCGAAGTTGTACACAATCTCCGCTCTTTTCAAGGTTGTTTCAAGCTCGAAAAGAAAGTCCAACCGAGGCTCGTGTAAATAAAGCGCATTTATGAGCGTATTTATGAGGTAATTTTTGGTGAGGCCCTCCGCCGGAGCCTATAAATATAGGATTCCCACTCCGTATAGAGGATGTCCCCTTTCACACTTCCTCCTTCCTTGGCTCTACTGTAATCATGTCTCACAGCTAGAGTTTCCGCGAGCGCCTTGCGATGGTGCACAAGCAGAACAAGGCCAACATGGACACTCTAACCACGGCTCTGGTTTGCGCCCTACCCCTTACCGTCATCATCGCCTTACCCGAAGAAGGTAAAGACAGGCAGCCTCCCCTCATCGGCCGAGGAGCCATCTCGCGCTGCCCCAGAAATCCATCCCTCTCCTCCTCTCGCATATCCTAAAGAGAAGGAGGTGAGTTCTCAATTTTGTCCCTATTACCCCTTCATCCGTATCTGCTTATTTACCATTTGCTTCTTCAGGGAGCCCCCGCACCTCTACGCTGACCAAAAAGTCCGAGGGATGACACCGTCGTCTACCGCGAAAACTCTGACTCACCACAACCTTCCACTCCTCCATCTACTCCTCCCAACAAGAGGAAGGATGACCCTTCTCGGGCCGCCGGGACCTCCCGCAATCCTGGTAAAGAACCTTCCCTCTCGCTTCTCTGTCCCGCTCGCTACTCCCACACCCTCCTGCAAGAGCCTCCCTTACTCTGCCCCTCGACTCCTTGCATAGGCGCCCAGGCCGACTCGCCCGCTGAGGAGCTCTTTAGGCGACTCGCCGTCTCGCCCCCTCCTCCTATAGACGAGATTGAAGGTTACCTGGGCGACCCCATGGACCCGCTGGAGATGAAGCGCAAGACAGTCGAGATGTTCCAGAAGCACGCGCGCATCATCTGCAAGCTTGAGGAGGACAAGCAGGAGGCTAATAGGCGAATTGAATGGATAGAGACTGAATGCGCTCGCTTGTCTTCCGAGGTTGATGACGAGATAGAGGTTGATGAGACCGACCCTCAAGCCATTATCAGCGAGGTCGACATGCAGCTCTGTTTCGCGCGCAGTGGGATTGACGCCATTTGCGCCTTCCACACGCACAGTAGGCCCCCTGTGCGGGGGCTCGCGGTGGCCGCTGGAAATGGCTCTCGTATTAAAGACCGCCCTGCTCGTCCTGCTTTATTCATCTGTCTCGCTCTTTCTCTTTTTTTTTTGTTTTTTGCCCCTTAATGCTGTAATAATTTTGTAACATATTATGCTACCGTCTCGCCAGTAACCTAGGGTCTGAGAACATGGTGCCCGCCTTATGCGGGATGATACATTTAAATATTTACTGCTGCTAGCTTGATCTCTTAATATCTTTTATTCATTTATTCTGTCCTGCCTTGTTGAGGAAGTCTGTGATGGTCCACACAGATCGAGGTTTAGGAGAGAGAGAGAGAGAGTGAACCGTCGGCCGACTCTTCCCCTTCCTACATACATTTTCCCGCCCATTTTATCTGTTTGACCATATCCGCTATAAATACTCCTGCCCCCCGGATCAGAAGGATATCCGCGCCTTCACCCCTGCCGTGTCCAAGACCTCCCCCCCCTTGCTTCTTCCGTCTCGCCCATCCCTCTCGCTCTTTGTTCCTCTCGCTCCTTCCTTACTCGGCCGTCTCGCCGATTCTCTTTCTCACTGCTTCTTTTCCCTTAACCATCTCGCCTCCATCCGTCTCGCCTAGAATGGGGAAGAAGAAAGTCGAGGAAGGCGAGGGGCGCAGTCGCTGCGGGAAATGGTTTACCGATCACGACTTCCCTCCCGACAAGCTTCCTGACGAAGATTACCACAACTTTGTTCGCGAGTACATGAGGGAGGGGCTCGAACCGTGGCCCCCCAAGGTCGGCGAGGCGGTCAACACCTATTACCCGAGAGAGCTCGCCTTCCCCGTCTCGCACTTCGAGGCAGGGTTGAGATTGCCCCTCTGGCCGAAGATAAAACAGGTCATAAAGTACTTTGGCGTCGTCCCCACGCAGCTTAACCCGAACGTCATTTCGGTGTTAATCGCTTTCGCCAGCTACATGCGCCGAGAGCGCATCGAGTTTATCTTGACGGTTTTCCGCAAGCTCTTCATCTACCACGCCAACGCCGACAACGTCTCGTACTTCACTGGGCAAGGGCTCAAGGTGTGCGAGATGCCCAATAAAAACCATCATTGGCTCACTAGGTTTGTGTTCATCCGTGGAAACTTTGGGGGCGTCCCGCTCGCGCCTTTGTCGCCCCCTGAGATCTTTTATGTGTATCCGCAGGTGGGCGACACAGACAAGCTAAAGTATGACTTCTTCGTTGTCAAACATCGAGGTCAGCTTCTTGCGGCGGGGCCTCAACTCGCTCCATCCCGTGCTCCCCGACGAAGGTACTCTCGCTCTCTTATCTTACGTTTTATTATTTTTCGTCTCGCCATCTCATCACCCCCCTGCTTATTTTAGGAGAGCGGGTCATACCGGTCCACCCCCCCTACAAGAGCAACAACCAACCAACCAAGGGCCTCAGTCTCCCCAGCGCGGCGGCGGAGGCGACGAGAGGGTCCCTGACTCCTGCCTCTCCGAAGAGGCCTGCAGGCGACACCACCCCTCTCGCTCTAGCCCTACCAAGAAAAGGATGAAGAAAGTTGTGACCCTCTCTAAGGGAAAAAAGAAGGCCCCGAAGGAGAAGGAGATGTCGGGGTCCTTGAGCCCCATCTCCATAGGGGACTCACAGTCGCCCAGCTTGCCTCCCCCTCACGTCGTCTCGCCCGCCCGCGAGACGACTCTAACCAACCAGCCTGCCGCCACTTCTAATCAACCGACCATCGCTACATCTCGCGAACCTGCTTCCTCCATTCGACCCGCCCCCTCTTCTCATCAAAACTTCAATCTGGGCCCTGAGGTCCAAGATGCTGTCGCTGACCCCGTTCTGGTGTGGGAGAGGGACGTCAACCGTGTATCCATCTCCACCCTCCTTATCTCTTGGAAGGAGCAAGAGCTTCCCACTAGCCACACCTTCTCTGTGGGCTACGGTCTTTACGGTGGTCTCGAAGCAGTCTCCCCAAAGAACGAGTCCTCGCGATACCTCATCCTGAAGACCTCCCACGCCCAACTACGTGCCTTGGAGCTCTTGCATCGCACCTCGCGCCATATAATTTACACCAACAAGATATGGAAAGACACCGAGGCGGGCCTGGCGATGGAGTGAGAGAAATCTGACGACCTTGCGAAAAGTCTATCCATCGCCGAAACCCTCCTCGCGAAAGCCCATGGTGGGGTGGTAAGCCTTAACCTTATCCTTGGATTATCATTTTTAAAAATTCTTTTCTAATGTTTGGGCGTCTCGCAGGATGCCGAGACGACGAAGCGGATGCACTCGCGCATGGCGGCCCTGGAGGAGGAGAATAAGGATTTGAAAGCTCAGATCACCCGCCTCCCGGCCAATGCCCCGTCTTCATCTCACCGCGAACCCCTCCACGCCCTTCTGCCTCACTATTCTCTGGATGAAGTTGAGGAGCAGTGCTGAGACGCCAACATCTGGACGGCGGAGCTGGTTCTAAAGATGATGAAGGAGCTGGGGGTCGTGAAGGAAGACTCCAAAACGGTGACTGCTCGCGATCTGGTCCCCCAGCCCTTTGGCGTGGAGAGTGAAGATTCTTCTTCCAGCGAGAAGGAATGACATGATGCCTGTGAGATCCAGGACCCCTCTACCATTTTTTGCTTATGTATAATTTTACTCAGCTACTTTTTGAGTTTCATTCCGTGATCAGTTTGAAAATGTATTCATAACACTGTGATGAACAAATACTGATCAAATGCACAAACTCTTGTCCTGTTACTTTATTTTATATTTTGCTAAACAAATCATTGGCTTGCTTCTGTTTGCGAGACGGTGCTACCCTCCCGTCTCGCCTCCTCACTTTTTCCCTTTTCACTTTGCTTTATTTTGTCTACTGCGAGACGACCCTTCGATGCACTCACGCCCGCGAGATGGTTCTACGTCTTGTCTCGCCGCTTCGTTGGAGAGTTGACTTTTTTCAGAACGCGAGTCGTCACTTCCATCATCTTATTTATGCATGAGGCCAACTGATATAACCCTCTCGTCTCGCCTCAGGGTACTCCCAACGCGAGTGGCTTTTAGTGATTTAACTTTCTCCCCTATAATTAGGCCGAGTCTTCTGTCCTGCGCGAATGCCCACTCGCCGTAGGCGAGACCATCCCCGAGGCCTCCAGCTGGAAGTGCCTCCACTCGCACTGCTCCAGCTTTTGCCTCTCATAATTGATTTTTCATGAGATTAAGTAGGGATGCTCCTTAAGGAGGTCTCCCCAACCACTCTGCCATCAAGTGAGCTTACAGCCTTGCCAGCTTGATGAGAGCCTGAGCAGCGGATCTACCGGGGACCGAGCCAGGCTCGGGTGGTGCAAAAGTCTCCAAGAACCAAGAACCAAATCTCCAAGAACCAATACTTTCCCCCACAGGAGAGGCTTTGGACCAGCCAGCTAATGAGAGCCTGCGCAGCGGGTTTACCTGGGGCCGAGCCTTGCTCGGGGTAGTGCAAAAGTCTCCAAGAACCAATCCTTTCCCCCACAGGCGAGCCTTCAGACCTGGCAGCTAATGAGAGCCTGGACAACGGGTCTACCTGGGGCCGAGCAGCTCTTGGGGTCCCTTACCCCCACAGGCGAGCCTTCGGACCTGCCAGCTAATGAGAGCCTGCGCAGCGGGTCTACCTGGGGTCGAGCCAGGCTCAGGGTAGTGCAAAAGTCTCCAAGAAACAAGAACCAAGTCTCCAAGAACCAATCCTTTCCCGCACAGGCGAGCCTTCAGACCTACCAGCTAATGAGAGCCTGCACAGCGGGTCTACCTGGGCCGAGCAACGCTCGGGGTCCCTTACCCCGACAGGCGAGCCTTCAGACCTGCCAGCTAATGAGAGCCTGTGCAGCGGGTCTACCTGGGGTCGAGCCAGGCTCGGGCTAGTGCAAAAGTATCCAAGAACCAAGAACCAAGTTTACAAGAACAAATCCTTTCCCCCACAGGCGAGCCTTCGGACCTGCCAGCTAATGAGAGCCTGCGCAGCGGGTCTACCTAGGGCCGAGCAGCGCTCGGGGTCCCTTATTCACACAGGCGAGCCTTTGAACCTGCCCGCTAATGAGAGCCTGCGCAGCGGGTCTACCTGGGGCCGAGCCAGGATCAGTGTAGTGCAAAAGTCTCCAAGAACCAAGAACCAAGTCTCCAAGAACCAATCCTTTCCCCCACAGGTGAGCCTTCAGACCTGCCAGCTAATGAGAGTCTGCGCAGCGTGATAAATTTTCTCAAGATGGTCAGCAAGATAGCCCAAACGCCAAATTAATATCTTTGGAACTACCCAGTTCACACCTTGAACCAGCGGAAACCCAGGGAGCAGGCTCAACACACCAAGCACATGGAAGAACAAGCAGATCTTATATTCATTACACTTCTTTACAATGCGAGGTATACGTAGCGAGACATGATTTCGCTAGTATAAACAGCTGACAACAGAAAGCACCAAAAACCAAGCCGGGCGGACAGCACCGGAGTCCGCTGAGACCGCCGAGGTCGCCGAGGTCGCCGATGTCGCCGAGTCCGCTGAGATCGCCCGAATTTAAGTTGCAATCCGCCGAATAGCCACGGAGTCCGCCGAAGCAGCGAGGCCGCGCGGACACACCGTTATTCACGTCCTGCTGATGAGCTGAGGAACAACCGCCTACCCGCCTGAGACCGGCGGACAGGTTATTGAAGCTGTCAAAGATGAAACAGAGCTGACAAGCCGCAGAGCGGCCTCCTGCTGAATCCCTAGAGACCGCGCAACTTCCAAGTACTTGACCGAAGTCACAGCCAAACTCCTGGCTCCTTGAAGCTACCCGCGCGACCTGTACACAACACACAGTTAACTCTGAATCAATCCGCGCGGACAGAAAAACTGAGACCGCAGCACTTCGCCGAACCCAACTTACTGTTCACTCAGTTTCTGTAGATGTGCCAGGGGGGGTCCTATTTATAGACGAGGTGAGGAGTGTGGTCACCTCCCTAGAGATAGCGACACCGCCCTAGCCCGCGCGATAGCAAAACACCGTCCGCCGAGTCCGCAAGGACTTAGCCGGATACCAAGGAAAACCGCCAGGAGCAAGGCAACATTGGAGAACCCTCATCAGTCCGCCCAAGCTATGCGGACAAGGCATCAGCCCGCAAAACCTCCAACCACTGCAGGACAACAACCCCCTTCAATGGCTGTCCGCACAAACCCGAGGCAGTCCGCAAGACTCAATCCTCAATCCGCCACAAGTCCACGACTAAAAGCAGATAACAACAGTCCGCCCGGTCAACAGCGGACTTGGCGGATACTGCGGACACTATGGTCTTAGCACAGAGTGTGACCAAGTCCAAAACCATCAAAGGCCAATGAGAGCATGGCGGACATAAACTCCCGTCCGCCGACACCCTAGCACACAGACCGCCAGCAGTCCGCATGCTACTCGCACACCTGCCCAACGCAGCAGCCATCTCCCGGACTCCACAAACCAGTCCGCCAATGACCTCCACAACAAAGCACCTGCTGTATTACCAGAGCTCGACAAGGCCTTAGCCAAGCTCTAAGCCCAGTCCGCAATAGCCCATACCGCGGACACACTAGTCCGCAAGCTTCCCGCGGACATGAGCCAAACCGCCAATCAGCACAAGCTTGCACCACGGTAACTGAGCAATGCACCCGTCCGCAAGCCTCTATCCGCTCAGGCCGCTCCTTGGCTAAACCAATCAGCCAACGCCATATCCGCAGATAACAGGCCGCATAGTCCGCGGACTTCACCTGAACAACCTGCTCAGAAGAACAGCCGGCTTCCACTAGACTTTCCACCAGGCCGCATACAACAGTCCGCCCAGTCCGCCGAGTCCGCCAACGCTGTCCGCCCAGGCCGCCCGGCCTGTCCCGTCAACCACTTCCACTTCACAAATTTCAATACTCCCCCTTGAAGTGGGAAGTGGTGACCAAGCCCAGCAAGCTGCGCAAGCGCTCAAAGGGCCCCTTCGACAGTGGCTTTGTGAAGATGTCAGCAAGATTATCTTCACTCCGAACATGGCCGACCAACAGAGATCCTTCCAACACCTTCTCCCTGATGAAATGATGATCAATCTCTATATGCTTGGTCCTGGCGTGACATACTGGACTGTTAACCAGTTTGAGAGCACTCTCATTGTCACCCCGGAGTAAAGTTGGCCCTTGCACTTCTTCATGAACATCCTCTATAAGCCTCCTCAACCAGATGGCTTCCCGAGCAGCTAAGGCCGAAGCCTTATACTCTGCCTCCGTAGTTGAGACGGACACCGAGTCCTGCTTCTTGCTACACCACGAGATGCTAGCTGAACCGCAAGTGAACACATAACCTGAAGTAGACCTCCGATCATCCGAATCACTGCCATAGTCATCATCCGTGTACCCAAGCAATGCAAACTCCAAGTCCCTTCCATAGAGGAGTCCCATGTCAGAAGTCACCTTCACATACTTCAGAATACCCTTCACTGCCACTAGATGAGATTTCCTTGGTTCAGCCATAAACCGACTTACTCGGCCAACAACATAAGCAATGTCCGGCCTTGTAATCGTCAGGTAAATCAAGCTCCCAACAAGAGCCCTGAACACCAAGGGATCATGAAGAACCCTTCCCTCATCTCGTCGAAGCTTCAGCCCAGGTTCCAGTGGAGTAGAGCACTTCTTCCCTTCGCCCATGCCGAACCGCTTCACAATGCGATCTGCATACCCTTTCTGGCAAATGAGAATCCCACACTCCTTCCTCTCCACCTCAAGACCGAGAAAGTGATGAAGCTCTCCCAGGTCTTTCATCTCGAAGTGTATAGCAAGCTCAGCCCTGAGCCTTGCTACTTCCCCCTCCGAATTCCCTGTGATGATCATGTCATCCACATACAGCAGGACCAAGACTTGTAGCTCCCCCTTCTTCTTGACGAACAAGTTTGAATCCGAGTTGGAAGCAAGGTATCCACAGAATTGCAAGTACTCTGCAATCTTCCCATACCATGCTCTAGGAGCTTGCTTCAACCCATAGAGAGCCTTCCTGAGTTTGCAGACATAGTCCGGATGATCTTCAGAAACAAAACCGAGCGGCTGATCCATGAAGATGTCCTTGTCAATCTCTCCGTAAAGAAAAACATTATTCACATCGAGTTGCCACAACCTCCATCCCTTGCTAGCAGCCAAGGCGATCACCACTCTAACTGAAGTCATCTTCGCAACCGGACTAAACGTCTCCTCATAGTCTTCTCCATACTACTGTGAGAATCCTCTAGTGACCAGGTGAGCTTTGAACCTATCAATGCTCCCATCAGCTTTCTTCTTCAACTTATACACCCACTTGCAAGTAACCAGAGTAATGCCATCAACCTTGGGCACAAGGTCCCAGGTTTCATTCTTCTTCAGAGCATCAATCTCTTCTTTCATGGCGCCTTCCCACTCCTTCACTCCAGTGGCCTCGTTGAAGGTTGCAGGCTCTCGCTCATCCAGAGGACCTGCAAAGAAGTAAGAGACAAAGCTCACTGCATTCCCATCACAGTACCGAGCCGGTGGCTTAACAACCCTCTTCGATCTTCGAAGGGTCGGCTCCTTGCTTACTGCTTCCGTTGCTTCTTCGGGCTCAACTCCTACCTGGGGAAAGCTTTGAGCAGTGCTCCCCCTGTCTCCTGAGCCAGAAGGCTCAGCCTCGGAGTTAGAAGCAACAGGAGCTGCTGGTGAAACAACAAGCTCCTCTTCCAATCCTTCAGCAGCCACCACCGGTGCTTCATCAACTTTGCTACTTCCAGTTAGCTCAACCGAGCCACCTCCATATGACGTCAGCTCGTCAAAGACAACATCTCTTGACACCACGAACTTCTTCGTCACATGGTCCATGCATTTACATCCCTTCTTCCGCTCATCGTAGTCAACAAAGAAAAGCTTCCTTGCCTTTGCATCCAGCTTAGTCCGTGAAGCATCCGGGACATGCACGTAGCAAGTCGAACCGAACACCCGAAGGTGTCCCACACTCGGCTACTCCTTCAGCAACAACTCATAAGGAGTCTTCATGTTGATAGGGCTGAGCGGCATCCTGTTGATGACATAAGCAGCACAAGACATCCCCTCCACCCAAAAGGACCTTGGAACGTCTTTCACATAAAGCCAGCATTTGCAAGTCTCCGTCAAATGACGGATCTTCCGCTCCGCTACTCCATTTTGTTGTGGAGTGTGAGCACAAGTAAGCTCTCGTTGGATCCCGTGCTTCCTGTAGAAGTTAGAAAACTCCGAGGAAACAAACTCACCCCCGTTATCCGTTCTAAGCTTCTTGATCCGCAAGCCAAGCTTGCCTTCTACCAACTCCTTGAACTCCACAAACAAACGGAAGGCTTCTGACTTCTCCTTTAAGAAGTACACCCAAGTATACCTTGAGTAGTCATCAACCAAGACAAGCATGTATCTGCTTCCACCAAGGCTGGCATTAACCGTCGGTCCCATCAAGTCGCCATGAATGCACTCCAATGGTAGCTTGCTCCTTGTCTGTGATTTATCAAACGGAAGGCGACGTGCCTTACCATATTGACATCCCGCGCAAACATGCCCGTCACCAAAGGAGGACAACTTAGACAACCCCCTCACCAAACTTCTACTAGCCATTGTCTTCAGATTGTCCATGCCTACATGCCTCAGCCTCTCATGCCAGATAGCAACGCTATCGTTGGCCCTCATCCGATCAGCATAAGAATTGGTGGCAAGAACAAACAAGTTCTTCACCCTCCTCCCTACATGAGCAACATCAGCCTTAACTGCTGATACGTTGCGAAGGAACCTCACGTCTGTTGGCCCAAACAGAACGTGATAACCAGCGTCCACCGCATTGGTCACCGAGAAGAGGTTCTTCTTCATGCCCGACACGTGATACACACACCTTAACGTGAGTGGCCCCTGATCACTACCCAAAGACACGACCCCCTCTTTCTCTACTGCACAAACAGTATTATCAGCAGTGATAATAGCTTCATTACCTGAGTATGCTTGCATGGAGGTAAACTTAGACTTGTCTCCGGTGAGGTGATGACCACACCCGGAGTCCACGATCCACTTGCTGTTGAATTCCTCAGCAGACAAGGCACGGACACAAGTGCCCGTCATGAAAGCTCTGCCCCATTCTGCTTCTTCACTTCTGGAGCAAGCTTCCTCCTTTCCCGCAACATGCCCAGGCTGCAGTTTGACCTTGAAGTCCCGCTTGAAGTGCCCTCACTGATGACACAGGTAGCACTTTAAGTTCTTCTTCCAGTCCTTAGGAGCATTGCACCTCTCCGGCTGATATGAAGTTGAAGTCGCCTTCTCATCAGCGACCTGCACCTTCTTCTTCTTCTTCCCTTCCCATCCTTTCTTCTTGCCTGAGAAGAGAGCTTCGCTGCCTTCCTGATTAAGATTAACTCCAGCCATCTGCCTTGCCAAGCTCTCCTGCGATGCAAGCAGATTCTCCAACTCCAGCAAAGATGGCTGAGTAGCCCACCCTTGAACAGATGTCACAAAGGCCACATACTCCTTCTGCAAGCCGCGGATAATGTGCCTTTTCATCTTAGCCTCAGAGATAGGCTCATCAGGATCCAGTGCCGACAGCTCAGCACACAAGCTCTTCATCTTTAAGAAGTACTTCGAGATGGAAATGTCTCCTTGAGTTGTTCTAGCCAACTCATTCTCCAGAAACTGAAGCCGCGCCACATTCTTCCTATTGAACAACTCATCAATGGTTGTCCAAATATCAGCAGCCGACTCACATCCAATGATGTGATCAAACAGTTCTGGTGACACGGCCCTCTTGAGGATAAACTCCGCCTTAGCATTTGTTTTCCTCCAGAGCCTAAACTGCTCAGCAGTACCGAACGCAGCAGTCACTTCCTGTCTGTCGTCACCACCGACGACTTCCCACAGCTCCTCGCCAAGAAGATAACTCTTCATGCACGACTTCCACTTCTTGAAGTTAGTCGGCGTTAAGAGTTCAATGCCAAGACCCCTTGCAAAGTTCCCTTCCATTGCAATACCTGCTTGGATAAGCCTTCAGAAGCACAGAGCACCAACACAGGTTGATCACCACTCAAACACAGAGCACAACACTGGTTGAAGACCGCTCAAGCAACTGAACCTCCCTCTGATATAATGTTAAATTTTCTCAAGGTGGTCAGCAAGATAGCCCAAACGCCAAATTAATATCTTCGGAACTACCTAGTTCACACCTTGAACCAGTGGAAACCCAGGGAGCAGGCTCAATACACCAAACACATGGAAGAACAAGCAGATCTTATATTCATTACACTTCTTTACAATGCGAGGTATACGTAGCGAGACATGATTTCGCTAGTATAAACAGCTGACAACAGAAAGCACCAAAAACCAAGCCGGGCGGACAGCACCGGAGTCCGCCGAGACCGCCGAGGTCGCTGAGGTCGCCGAGTCCGCTGAGATCGCCCGAACTTAAGCTGCAATCCGCCGAATAGCCACGGAGTCCGCCAAAGCCGCGAGGCCGCGCGGACACACCGTTATTCGCCTCCTGCTGATGAACTGAGGAACAACCGCCTACCCGCCTGAGACCGGCAGACAGGTTATTGAAGCTGGCAAAGATGAAACAGAGCTGACAAGCCATAAAGCGACCTCCTGCTGAATCCGCAGAGACCACGCAACTTCCAAGTACTTGACCGAAGTCACAGCCAAACTCCTGGCTCCTTGAAGCTACCCGCGCGACCTGCACACAACAAACAGTTAACTCTGAATCAATCAGCGCGGACAGAAAAACTGAGACCGCAGCACTTCGCCGAACCCAACTTACTGTTCACTCAGTTTCTGTAAATGTGCCGGGGGGGGGGGGAGGTGAGGAGTGTGGTCACTGCCCTAGAGATAGCGACACCGCCCTAGCCCACGCGATAGTAAAACACCGTCCGCCGAGTCCGCAAGGACTTAGCCGGATACCAAGGAAAACCACCAGGAGCAAGGCAACATTGGCGAACCCTCATCAGTCCGCCCAAGCTATGCGGACAAGGCATCAGCCCGCAAAGCCTCCAACCACTGCAGGACAACAACCTCCTTCAATGGATGTCTGCACAAACCCGAGGCAGTCCGCAAGACTCAATCCTCAATCCGCCACAAGTCCACGACCAAAAGCAGATAACAACAGTCCGCCCGATCAACAACGGACTTGGAGGATACTGCGGACACCATGGTCTTGGCACAGAGTGTAACCAAGTCCAAAACCATCAAAGGCCAATGCGAGCATGGCGGACATAAACTCCCGTCCGCCAACACCCTAGCACACAGACTGCCAGCAGTCCGCACGCTACTCGCACACCTGCCCAACGCAGCAGCCATCTCCCGGACTCCACAAACCAGTCTGCCAACGACCTCCACAGCAAAGCACCTGCTGTATTACCAGATCTCGACAAGGCCTCAGCCAAGCTCTAAGCCCAGTCCGCAACAGCCCATACCGCGGACACACTAGTCCGCAAGATTCCCGCGGACATGAGCCAAACTACCAATCAGCACAAGCTTGCACCACGACCACTGAGCAATGCACCAGTCCGCAAGCCTCTATCCGCTCAGGCCGCTACTTGGTTAAACCAATCAGCCAACGCCATATTCGCAGATAACAGGCCGCATAGTACGCGGACTTCACCCGAACAACCTGCTCAGAAAAACAGCCGGCTTCCACTAGACTTTCCACCAGGCCGCATACAACAGTCCGCCCAGTCCGCCTAGTCCGCCAACGCTGTCTGCCCAGGCCGCCCGTCATGTCCCGTCAACCACTTCCACTTCATAAATTTCAACACAGCGGGTCTACCTGGGGCCGAGCCAAGCTCGGGGTAGTGCAAAAGTCTCCAAGAACCAAGAACAAAGTATCAAAGAACCAATCCTTTCCACCACAGGAGATCCTTCGGACCTGCCAGCTAATGAGAGCATGCGCACCGGGTCTACCTGGGGCCGAGCAGCGCTCGGGGTCCCTTACCTCCACAGGCGAGCCTTTGGACCTGTCGGCTAATGAGAGCCTGCGCAGCGGGTCTACCTGGGGCCGAGCCAGGCTCGGGGTAGTTCAAAAGTCTCCAAGAACTAAGAACCAAGTCTCCAAGAACCAATCCTTTCCCCCACAGGCGAGCCTTCGCACCTGCCAGCTAATGAGAGCCTGCACAGCGGGTCTACCTGGGGGTCGAGCAGCGCTCGGGGTCCCTTACCCCCACAGGCGAGCCTTCGGACCTGCCAGCTAATGAAAGCCTGCGCAGCGGGTCTACCTGGGGCCGAGCCAGGTTTTGGGTAGTGCAAAAGTATCCAAGAACCAAGAACCAAGTCTCCAAGAACCAATCCTTTCCCACACATGCGAGCCTTCGAACCTGCCAGCTAATGAGAGCTTGCGCAGCGGGTCTACCTGGGGCCGAGCAGCGCTCAGGGTCCCTTACCCCCACAGGAGAGCCTTCGGACCTGCCAGCTAATGAGAGCCTGAGCAGCGGGTCTTCCTGGGGTCGAGACAGGCTCAAAGTAGTGCAAAAGTCTCAAAGAACCAAGAACCAAGTCTCCAAGAACCAATCCTTTCCTCCACAGGCGAGCCTTCAGACCTACCAGCTAATGAGATCCTGTGCAGCGGGTCTACCTGGTGCCGAGCAGCGCTCGGGGTCCCTTACCTCCACAGACGAGCCTTCAGACCTGCCTGCTAATGAGAGCCTGCGCAACAGATCTACCTGGGGCCGAGCCATGCTCGGGGTAGTACAAAAGTCCCATCTCCTTACCATCAGAATTTCACAGTAGGTAAAAACAAAAGTAAATTGAGGAACATAGTACGATAAACTTGACTTTGAGTATACAATTTTACTTTCTCCCTTCTCATTGGTAGAAGTGCTTTAAGTCGTCACCGCTCCAGGTGTGACTCATGGACCTACCCTCCACGACCTGGAGTTGGTAACCTCCCGTCCTCAGGACCCTCTCGACAATATAAGGCCCCTCCCAATTTGAGTTGAGCTTACCCACAGGGGCAGATATCCCCACAACATCAACTTTCTTCAGCTCCAGATCTCCTTCCATGAACTGATTGATCCTGATATGCTTGTCAAAGTATTTCGCCATCCGCCGTTTGATCTCTTCCTGCCTGATAGCTGCAACATCGCGTAACTCTTCTACCATGTCCAACGATAGGCATAACCCCTCTTCATTTTCCAACCTCTAAGCCTCATCCCCATCACCCGTGACCGCGACTTGTGGGGATAGAACCTCAAACTCCACAGGCAGGACTGCCTCACACCCATGGGAAATTTTGAAGGGGGTCTCACCGGTGGTTGTGTTCGGGGTTGTCCGCAAGGCCCACAATACTAAGAGGAGCTATTCTACCCAACTTACTCTCAAGTTCTCCACCTTCTTCTTGAGTAGGTTCACGATGATCTTGTTGGCCGCCTCCACCTGGCCGTTGCTCCTGGGGTGATGTATGAAGCAAATATAAGGTCTATCCCCAGCTGAGCGCAGAAACTGATGAACTCTTCACTGGCAAAATGGGGTCCATTGTCTGTTACTATCGCCTGGGGGAGCCCGTGCCTGCATATGATCTCTCCCCAAACAAAATTCCTGATGACTTGTGAGGTGACCTTGACGAATGCCTTGACCTCCAGCCACTTTGAAAAGTAATCAATCATGACCAGGAGGAACCTCCTCTGCCCACTAGCCGGAGGGAAAGACCCGACTAAATCCATCCCCCAGATGACGAAAGGCCATGGTGCTGTGATGCTTTGGAGCCTTTGAGCGGGCAAGAGCTGGAGGGGGCGTACAACTGACACTTCCGGCACCTCCTCGCAAACTCAGCCGCATCCTTCCTCAGGGTCTGCCAGAAATACCCTTGCCTCACCACCTTTGTAGTGCCCCCAACCTTTTTCCCGGGTCGGGCCGGAGGGGTACTACTGGCCCAAGACGTCCACCCAGTACTCTCAGGGGAAACGATCCACCCTATCCAAGCACTAGATGGCCGCCTTGCTTGACTCGAATCATAATATTCACAACCCATCAAAGTAAAGCAGAAGCATTAACAGGAAACCATTGCAGATATAATATATCAAATCTCAGATGTTCTAGGGCCGAAGCCTAAGCGTTTAAATAAGCCCGTGGGCTATACATGTGCTACATATATCACTCATACTCTCTCTCTCTACGCTGCTCGGCAGTACTCACGTCTCTAAACTCTGGAGACGGCGGGGGTGCGTCTGCTCGAGTAGACCTAGCTTCTGGCGTAATCTCCTGCGGTAGCGGGTCACTACGGTGCTCCACCTCCTATGAATGGTTAACCAAATAACCGTTAGTCACAGAGCTAAGTGGAAACAAATCTCCTCCCCGGATCCACATCCTAGGGACGAGCACACACCCACCCAACAAAAGTAAATAGCCGAAGCAAGAGAGGGTTAGCACAACATTTCATATTTGAACAACTGGGAGCAATTATAAAGGGGTGCAGTATAACTGGAAGAAAGCAGCAACAATATAAATCAGTTATAACAAGGCTCTACTAGCTCATCAGCACATCAGGTTTTCATATCCTGAAATCTATCGCAGGCATTTACAGCCGCGCACACACCGCATACATTCATAGCCGCGCACACACTGCAGGCATTCATAGCCGCGCACACAAACCCTATGTCGACATAGTTTGGACCGCTTCTATTCCAGCAGGGTAACGAGCCTCGCGGGACTCACCGATGTGGCCGTCGGTGACAGTGGCTAGTCCTGCCACTTCTGTGGGTGATCGTACCACACAACCCCAGGCCCTGACGAACAACCCTGTGTACTCTTGGATGTGAGCGACATTCGGTGAATTGTTTTGGCTGACCAGCGGAGGAAAACCCGAAGGGAATATAACGGTCGGTCACCCGTGGTACTCATTTCCCTATCGCCTTGAGCCGTCGACCTTCCCGCACTGGTAAGAATGGTCTGCGGAAGGGACTGACCCGCTACTATTTCACTGCAAGCAATTTACAATCAATCAAACAAAAAGGCAAACAATATAACATCGGGTCTACGTCGGTCTGCCCTACTAGGCATATACTTCAGGCGTCGGCACTTAGCTCTACTTTCGACAAGGAGCGTGAGAGCGCATTATTTGGGGCTAGACCTGGAGGACTACTTCAACTCCGGTTATCCCTGACTAAGGCTCGACGAATGCTCGTCAGAGTAGGACCCAAGATTATAATAGTAAATTGCAATGGAAATAAGTGCGGTGATTATGCTGCTTATTTAAAGTGTTGGAATGAAATGTGAACAATACGAGACTGAAGTAGTACTGAATAAAAAGTACTTAAATAAGCTTGACCAGTACGGGACATGATCAATGCTGAATTGAAAGTACTGAAATGAGCTTGACCAGTACGAGATTGGAGTAGTACTGAATAGAAAGTACTGAAATGAGCTTGACCGGTACGAGACTGGAGTAGTACTGAATAAAAAGTACTGAATTGAGCCTGACCAATACGAGCTGGAGTAGTACTGAATAGAAAGTACTGAAATGAGCTTAACCAGTACGAGACTGGAGAAAACATAAAGAAAATGGTTAGTAGTCCAATCACTCCTATTCAGGAGGTTTCGAGATTTAAGGAGGATTGGTTGGGTTACAATAACCATTAAGATCCAATTAATTTGGTTGCGCCATACTTATTACGGCTTAATTAGATCAAGGGTTGGCTAGGAGTTACATTCATATTAGCCGTCAGGGACAACTCCAAGTCATCACTCGTACGTTCATCTTCAGAGCGTGCCCTATTAATCCGATAGTCGAGGCGCTCGACGGTTTAACGAAATCTTGGAAAACCCGGAGCTTAGTCACTTGCCTCGGTCGTTCACGTCGATAAAATAGTTTAAAGTACTTATTTAATTATAAGGAGTGGTCACACACTCAAATTTCCGTCTTTTAGGGAACACGAGCGGATAAAGGATCCGTGTGCGACCCTGGGCTTCAATATTTTAGGAAAATTATCAAATCTCATTCTCATGACTTCAAATTTTGATACAACCCTTGGAAGGGCCTAAAATGAGCCTATAAATATTTTTATAATTTTTCAAGGTGTTTTGGGTATTTAATTTAGCCAAACAAATTTTATTTTGGCTTTTTAAAATACTAAATTAATTTCAAAAAATCTCAAACTTTTTTTGAGGTAGCCCTCATCATGGGGAACATTTTTCATGTTGGTCATTTTTCTCCTAGAGGCCTAGGTTTGGACTAAAAAATTCCCAAATTTCTGGCCTTTGATTTGGTCTGCTAATAGCAGATCTAACTGATCCTGCGACTAAAATTAGGCAGCAGGGTGCTTTATGTCCTACTGTCCCCATAGCGGATCAACAACGGATCTGCTGTGGGGGGCGTTGATGCTGAGGCGGGGGGGGGGGGGGAATTAAGTAGATCTGGGCCGTCAGATCTCATCATGAGATCGGACAGCCACTGCTACTCCCGGCGGTGTGGAGGGTGGCGGCCCCCACCACCGCCGGCCAACCTTCTCCAGCTGCCATCGCCGGCCCCGATAAACTCGCCGGTGGACGGCGACCCTCTGGGCGGTGGTACGGCGGCCTGGCGCCGCCGGCCACCGCTAGAAATTTCCATCCCGAGAGCCTGGGGTGGCGGTGACCCTGCTCCCGGCACCACCGCGCCACCCCAGCTCCTCGGGTGGATGGCCGCCTACCAAACCACCCCCGGCCGATGCGCCGGGGGTCAGGTTTCATGCCGGTGGTGGTCCGGCGGCCATGCGCTGCCGGCTGCCGCCGCCTATTTTAAACAGAGAAACTCTTTGTTGTTGCGGGTGCCGCCGGAACTGCGTTTTCCGGCAGCACCGCCGCTCTCCACCGCTTGGGTCCGCCACCCCCAGTGGAATAACACTCCCTCAGCGCCACCACCGACTCTGAGGGAGGATCCATCCTCCTTGGGCACCACCCAACCTGGAACTAGGCTCGGGTGGCGCCGGCGGCGCTCCGGCCGCCGGGAGCGCCATGCATCACGTCGAAAATGGGGAGGGGGAGGGAGAGAAGGTTCCACCTGGGTCTGGTGGGCTCGGGAGGGGCCGACTTGGTTGGCCATGGCTTGGTGGTGGTGGAGGAGGGGGAGGGAGAGCTCGACTTGGCTTTTTCCAGCCACCGGAGCTCCGACAGGGGGCTGGGCAGGGGGAGGAAGGTTGCTCTGAAGCTTGGGGGGAAGGAGAGGGGTGGGGTGGTCTTTATAGGGTTGGGGAGGGGGTGCTCCCCTCCCTTTGGCAAGGTGCGACTAATCCCTCCTTAGGGAGGGATTAATCCCCACCCTCCAGCTGTCCAAGGATAGCTGGAGGTCCCTTATTTTCCCCCATGTTGGAAAAAAGGGTAAAGCCCTTATGGGCTTGGGCCTTTAGGTGGTAAAGAGAGAAGGGAAAAGTGAGGAAAGGGGAAATAGGGTGGACCTCCATTTAACTTAGGGAGGCTTGCTGGTTGGGGACACAAGAAGAGTGTGGGGGGCATGAGCTATCCTCCTTTGGAGAAGAGGTGGGCCCCTACTTGGAGAAAAATCCAAAAAATGGATTTTTAGATGGGTTTGACCAAGTCAACCCTAGGGTGGGTCCCCCTTGCTGGTCAAAGTCAAAGTGGGTCCAAGTCATCGGAGTAAGGTCAAAGTTCGGGTGTTGTGTCATAATTGGTTTGCGCACACTTTTCGGTGCATGACTACGCTTGATTTGACCACTGGTTGACCAATTATCATCGAAATTGACTGAGACGACTTCCATTGACTTCATATTGACTACACGAGTGCTAAAATGGGACGAATTCCATTGACTTCCATTGAATCGGAGTTCGTTTGGCGAAAGTCCAAAAATTGCGTGTCGTAGTGTGCTAAAATGGTTGAAGTGTATAAAAGTGTGGTTAGACCTCAGATTGTGACGTGACGGGTTCCGATGCACCTGTTTAGGTTATATGAGGTCACAAGAATCGACAGAACTCAATTCGAAATTCTCTAGCTCGATATCCAAAATCTGCTCTCGTTGCGTTTTACGAGGAATGGTCACATTCACTATATAACCTCGGGGTCCAACTGAACGAGTTCCGATGCACAAGTATTGACTATACGAGATCACAGGGACTGACAGAACTCATTTCGGAGTTCTCTAGCTCTATTTCCTGCCAAGGGTTATTTCCCACCGGGTTAGGGGTAGGGTTCGGGACACTTTTATTGAGCCCACGAGGGCTCTGGTGGCCCAATAAAAGCCGGGATGTTACAACCCTTGCTTCCAACGTCCTACTTCCTCCAGGATTCTCGGGATCTCCTCCTTGGTCACACACCAGCCAGGAGCCTCGGCAACATCTTTCGATGTAACCCCCCTTTCAACATTAGGTAGTGAGCCGCCTTATGCCTGAAGCTTTTTGCATCCTTAGCCTCCTCCGGAAGCTCGCAAGTGGTTAGGAAGGTCACCAATGGATCCACCCACGAGGGTCGCCGATCCACCTCCATTAACTATCCTTCCTCAATTTCCGGTCGAAATAGCTCAGTCAGGGTCCCTCCTCCCCGAGGTCCAAACTTAGCCAACCGATCAGCAACTATAATTTCTTCCCTGAGAACATGTTGGATTGAGAACGTCCGGAACCCTCCGATGATCACCCTCACCTTAGATAAGTACTTCACAAGGGTGGGCTCCCGAGCTTCGAACTCTCCTAAGATCTGTGATGCTACCACCAACGAGTCCACAAAAGCCTCCACATCCTGGATCTCAAGTTCCTTTGCCAAACAAAGGCCGACTATCACGGCCTCGTACTCCGCCTGGTTGTTAGTCACTGGAAAGTGCAAGACCACTGCTTGTTCTATAGTGACCCCTTGAGGGCTTATCAACACCACCCCTGCTCCGAGGGAGTGCTTCCCGAGGACCCGTCAACCATCATCTTCCACGCCTCTTGTGGCTGCGGGCCCTTGGCCCCGACCTCAACAACGTAGTCTGCCAAGAAGTCAGCCACCACCTTTGCCTTAATGGAGAGCCTTGGCACGAATGAGATATCAAACTCGCTCAATTCGATAGACCACTTGGCCAACCTGCCTGAGTGCTACACTCCCTCAAAAATCTTGCAAAGGGGATGGTCCGTCACCACCCTGATCGAATGGGTTTGAAAGTACGACCGGAGCTTCCTGGCCGAAATGATCAAAACATACGCCAGCTTTTCCAAGATTGGGTAGCAGAGCTCCGCCTTATTCAGGATACTACTAACGTAGTAGATTGACAATTGCTTCTTCCCCTCTTCCCTGACCAGGATAGAGCTCACGACCTCTGCTCCTACCCCGAGGTACAAGGCTAGGTCCTCCTGTTGGAACACCCTATTACTAATTTGGGTCAGGATCACTATGTCTTTAGGAAACCAGTTTTTGACCTCATTGTATAGATCTAAAGGTCAATTAGAATTGAGTCTAAGGGTTAGTAGTTAGGTTTGGAAGCTGCCCTCAAGACCAAGGTTTTTCAGTTTGGAGATTAAGTCATTTCGTCGAGCTCAGTACGACGAATCGTCGAACTCCTATCGACGATCGTTTAGCTCAACTTCGACGAATCGTCGAACTCCTATCGACGATCGTTTAGCTCAACTTCGACGGATCGTCGAACTCCATTCGACGATCGCTGAGCTCAACCTTAACAAATCGTCGAACTCCATTCGACGATCTTCGAGCTCAGTTCGACGATCTTGACTCCAGTTTGTTCCGCTATCTCTGAGCTCAGTTCGACGATAATTGAGCTCAGATCGACGATCTCTGTTTCTGTCTACGTCTAAATCGCTGAGCTCAGTTCGACGATAGTAGAGCTCGGTTCGACGTTTTTCTAAAGAGTTCAACAACTTTCAAGATTCAAATTCAGAACAGTTAAGGAGTTATTCTCAGCAATTAATTCAGAAGATTTTGTAGCTGTTTTCATTTATTCTGGAGCAAGTTTCAAGGAATTATCAAGGAATATTTCATTGGACTTTCCCCCAGAAGACAAAAGCAATTAAGGAAGTCATTTATGATAGGCCAACGACTATCTTGACAGTGGATCATTTCTGTTCAATCAACAAGAGAATAAAAGATTAGATTTTTCAGAACTGAAAAAAAGAAGAACAAGGGAGAGACACATATTCTGCAATATTCATTCTTTGCAAATCTTCTTCTGCAACAACTCTCACAACCACAATTACACAAGAGAAAGAACAAGAGTTGCAGACAGTCTCTGTCTCAAAGAATTCATACAAGAACACCATCACTAAAAGAGATCAACCATCTGAAATCTTCAGATCTCTTTTGATTCAAGTGTTCAAGGCCATCATCATTCAAGAATCCAGACACCTCGTATTTCAGCTGTTGCTGAAATCATCATTTGCTGGAGATCAATATTCTGAAGGCCTATCACCCTACTGCAAAGCTTCATTTCCTGAACAACTACAGATTTCAGGGGGAGCTTTGACAACATCAATATCCACATAGTCTTCTCAGCTGCTTTGAGAAAAAGAAGACTTCCATCACTCTCTCATCCCCACCTCTGTAAAGGGTTTTTCAAACTCCCTTCAAAAGTTTGTGTGTGGTTTTTGAGCACATTATCAAAAGCTCATTGGTGGCAAGACACCTGATAAAAAATTTGGTTTGGTTTTTGAGCACCTTATCAAAAGCTCATTGGTGCCCAGGACACCTGATCAACTCATCCTGCAGTGGATTCCTACCTAGGGTGGTAGAAGAGTGGATGTACCCAGATTTGTTGGGGAACCACTATAGCTCCTTGTGTCTTCTGGTTGCTTGTGTTTCTTTTGTTTCTGGCTGTGGCTTGTGATTAGTTTCTTCTGTGGTTCGTGACTAGATTGTTCTGTGATTAGATTTACTATTTGATTCCATGTTCATATTATAATACAACAACTGTTGTAAAAGTTTTTAGCAAGCACCATACTCTATTCACCCCCCTCTAGAGTATATCAGATCTAACTTGCACTTTCAATTGGTATCAAAGCTAGATTGGTTAAACGTACCACACCTTGGTGGTTGCACAGGCTAACACCTGAACCCAAAGATTCCTAGTTAGATCTGCTTGTTGTAGATTTTGTTATTAGAATTATTTCTTCACAAAACATGGCCCAAAATAAAGATTATGCTAGCACCAGACCTCCAGTGTGTAATCTGTCTAAGTTTGCACTTTGGAAGGCAAGGATTAGACTCTACATGAATTCTATTAATGAGGACATTTTTAATTCTGTTTTGACAGTTTTTCCAAGACCTCCAGAGAACACAAGTACAAATGCTGTTCCACCTCCTTCAGGAACAGATGCAGAGATCAAGAAGTGGAAGGTAGCAGATGCAAAGGCTATGAACATCTTAGCCCAGACTATGTCTGATGACATTTTCCAAAAGGTAGCTGAATGCAACTTAGCAAAAGAAATCTGGGATAAGCTCTCTAAAATAGTCTCAGGATCTGCTGATGAAAGAAAAGACAGAAGATCTCACCTCATATCCCAATATGAGAATTTCAAGAAAGGAGAAGCTGAGTCAGTAGCTGAAATATACAACAGACTCAGCCTAATAGTCAATGAATTGAAGACTTTGGATAAGGTGATATCATTGACTGAGCTAAATGACAAAATCCTAATGTGCTTCCCAAGCACTTGGGACTCAAGAATCTGGCCAATCAAGGATGCCAGAAGTCTAAATGAGATCACTACAGAAGCTCTCTTGGGCAAACTCAAATCTTATGAGCTGCTCATCAAAAATAGAGAAGAAGAGCAGAAGGCTGCCTCACCAGCCACAAGAAAAGAGAAGTCTATAGCTTTCAAAGCCACTGAAGATCAGCCTGAAGATAAAATCCCAGGCAATGATGAGCTACTTAGTCTGCTGGCCAAAAGATTTTACAAGATGGCCAGAAAGGACTTCAGGAAGAGATCATACAAAGATCATGACAAGCCAAGGTATGATAAATCAAACAATAAAGAAATTGTCTGCTTTGGTTGCAGGAAACCAGGCCACATTGTGCCTGACTGTCCAGAGAACAAAAACAAGGACATAAAGGATAAGAGAGAAAGAAGAAAAGATAAGGACTTCAAGAAGAGTAGCAATGACAAACCCTCCTCAAGCAAGAACAAACACACAAGGAAGGGATTTGTTGCTGAATCTTGGAGTGAGACTGAAGAGGAATCAGAAGCTTCATCCAGCTCAAGTGATGATGAAGATGATGCTGAAGAGAAGGAGTTCTGCATGATGGCAATCAATGCCTCTCAACACAATTCTGATGCAGAAGATTCAGAGTCAGACTCAGAGACTCAACTTGAAGAGGACCAGGTAATTAGTTCTTTTGATTTCAATTCTGAGGACTTTAAGTATGAATTTAAAGCACTGTGCTTAGACTTATTAAAATCTGAGAAGGAAATTATCTCTCTCAGAATTCAATTGTCTGAACAAAGTTCCTTAAAATCAGAAAATCTCAAACTCTCTGAGGAGTTGGAGTGCTGTAGGGAGCAGATAGCTTCACTGAAAAGTGAGCTGTCAGAGGCCAAAAAGCTTGAAGAATCCCTAAATGGGAGAAGCATCAAGCTAATGGACATCACAAGCACAGTGAAATCTAGATTTAATAACACAATGGGCTTGGGTGCTTCATCCAGCCAACCTATATTTCTAACAACCCCAATTAAGTTTATTTCTGATAAAGGAAAGAGAGTTGTAGAGGTAGCTAGGAAAAATTCCGATCTGCCTAAGAAAACCAAGTTCCAGCAAAAATCATCGAACGGAGCTCGACGATCGCCGAACGTAGATCGACGATCTCAGGCAAAATCGTCGAACTCAGGTCGACGATCTCTAATTCCTAAACTCTGTCACAGTCGACCATCGAACGGAGCTCGACGATCTGACCCAAGATCGTCGAACGCAGCTCAACGATCGTCGAACAGAGATCAGAGCTTTGGAAATTCTTTCAAGGGTAAATCAAAATCCAATCCTAGGGGTCCTTCATCACAAAGCTTTAACCCTTATACTGAATGGATAATACCTCCAAGGAGATATCATCCTGAAGGTTATAAGAGTCAACCTGGGATGTCATTTATTTCTGAATTTAAAGGTTATCAACATAGGCCCAAGGTAAACTGGGTCAAAAACAAGTGAATTATTTTATGTGCAGGTGAAGACCTATCCAATATCAAACCAACAATGATATTTGGATAGTGGGTGCTCCAAGCACATGACAGGAAATAGGGACAACCTCACATCCTTTAAAGCCAATCTTGGACCCAAAGTCATATTTGGTGATTCAAACTTTGGACAAACTAAAGGATATAGTGCAGTCCAGATTGGCACAGTCACATTCAAGAAGGTAGCCTATGTGGAAGGACTGAAGCACAATTTGATCAGTATCAGTCAGCTATGTGATGAAGGCTACCAGGTGACTTTTAGCAAAGCCTTATGCAAGATCAAGTCAGAGGACAACACAACTGTGTTGACAGGTAAAAGGAAAGGTAACATTTATTTAGTAGATTTTCTTTCAACAGAAGTAGATATTTGCCTGTTTAATTCTGTTTGTAGACCTAATGTTTTATGACATAAGAGATTAGGACATATAAACCTTAGAACCATTGCTAGGCTATCCAAGGACAACCTTGTTAGAGGACTACCTTCTGGCCCCTACAAGAAGGAAGGACTCTGCAGGGCTTATCAATTAGGCAAGCAAACTAAAAATAGTTTCAAGTCACTTAATAAGAGTGATTCACCTAGGATTTTGTAACTGTTATACATGAATCTTTTTGGACCCATTACAGTACAAAGCTTAGGAGAGAAATCTTACACTTTAGTAGTTGTAGATGACTTCTCTAGATTCACATGGGTGTTCTTTCTGAGGAAGAAGTCTGATAACTTTAAGTGTTTGACATAGTTTCTCAAATGCATACAGATTGAGTTCAATACTCACATTGCCCTGATCAGAAGTGATCATGGGACAGAGTTTGATTCTCTTCTTATGCAAGAGTTCTGTTAGAGTGAAGGGATCAGACACACTTTCTCAGCTCCTAGAACTCCTCAACAAAATGGGGTAGCTGAAAGGAAAAATAGAACCCTTATTGAATCTGCCACTACATTGTTGTCAGATGCTCACCTTCCTCTATCTTTTTAGGCAGAGGCAGTGAACACCTCCAACTATGTGCTGAACAAAAGTTTAATACATAAACTAAAGGGCAAGACTCCCTATTAATTACTCAAAGGGAAGAAACCTAAAATAGATTATTTTAGAATTTTTGGTTGTATTTGCTATATACACAATAATGACAAGAAGTATTTAGCAAAATTTCAAGCTAAAGATGATGAAGGAGTGTTTCTGGGATACTCCATGATCAGTAAGGCTTATAGGGTATATAATAAATCATCTCTTAAAATTGAAGAATCTGTTCACATATCTTTTGATGAAACTAACATGTCTTTCAAGGAGAAGAACACTTCTACCATAGAACCTTTGCAGGTACACTCTCTAGCTGAAGACTTGGACAGATTACAAATCATTCAAAAAGAGGAAAGCAGTGAAGATGAAGAAGACATTCAACATCATGAAGAGAAACTTCTTGAAGAGCCAGTTGTTGTACCACAAGAGGAAACAACAACACAGGTTGTTGAACAATCAACACCCCCTGTTGATTTAGTAACATTAAGAGACCATCCAATTTCCCAAGTAATTGGAGACATCTCAGCTGTTGTGCAAACCAGAAATCAGGTGAACCAAAACCTGTTGCACACTTACTTCCTATCTCAAATTGAACCTCAATCCATTCAAGATGCAGAGCAAGATCCACACTGGATCATTGCAATGCAAGAAGAGTCGCATCAATTTGAAAGGAACAAAGTTTGGGAACTAGTGCCAAGGCCTAAGGATCACTCCATTGTTGGAACAAAGTGGGTGTTCAGAAACAAATTGGATGATCAAGGAGTTATTGTAAGGAACAAGGCAAGGCTAGTTGCTCAAGGATACTCTCAAGAAGAAGACATATATTATGACCAGACTTTTGCACGGTTGCAATATTGGAAGCCATCAGAATCTTCTTAGCATATGCAACACACAAGGGTTTCAAGATATATCAGATGGATGTAAAGAGTGCCTTTCTCAATGGAGACATTAAAGAAGAAGTCTATGTCAGACAACCTCCAGGTTTTATCTCTCCAACCCATCCTGATTATGTTTTTAAGCTAAACAAAGCATTATATGGTCTCAAGCAAGCTCCTAGAGCATGATATGAGACCCTAGCATGCTTCCTTCTGGAAAATGTATTTATAAGGGGTAGAGTAGACCAAACTTTTTTTATTAGAACCCATAAGTCCCATACCCTACTAGTACAGATTTATGTAGATGATATTATCTTTGGTTCTACTGATTCAAATTTGTGCAGAAGGTTTTCCAACCTAATGCATTCTAAATTTGAAATGAGTAGCATGTGTAAGCTATCCTTCTTTCTAGGATTGCAAGTCAAACAACATGCTGAAGGCATCTTTATTTCTCAAACCAAGTATGCAAATGAATTGGTTAAGAAATTTGGTATGTCTGAAGCATCTTGCATGAAAACACCTATGCCTACTAATGTTGTATTGGATGCTGATGAACATGAGAAACCTATTGATCAGACAACATATAGAGCAATGATTGGCTCTTTACTATACCTTACAGCTAGTAGACCTGACATAATGTTTGCTACATGCATATGTGCTAGGTTCTAAGTGAGCCCTAGAGAGTCACACCTAACCTTAGTAAAAAGGATTCTCATGTATGTTAAAAGTTGTCCAAATCTAGGTCTCTGGTATCCAAAAGATTCAGCATTTGACTTAACTGGATTTTTTGATGCTGATTATGCTGGATGCAGAATTGACAGGAAAAGCACCAGTGGAACTTGTCAGTTTCTTGGTGACAGACTTATCTCTTGGTTTTGCAAGAAACAAACATCTGTGTCAACTTCAACTGCTGAAGCTGAATATATGGCTGCAGGTAGTTGTTGTTCACAAATATTGTGGATTCAAAACCAACTCCTAGACTATGGCTACAACTTAGAGAAGTCTAAAATCTTTTGTGATAATACCAATGCTATTTCTATAGCTCAAAATCCAGTCCTTCATAGTAGGACAAAATACATAGAAATTAGGCATCACTTCTTAAGGGATAATGTTGAGAAAAACAAAATTGAACTTCAATATATCCCAACTGATTTGCAAAGGGGAGATATTTTCACCAAACCCTTGGATGAAAAGAAACACACCTTCTTCCTAAATCAGTTGGGAATGTTAGATGGAGGAAGTCTAAAATAATGTCCAAGATTTTGAAACTCTAAAAATGACCAAGACTAGGCAAACATCTTGATTTTTCTAGTGTCTAGAGTATTTCTGGTCTCTGAACTGCGCTCGACGATTTTCCCCCAGATCGTCGAACGGAGATCGACGCTTTCCGAAATCGTCGACCAGAGTTCAGCGCTTCTCAGATAGTGCTCAACTATCTCTCGAGGTCAACGATCGTCGAACGGCGCTCGACGATTTTGTTTTCTGAACTATCGTCGAACGGAGTTCGACGCTCTCCAATATCGTCGAACGGAGATCGACGATATTGAAGACCCTTTAGATTCCTTTAGAAGCCCCGATCGTCGAACTGAGTTCAACGATCTTTCCTTTTCTGCGTCGAACCCTAATATAAAATTCATTTTTCGACCGTCGTTCTCCTTTTGCGCTTTCAATCTCTCTGCAAATTTTCTCTTTCCCTCCAAACATCTCTACACTTGGTTGTTTGGTTGTTTATGTTTTGCAGGAAACCATGGCCGTCTCCGTCGCCGTTCTGGCCGCCATGAAATTTGATGCAGGATTTGATATAGATATGGATTCTTTCAGCACCAGTGATCAGGTTTTCCAAGACATTCTAGAACTATTCAAGGAACAAAACCTAGTAACTATAATGTCTACCAGAATAAAACTACCTGCAGATGAAATCAAGGAGTGGGTGTATACTGCCCACAACCAAGACCAAAATACAGTTGTTGGATCAATTTCTGGAACCCAGGTACCTCTTACACCTGCTATTCTGACAGAGATTTTTGGATTAAATTATGGAAGAGATTCTGTTGACATGTCTGAAGAAGAATTTACTACTATGCTTGATAGAATGAGTCATTCTGATGCAAACCCTAGCAAGCTGCTGAAAAAGAATTTAGCTGTTGAATACAGATTTTTAGCTGATGTTGTGGGAAAAGTTCTTTTGGCCAAGCATTCAGCCCATGATACCATCTTCAGGTATCAGCTGTGCTTGATGGGTGCTTTAGTGGATAAGAAACAGTTAAACTGGGGAGAGATCTTATTTGATTTGATTAAGAAGAAGATAAATAAGAACTTTGTGAATTATGGAAGGATACTAGGGCTGTTTCTTCAAAACAGATGCCCTGCCCTACTTGTATCAAATGGGATGCATATCAATGCCTCTAAGAGGCTCTCCTGTGCCCTCTTTGGTAAGTGGGACAGACAAATAGTGAAGCCCAGCAGGCCCTCTGCAAGCACTACTTCAGGCACAAGGACTGTTACAGTCTCTTCCCCTCAAGTCTCTGCCCCTGCAGAAGATTTGCCTGCTGCTTCTCCTCCTCCACCACCTCCTATTTCATCTCCACCAGTCACCTCCCCCATTCAAATTTCATCCACCATCATAATTTCTACCCATTCTCCAACTTCAATTTCTCCACCTCCACCTCTAATAGAAGAACTATTCCATCCTTTGCATCACTACCCTCAACCAGATGTTGACACATCATCTCACCTTCCATCATTCAATCTGATAGATGATTCCTTCATGGATGATTCACCTTCCTCCCCTCTTGATCTACCCTCTTCATCCACATCATATCAACAGCTCCTGCAAGACATCATTTCTCAACCCTCCTTCACACCTTCTATCTCCATTCCCCTTTCTTCCATTTTAACAATCCCCACACCTCAACCTTCCTTTCCCCCATACACCAGCTCTCCACCAACATCACCAGTTGCTCCACCTTCATTCTCTACCTCTGCTCAAGTCCCTACTGAGCATGTAGATATTCCAGCCTTAACTGACAAACTGTATGAGCTGATAGCTCCCAGGCTCTCACTTCTGTTGGAGACCTCCTTGGCTCCACTCTTCAAGTCAGTTGCAGACTTATCTGCCAGGCTCTCCTCCATCTTTCCTTATCAGGCAATCCCTTCCTTTGGGTGCCTTGATCCAGCTGTCTCTGAATCTAGGCAGGGGGAGATGCCTCATGAAGATGTTAGATTTCCTGCTGCTGCTGTTACTTCAACTCAAGCTCAAGCTTCAACACCACCTCAGGTTGCAGTTTTCTCAGTGGACATCAGGTCACTTTTATCAGAGTTTGATTATATATACTTCAGCTATCTTCCAGAGCAGAATGTAGTGCAGCCATCTGAGGATCTCTCCAAGGCCATTGTGCCCTTTTCCAGCTGTGACACCAGTCTCATTAAGTGTTTTATAAAGTCCCTTTCTGCTGTTGCCCCTGCTATTTCTGTTGCTGTTGAAAGCACTGATGCTGCTCCTACTTCTGCAAATGTTGCTGGTTCTGTTAGTTCTGATGTGACTGATGTTTCAGTTTCTGAGGATATGCAGATAGAGGCATATGACTTTGATCCCACTGTCATTACTGATGATATTGCTGCTACTGAAACTATTATATCTGGAACTGCTGCTGTATCTTCTGAGAGTGTTGCTCCTGAAAGTTCTGTATCTGCTGTATCTACTGCTGCTGCTACAATTGCTGTCACTACTGTTACCTCTGCTCCAACCCAACAACAAAAAGATTATCTGAAAAGGATTGATGCTTTATATGATGAACAAAGCTCTGAAAGTGATCAGTTCAGAACTGATTCTGATGATTCCTCAGCTACTATAGCAAGGAAAAGAAAAGCAAGAAGCAAGACAATGAAAAGAGTTCCTCCAGCTAAAGTAAAAGATATAAATGACATTCCTTACTATATTCTGCATGACTGCCCAATAACAGAACACTGGATGCAATATTCCAAGAATCAATTAAAGGCTATGAAGAAGAAGAGGAAGTATGAGAAAGGTTCCTCTCAGTTTCATCATCCTCCTCCACCTCCTCCTCCTGATGCAGGTGCAGGTGGTAGCTCTGCTGTTCATCCTTCTGCCAGAAGTCAAACCCCCTATCAGCCTCAAGGAATATCTCAATATAGGGGAAGCCAATCCAGATGCTCTCAATCTAGGAGAGGAAATTATAGAGGAAACCAAAGAGAACTTCAAGTTTATTCCAAAGGTTACTCCAGACAACGTCCTTACTCAAGGGAAGGATCAGGTTCATCTGACACTACTTCAGGTCCATTTCCTTATAAGTTGAAAGAATTAGTCTCCTCCAGGGCTCCTCCAGACAATCCCTCCAACATATATGAGCCTCCAGTGCCTTTTGAGGATCTAGAGAATAATCCTACTGCATGGACTGCTAGGATGAAGGAATTAGCTGCCTTAGATCAGATTAAGAAAGCCAGAGAGCAAGGCAAGGACACCTCCAACATTCCTACTCTGTCTGATCAAAGAAACAAGGAACTTGAAAGATATGCCTCCAGCAAGTTTTTTGATTCTGAAAGATACATGGAGCTGCACCCTGAAGCTGTAGTACCAAGGCCTAAACATCAAACATCTCTAGGTGCAGCTGATGACAGAAGATCAAAGAAGGAAGCTCTTAATCCAAATAGAGAAATTAAACTTATAAAGAGCAAGGAGAAAGAGTAATTTTGTAAGATGACAATTATTCTGATTTTTGATCTGTCTGAGATATTATATATGTGATTCTGCAATGTTGTTGTTTGTTATATTGTTGCTTTGTATGTTGTTTTTAATTTCTCCAATTTCTGTAAATAGTAATCCTAACCCAAATAAGGGGAGATTGTTGGAACACCCTATTACTAATTTGGGTCAGGATCACTATGTCTTTAGGAAACATGTTTTTGACCTCATTGTATAGATCTAAAGGTCAATTAGAATTGAGTCTAAGGGTTAGTAGTTAGGTTTGGAAGCTGCCCTCAAGACCAAGGTTTTTCAGTTTGGAGACTAAGTCATTTCGTCGAGCTCAGTACGACGAATCGTCGAACTCCTATCGACGATCGTTTAGCTTAACTTCGACGAATCGTCGAACTCCTATCGACGATCGTTTAGCTCAACTTCGACGGATCGTCGAACTCCATTCAATGATCGCTGAGCTCAACTTCAACAAATCGTCGAACTCCATTCGACGATCTTCGAGCTCAGTTCGACGATCTTGACTCTAGTTTGTTCCGCTATCTCTGAGCTCAGTTCGATGATAGTTGAGCTCAGATCGACGATCTCTGTTTCTGTCTAAGTCCAAATTGCTGAGCTCAGTTCGACGATAGTAGAGCTCAGTTCGACGTTTTTCTGAAGAGTTCAACGACTTTCAAGATTCAAATTCAGAACAGTTAAGGAGTTATTCTCAGCAATTAATTCAGAAGATTTTGTAGCCGTTTTCATTTATTCTGGAGCAAGTTTCAAGGAATTATCAAGGAATGTTTCATTGGACTTTCCCCCAGAAGACAAAAGCAATTAAGGAAGTCATTTATGACAGGCCAACGACTATCTTGGCAGTGGATCATTTCTGTTCAATCAACAAGAGAAAAAAAGATTAGATTTTTCAAAACTGAAAAAAAGAAGAACAAGGGAGAGACACATATTCTGCAATATTCATTCTCTGCAAATCTTCTTCTGCAACAACTCTCGCAACCACAATTACACAAGAGAAAGAACAAGAGTTGCAGACATTCTCTGTCTCAAAGAATTCATACAAGAACACCATCACTAAAAGAGATCAACCATCTGAAATCTTCAGATCTCTTTTGATTCAAGTGTTCAAGGCCATCATCATTCAAGACTCCAGACACCTCACATTTCAGCTGTTGCTGAAAATCATCATTTGCTGGAGATCAATATTCTGAAGGCCTATCACCCTACTACAAAGCTTCATTTCCTGAACAACTACAGATCTCAGGGGGAGCTTTGACAACATCAATATCCACATAGTCTTCTCAGCTGCTTTGAGAAAAAGAAGACTTCCATCACTCTCTCATCCCCACCTCTGTAAAGGGTTTTCAAACTCCCTTCAAAAGTTTGTGTGTGGTTTTTGAGCACCTTATCAAAAGCTCATTGGTGGCAAGACACCTGATCAAAAAATCTGGTTTGGTTTTTGAGCACCATATCAAAAGCTCATTGGTGCCCAGGACAACTGATCAACTCATCCTACAGTGGATTCCTACCTAGGGTGGTAGAAGAGTGGATGTACCCAGATTTGTTGGGGAACCACTATAACTCCTTGTGTCTTCTGGTTGCTTGTGTTTCTTTTGTTTCTGGCTGTGGCTTGTGATTAGTTTCTTCTGTGGTTCGTGACTAGTTTGCTCTGTGATTATATTTACTATTTGCTTCCCTGTTCACATTAGAATACAACAACTGTTGTAAAAGTTTTTAGCAAGCACCATACTCTATTAACCCCCCTCTAGAGTATATCAGATCTAACTCGCACTTTCAATTGGTATCAAAGCCAGGTTGGTTAAACATACCACACCTTGGTGGTTGCATAGGATAACACCTGAACCCAAAGATTCCTAGTTAGATCTGCTTGTTGTAGATTTTGTTATTAGAATTATTTCTTCACAAAATATGGCCCAAAATAAAGATTATGCTAGCACCAGACCTCCAGTGTGTAATCTGTCTAAGTTTGCACTTTGGAAGACAAGGATTAGACTCTACATAAATTCTATTGATGAGGACATTTTTAATTCTGTTTTGACAGTTTGTCCAAGACCTCCAGAGAACACAAGTACAAATGCTGTTCCACCTCCTTCAGGAACAGATGCAGAGATCAAGAAGTGGAAGGTAGCAGATGCAAAGGCTACGAACATGTTAGCCCAGACTATGTCTGATGACATTTTCCAAAAGGTAGCTGAATGCAACTCAGCAAAGGAAATCTGGGATAAGCTCTCTGAAATAGTCTCAGGATCTGCTGATGAAAGAAAAGACAGAAGATCTCAGCTCATATCCCAATATGAGAATTTCAAGAAAGGAGAAGTTGAGTCAGTAGCTGAAATGTACAACAGACTCAGCCTGATAGTCAATGAACTGAAGACTTTGGATAAGGAGATATCATTGACTGAGCTAAATAACAAAATCCTAATGTGCTTCCCAAGCACTTGGGACTCAAGAATCTGGCCAATCAAGGATGCCAGAAGTCTGAATGAGATCACTACAGAAGCTCTCTTGGGCAAGCTCAAATCTTATGAGCTGCTCATCAAAAATAGAGAAGAAGAGCAGAAGGCTGCCTCACCAGCCACAAGAAAAGAGAAGTCTATAGCTTTCAAAGCCACTGAAGATCAGCCTGAAGATAAAATCCAAGGCAATGATGAGCTACTTAGTCTGCTGGCCAAAAGATTTTACAAGATGGCCAGAAAGGATTTCAGGAAGAGATCATACAAAGATCATGACAAGCCAAGGTATGATAAATCAAACAATAAAGAAATTGTCTGCTTTGGTTGCAGGAAACCAGGCCACATTGTGCCTGACTGTCCAGAGAACAAAAACAAGGATAGAAAGGATAAGAGAGAAAGAAGAAAAGATAAGGACTTCAAGAAGAGTAGCAATGACAAACCCTCCTCAAGCAAGAACAAACACACAAGGAAGGGATTTGTTGCTGAATCTTGGAGTGAGACTGAAGAGGAATCAGAAGCTTCATCCAGCTCAAGTGATGGTGAAGATGATGCTGAAGAGAAGGAGTTCTGCATGATGGCAATCAATGCCTCTCAACACAATTCTGATGCAGAAGATTCAGAGTCAGACTCAGAGACTCAACTTGAAGAGGACCAAGTAATTAGTTCTTTTGATTTCAATTCTGAGGACTTTAAGTATGAATTTAAAGCACTGTGCTTAGACTTATTAAAATCTGAGAAGAAAATTATCTCTCTCAGAAATCAATTGTCTGAACATAGTTCCTTAAAATCAGAAAACCTCAAACTCTCTGAGGAGTTGGAGTGTTGTAGGGAGCAGATAGCTTCACTGAAAAGTGAGCTATCAGAGGCCAAAAGCTTGAAGAATCCCTTAATGGGAGAAGCATCAAGCTAATGGACATCACGACCTCTGCTCCTACCCCGAGGTACAAGACTAGGTCCTCCCCCTCCTTTGGGCTTTGAAGTAGAGGAGCCAGGGAGAGCTGCCTCTTCAGTATTTGGAAAGCCTCTTCACATTCGGCGGTCCACTCGAACCTTTGAGTACCCCGCAACACTTTGAAGAATGATGAGCATTTTTCTCCCGACCTGGAGAGGAATCTTCTTAGCCCGGCCAGCTTGTCTGTTAAGCGTTGGACCTCCTTAGCATTGCGTGGTGACTCTAGCTCTAGGATGGCCTTCACCTTATCTGGGTTAGGCTCCACCCCTGCCCGGGTCAGAAGATGCTCAAGGAACTTCCCGAGGCTCGCCCCGAAGGCGCACTTCAAGGGGTCCAGCCTCATCTTGATCTTCCGCAGGGTGGTAAACGTCTCCTCCAGGTCCCATAGGTGCGAGTCCACACACTTGCTCTTGACCATTAGATCGTCAACATAGACCTCCAGGTTCATCCCCCTTTGACCCTGGAAGACTCGATCCATCATGCGCTGGTATGTAGCCCCTGAGTTTTTTAACCCAAAGGGCATCATCTTATAGCTAAAACATCCCTTCCTCGTGATGAAGGAGACGTCCTTGACATCAGGAGGGTGCATTTGAATCTGGTGGTAATCTGAAAAAGCATATAAAAAACTCATAATAGAAAAACCAACGGCTGAATTAACCAGCACGTCGATTCGAGGTAGGGGGTAACAATCCTTGGGGCTTGATTTATTTAATAAGGAAAAATCGATACACATGCGCCACTTCCCTCCCCCTTTTTTTACCATTACCACGTTGGAGATCTAGCCTGCATATTGGATCTCCGAGATGAAGCCAGCCTCCAGAAGCTTCTTTACCTACTCACAGATGGGTTACTCCAGCTTGGTAGCAATGGTCCTCTTCTTCTGGCGAATGGGGCGTCTAGGGGTCCAGGTTCAGGAGATGGCATGCCACATCTGCATCGATGCCTGGTATGTCAGCCGCGCTCCAAGCAAAGATGTTGACGTTGCTATGGATGCAAGCCCGCACTCTCTCCTGGTTCTCGGGACTCAAGCCCCCGCTGATCCGCACCCTATACACCTAGCCAGCGCCGGTGAAGACTTCCATCTCCACCACTTCTCCAGCCGGCTCCAGCCGCGACTGCTCCCAGCCAGCTCTTGCTCCCTCTTCCCGCCCAAACTCTTCCTCCCCTCCTGCTTCCTCGACCTCCATCGCCTCCCCCAGGCTCTCACGCTGCTGCTACTCGACCTCCACGCCTCTCAGGGCCTCCTTCTCAACTCCTCCTACCCCTTCCACCTGCCGACCCTCTTGCGGTTTCGACTCTCTGTCCCTCTGGACCTTATGCACACCTCCTCCTCTTTGCTCCTCCTCAATCTCCTCCCTTGCCTCCTCCAGGATCACCTCCTCCTCTCCGACAACCTCTTCTTGCTCCTCCATCTCCCTCTCCAGCTCTTCCGCCTCTGCTATCCAAGATATGGTGTTGACCGCCATCACGTAGCATTATCTCGCCACCTTCGGGTCCCCCCTGATCCTAACCTGCACCCCTCCGTTGTTGAACTTAAGTCATTGGTTAAACAAGGAGGAGACGCAGCAAAAGGCGCTGATGAGGGGTTGCCCAAAGATGGCGTTATAGCTGCTCGGGGCATCCACGATCACGAACCTGCAGTTCTGTGACACGCCCCCCAACTTCACGTGCAGCCCTACCCCTCCTTCTACCTCCTTCCTTTCTCCTGAAAATCCAAACAACGGTCCATCCGAAGCTAAGACCCTCTTGGCCTCGACCTTCATCTCATCGAAGGCCTTCTTGAAAATCACATTCACGGAACTCCTGTTGTCCACTAGGATCCTGAAGACCGTGAAGTTCTCTACTGCCGTCTGGATCACCAAGGCGTCACAGAACGGGTCCTCATAATCTGACATATCTGCTGATGAAAAGGCATTTTTTCTTCCGAAGGGGGGGGGGGGGGGGCTGGGAGGTCGAGGCTACCCCCTTCGGAACATGGTCTGGAGGCTCCCCTTACGAGTTGCCTCAATTCCGACTCCCCCGTGGATCACCCCGATCCCTCCCTGGGTTCCTATGTCTGCCCGATCCTCACACCCGTCTTCCGCCTCCCCCTGCTGCACCTCCATGATCCTTATCAGCAGATCCTGCCTCCCCAGCCCCCTAGCTTCTCTCATCTCCAAGAACTCTGGGCAGGTGGCCGTCGCGTGACCCTCCTCCTGGTGGAAGTAACAGAAAAGCAACGCTACCCGACCCCCTCTTCCTTCTCCACCTCCTCTTCTTCTGGCTCCTCCCCGAGCTCCTCTCCTTCCTCCTCTACCTCGGACGACCTCCATTGCCTCCTACTGCTGCGGGAACTGACCCCTCGGCCCCTGCCTCCATGCCGGCTGATCAAACCTCCTCGGCTCGAGGAAGTTGGCTCTTCCCTGAAAGCCTCCTCCTTGCCCCTGGGTGCTACCCTCCTGAGGCCTCCAACCTAACTGGTTGTTCGGCTCCTGGGCCCCCAATCCTTGATGCGGTCCCTGCTGCCCCTGTCCTCGGGGCACCTCTCTCCTTCTCTCTTCCCTCTGCTCCTTTTGCCTTCCTACTCCCGGCGCCTTCATGTCATCCTCTGCCAACCTGGCCAACTTCCTGACAAAAGCCGGATTGGCCCTTTCGAAGTCTATCTCCTTCGCCGCCCTCTCCATGAGGTCCTCAAAAGAGAGGGGGGCACTCTCTTCAGCTCCATGCTAAAGAATCCAGGACTCAGCCCCAGGGTAAAAGCGAGCATCAGTGCATACCCTGGGACCTCCTGGACCAGGAGGTTCTCTTCCTGAAACAGGTCAACATAATGGCCCAACGTCTCGTCTTGCTTCTGCCTTACCGCAAACAGGCACTCCGCCTCCTTCTTACACTTTTTTGATGTCGAGAACCTCAACAGGAACCCTCGACGCAGATCCTCAAAACTATAGATCGAATTCGCCGACAACTGGTGGAACTAGTCCTGTGCCTTCTCCTTCAATGTGATGGCAAACAGCCAGTACTTGAAGGCATCCATCATTTACCTTATCGAAACAACATCCTTAAACCACTGCACGTGATGCACATGGTTATCTTTTCCCGAGTAGTAGGACATGTCGGGCTCCCAGAACCCCTCCGACACCGGGGCCGAGATGATGAGCTTACTGAAAGGGCTCTCGCCACCTGCCTGCCGAGAGGGCACGTCTCGCAGCCTTGGCTGGCTGTCCTGATCCGCGAGACTATGTCAAGGGAAGAGCTCTCATACAACCACCTCCCTCTTGCCAACCTCTGCCAGAACCTCCTTCCCGCGACGCTGACTTGGGAAGAGCTCTCGCGTGGCCATGTCCCTCTCCCCAGCCTCCGCCGGGACCTCCTTCCCGGGACATTGCCTAGGAGCGTTCTCTCCCAAGAGCGGGACCGCCTCTACTGGGACCTGAGGCGTTGCCCAATCGTTCCTTGCCGAGAAGGCCAAGCTGATGGTCTGCAAGACCTCTCGCCTGAAGTCCTCCAACATCTTCCTTGTCTCCTCCTCTCCCCGGGAGGGGGAACCTCCTGAACCAGATCCTTCACCGTCACCTCCTGCCATATGACTAAACTCAAGACTTTCTTGTATTATCTACCTTCCACGCTCTCCGCACCAGAAATGTTGAAGCCAAAATTTAACCTCAACAAAAGTTCGAAATAAGGGGCGTAGCCAACACCTACTTGTCCCAATCTCTGACCTCCGACTGGTTGTGAAGGACCAAAAACCGACCCAAAGCCTCAGCAGGGAGGTCCCACCTCTTACTCAAAAGATCTCTGAGAGCTTCCCCTCCAAAGCCAAAAGCTGGGCTTGGAGATCCTCAGAAAGCACACGAAACTCTTTTAAAGTCCCGGGGCAAAAAGTCGCTTCTGAAGAACCCCCATGGGTCTATTTATAGGCCTCTGAGTTTGAACTACCAATAACCAAACTGAACCGACCTGAAATTACCAAAATACCCTTGGTCAGGTCTGCCAACAGCCAAATTCCGCTGTTTTGAAGGGTTATATGCAGACCACAGAGGGCAAAAGCGTGAAATCACCTAGGGCTAAAAAGGTGATCCACCTTCTAACTGAACCAGTTCCTGACCAACCGCTGAACCGACGCTCGGCGAGAGCACCACCTCGCGGGCGAGAGCTCCTTCAGATGAGGCTCGTCTCACCTAGCAAATTGGACCTCGCCTCGCGACTGACCCTCTCTTTGGGTCCGTCTCGCCTAGAAAGGCTCTCGCCTGAGCTGCTGGGCCCCTCTCTCCCGAACTGCTGGGCCCCTCTCGCCTAGCGAGCCGGCCCTGGCCCGGCGAGGAGCCCTTTTCCTGGGACCCACTCGCCCAACGAGTAGGCTCTGTCAAAGAGCCCATCTCGCCTTACCTTCCCCATTCTTCGAGCCGGAACTGTTCCTGCGAGCCCAAGGTTGTACAAGAAGAGCAAGAATCTTGTATTATAATCAAGTTCTTTACAATGAGAGACATATATGTCGAGACATGATTCGCCGATATATCCAATAAAGCAAAAAAATACAAGGAACAAAAACTGTCCGCGAGGACTCAAGGAGTAACCGCCAGAACTACTGCTGTACTACGAACTCTGCACAGTCCGCCTAGTCGCCAGACCGCAACCAGGCCGCGCGGACTGCCTGTTATTCTAATGCAAGCTCTACTCGCCGATCTGCAGCCCGCATAACTGCGAGGTCGCCTAGCTGCCAGACCGCACGATCTGCTGCTACCGAACTGAACAGGCCGCAAGAAGCGAACATCTTATTGAACCGGGAAACTAGTTGTAGAAGAGAGCGCCTAGCCGAAACTCGCAACCTGCCATTAACTACTGGTTGCTGTCCGTAGAGTCCGCATTGTCCCAGACCGAAATCAGAACCAAGTCCCTGGCTTTCCAGCGCCATCCGCATAACCTGCACAACACAAACCAGTCAACATCTTCAAACCACGTGGATACAAAAATCCAGTATGCAGCAACTATCCACGAGTTAACTTACTATTCATTTGACTTTACTATTGATATGACGGGGGGGGGGGGGGGGGGGGTCCTTTTATAGACACGATGAGGAGTGTGGTCACCGCCCTAGCCGATAGGATCACCACCCCATCTTACGACATGCACCAAGTGTATCTGCAAGCCGCAGATACACATCCAGTCCGCCATGACCTGTGCGAGATAGCCAAACCGCCAACAACATCACCAAGGCCGGATAGCCACCCTATCCTCCTTGTCGCCAAAGTCCAAGCCAGGGACAAGCCGCCATCAGCAAACTCTGCGACATAATCTCCTGTCTGCATGCCAGCGGACACCGCTCCTGTCTGCACGCCCAGTGGACACAACTCTAGTCCGCGCTCTCCGAGAACGCAACCAAGGCACAAGCTGACAGCTGCTGGACTCGACAGATAAGGAAAACAGTCCGCACACCCAAGCAGACACCACTCCCGTCAACTGCTGCCGAGCTTGGTGGACTGAGAAGCAATCCGCGCTTAACCGCGCGATCTCCCCGGACTGAGCCAACATGGACTTGGTTCAGAACCAAGTCCACACCATCGGCCACAAGGGCCAGTCCGCACTTACTGGCGGACACAGGCACCAGTCTGCCTGCCACGACGAAGTCCATCACCTGTCCGCTCTAACCGGTAAACTCCGAGGTTACCACCTACCGCGCCACCAGAGCAAGACCAAGGCAACTGCCATGCCGGTTTGCCGAGATCCGGTCCAGTCCGCACCTTGCTGGACTCCGCAGATACAGAAGCTATCCACTAGTTACCTTCTGGGAACAAGCTGCCTGCCGAGCATAAGCCGGCTTGGCTGGCCGCCACCTCTGTCCACACAGACCGCACGAACAGACAACCCAGGCCGCTAAGGAACAAGCTGACTGCAACAGCTCCGCCGACCTAGCTATCCGCCAGTCCTGTCTGCATAGACCTCGCAGACAGGTCGCCCAAGTTGCCCAGGTTGCCCAATCAACCACTTTCACTTCACCATTTTCAACACTCCCCCTTGAAGTGAGAAGTGGTGAACAACCCTAGCAGCTCTCGTAGTCTTGCATAGACCGCGCAGATATGTCTATTGTTGATGTGACGGGGGGGGGGGGGGGGTCCTTTTATAGGCACGATGAGGAGTGTGGTCACCGCCCTAGCCAATAGGATCACCGCCCCATCTTACGGCAAGCGCCAAGTGTATCCGCAAGCCGCAGATACACATCTAGTCCGCCGCGACCTGTGCGAGATAGCCAAACCACCAACAGCATCACCAAGGTCGGATAGCCACCCTATCCGCCTTGTCGCGAAAGGCCAAGCCAGGGACAAGCCGCCACCAGCAAACTCTGCGGCATCAGCTCCTGTCCGTATGCCAGCAGACAACGCTCCGGTCCGCACGCCCTGCAGGCACAAGTATGGTCCGCGCTCTTCGAGCCCGCAGCCAAGGCACAAGCTGACAGCTGCCGGACTCGGCAAACAAGGAAAATAGTCCGCATGCCCAAGTGGACACCACTCCAGTCCGCACTCACCAAGATTGCAACAAAGCACGTCAACTGTTGCCGAGCTTGGCGGACTGAGAAGCAGTCCGCGCTTAACCGCGTGATCTCTCCTGATTGAGCCAACATAGACTTGGTTTAGAACCAAGTCCACACCACCGACCACAAGGGGCAATCCGCACTTACTGGAGGACACAGGCACCCATCCGCCTGCCTCGACGAACTCCATCACCTGTCCGCTCTAACCGGCAAACTCCGCGGCCAGAGCTCCATCATCGGCGAACGCCACCAGAGCAAGACCAAGGCAACTGCCATGCCGGTCTGCCGAGCTCCGGTCCAGTCCGCACCTTGCCGGACTCCGCGGATACAGAAGCTATCCGCTCGGTTACCTTCTGGGAAGAAGCTGCCTTCCGAGCATAAGCAGGCCTGGCTGGGCGCCACCTCTGTCCACACAGACCGCGCGAACAGATCGTTCAGGCCACTAAGGAACAAGCCGCCTACAACAGCTCCGCCGACCTGGCTATCCGCCAGTCCTGTCCGCATAGACCACACAGACAGGTCACCAAAGTCGCCCAAGTTGCCCAATCAACCACTTTCACTTCATCATTTTCAACAGCTCTTGCAAAGTGCTATTGGTGCGGGGCTCACAAACTTTCGGTGCTCTGGCAGGCTTGGTCTGCTGACAGTGAGGAGACTAGGTGGCCTCGACGGAGCATGCATAGGCACACTTAGACAATCTTGACGACGGGGCGCGCTGAGGTGCGCTTGGATGATCTTGATGATGGAGCACACAAAGTAGCAGTTGGTGGAAGAAAGCGCGCAGAGCGCTCACTAACGGAGAGTGCGCAGGTGCTTGTTGATGGAGAGTGCGCGGGATGCTTGCTGGAGGAGAGTGCATGGGGCACTTGCTGGAGGAGAGCGTGCAGGGCGCTTGCTGGAGGAGAGCACACGGGGCGGTTGCTGGAGGAGAGCTCGTGGGGCGGTTGATGGAGGAGAGCACGCGATGCAGTTGCTGTAGTAGAGTGTGCGTGTCGCTTTCTGGAGGAGAGCACGCGAGGAGCTTGCTAGAGGAGAGTGTGTGGGGCGCTTGCTGGAGGAGAGTGTAACACCCCCTATCCGTCGCATAGCATATAGCAGTAGGTCCGGCCGGGGCCCGACGCCATATACCACAGACAGACCGGGTGGTTACTTATGGAAACCATCCAACCAATCTCAACGTCCTACACAGAGCATTCTAGCGGAAGCAGTTAATATAAGTTGTAAACAAGAACCCAGCATAAGAGCACGAATGTCCACTAATACAACATTTAGGAATGTATACAAAAATACCCAAACATTGGCCTTAAGGCCTTACAAAAAGTTTCACTTGTCTATTACATGATTTACCAACCTCGGCACGCAGGCCGGCCATACATGAATAGAAATAGAAAACATTTCACTTGGGCCTTCGAGGGCCAGCTTCGCAAAAAGGGCTTTAGCCCGCTATTGACCGCTCGGTCCAGCTGCACCTGCAAGCAAACAAACCACCGCACGGTGGCAAACAAAGCAACGGTCAGCAATGCTGACCAAATTATAACGATCCCGCCCCCAACTCGGGGCGGCGATGCTCCTTCCCTGCATTTCATTAGCATAAGCGAGCATTATAAATATAGTCATTTCATCACAGGCGGAGGCTCAACGGCCACACACCCCGTGCACTCAGGGCACATTCTTGGTGAACGCAGTCTAAGTCTGCCGACTCACCGCCATCCTCTCTTGGACGGCCAAACAATGAGCAGATTGTCTTCCTGGCATGGGTCACGGTAATTAAAACCATAGACCGCCGAAGACCCTCATCTATGCCAACGGCCCTAATCCGAACGACATAGAGTGGGTACGGTTCCATCTAACCCGTGCTCACAACGCAACAGTAATTTAAACCATATGCGCCCGTAACGGTAATTTAAACCATATGCGCAGGTCAAACTTCTACCGAGTCCCATTTTCACCACAAGTCACATAACCCGGTTATGTTCAAGTTGGCTTCCAAGCCACCAAGTTGGCAAGACCTCGTGTCCGCCCAGTTTTCCGGGTGCACCTTTGGGTTAGTCCCCGAGGCTCCCTGCTGCAATCTACCGCGTAGAAAACCCGAAAACACCAAATAGCACGGAGTCTTCTCCGGCCTTATGCAATGCAACATCACCGATCCGGACTAACATGTCCGGGTAGGCTTCAACCAAAATGCCTATGTCCGTTCTCGCATACGGACGCTAAACAACGGGGACTTTACATATCTACCCGAAGGAACGCCTCCAACTCTTCGCAAACTCGCGAGAGAGGGCTTCCTATGCTAAGAAAGAGAGCTATCATGCTCACAAGTGAGGATCGTTACCCTTGCGTTCCTCTTTGGCGCCATCGAAATGTAATCGGATAGAAATCACCGCGCTTGCGTTGCCTCCGTGGATCCGGAGTCGGCTTGCGATTCGGAGCTCCGAAGCTCCTCCAATGGCGGATCTAGCTCTTCTTCCTCCAATAGCTTTCCTCTTTCTCCAAGGGTTTGGAGAGATGATCAAGTGAAGGAAAATGGATTTTTCTTAAGTCAAACCCGTGTATATCCTCCCAGGAACCATCCCCAGCCGTCGGATCTCAACCTAAGAAAACGAGCGGCTTTGATTCGGGGCTGAAATGCCCAATCTGGACCGAACACGGCCTGGCACACGCCCGTGTCCAGGGCCGTGTGCCGCATTCGCCGTCAAAATCGAATCTTCTGAACACGCACACGGGTATCGAACACGCCCGTGTTCGAGCTGACACGCCCGTGTTCCAGCGGACACGGCCGTGTAGCCGGCCGTGTACCCCATTATTTTCTCCCGTTTTCAACCCGAGCACTGCACGGGTTCTAGGACACGCCCGTGTCCTTGCCCGTATCACATTGACACGCCTGGGCCCCCAGGCCGTGTACACGGGACATTTCGTCGAGGGGAGAACGACGACTGGATGACACGGCCTTGGACACGCCCGTGTCCTAGGCCGTGTGCCTTGTCTCGACGATCGTCGAGTGAATCTCGATGATTTCACCTTGACGATCGTCGACACGGGTCGACACGCCCTGCGACACGCCCGTGTCGCAGGCCGTGTGCCCATTCTCGACGAATCGTCGAGAATAACTCGACGATTTCACGGCTAAGTGTCGACACGGGTCGACACGCCCTGCGACACGCCCGTGTCGCAGGCCGTGTGCCCTTTCTCGACGAATCGTCGAGTATAACTCGACGACTTCGCGACTAAGTGTCGGCACACACTTGACACGCCCTGGGACACGCCCGTGTCCCAGGCCGTGTGCCGTCAGCCAGAAACCAAAACTGGCCCAAAACGTCCCCCTTTGCTCCTTTGAGTTTCGGGGCGTTACAACTCTCCCCTCTTAAAAGAATTTCGCCCACGAAATTACATAAAGGAAAGATATACAAAAACAACATTTGTACCTGAGCGGAACAACTCCGGATACTCGTCAAGCATAGTCTGCTCTCGCTCCCAGGAGAGCTCCTCACGACCGCAATTGTCCCATCGGACCTTGACCATCCTGATCTCTTTATTGCGTAGCCGCTTGACCTCCGAGTCCTCAATCCGCACGGGCTTTACCTTTGTCGTTAGCCCACTATCCACCAGCACTTGATCGACCGCGATCACTTGCGTAGGCTCTTGCACCGCCTTCCGAAGCACCGAAATGTGGAATACATCGTGTAAACCACTTAGCTCCACAGAAAGCTTCAACCTATAGGCCGCTTCTCCAACTCGCTCCAGAACCTCAAACGGTCCAAGGTACCTCGGGCTTAGCTTTTTCAATCGTCGCACCCGCGAGACACCCTTGAACGGCTTGATCTTTAGGTACACATAATCACCCACAGCGAACTCCACGTTCCTGTGCTTGGCATTATAGTACTTTGCTTGCCGGTCCTGAGCGATGAGTAACCTCTCCCGAATGGTTCTCACCAAAGAAGTAGCATCATCCACTTCCGATCGCTTATACAACTTCGACTCGCCCGTTTCTAACCAAGACAACGGCGTGCGACATCTTCTACCATATAAGGCCTCGAAAGGTGCCATCTGAATACTTGCTTGGTAGCTGTTGTTGTATGCAAACTCCACCAAATAAAGGTGGTCCTCCCATTGCTTTCTGAAATCCAAGACACACATGCGAAGCATGTCTTCCATGGTTCTATTAACCCTCTCGGTCTGCCCATCCGTTTGCGGATGGAAGGCTGTGCTAAACTTCAGCTTTGTTCCCAACATTTGCTGCACCAGCCTCCAATCATTGGACGTGAACCGCCCATCTCGGTCACTCACGATGCTGCGGGGCACACCATGAAGCCGTACTATGTTATCCACATAAAGCTTCGCCAACTTCTCCACCGGATCATCCTTCCTATGCGGAATAAAGTGCGACACCTTCGTTAATCGATCGACCACCACCCAAATGGCGTCGTTCCCCTTCTGCGACCTTGACAAACCATGCACAAAGTCCATAGAGATGTCGTCGAATTTCCACTCCGGAATAGGCAAGGACTTAAGAAATCCTCCCGGCTTTTGGCACTCCACTTTTACTAAGGCGCAGGTTTGGCACTTCGCTACGTATAGCGCCACATCCTTTTTCAAACCCGGCCACCAAAATAGCTTCTTTACATCGCGGTACATCTTCGTGCTCCCCGGGTGAATCGAGTACTTGGTATGGTGCGCCTCGTACAACAACTCCACCCGTAAACTGCCCACACTTGGGACGCACAAACGACCGTCTTTCCACAGCAATCCGTCCTCCACGACGAATTGGGAATTTGACCCATCCAGAGCCTCTATCATGAACTGCTTCATATGAGCATCCATATCCAAAGCCTGCCGAATCCGATCAGCCAGGTCATATTGGACTTCAGTCCAATTCAGCACTGCTTCAGCACTAGATTGTCTATCTACACAAACAATCTCCAACGCCTCCAGCTCCTGCACCAACCGCGCATCATGCACTGATAGCCAATTTGCTTGAGCTGGGGCTCGGCGACTCAACGCGTCCGCAACCGTATTTCCTTTGCCAGGCACGTAGTGGATCTTGAATGTATAGTCCCCCAGGAACTCCATCCACCTACGCTGCCGCATATTCAAATCTTTTTGATCTATTAGATACTTTAGGCTCTTGTGATCGGTGTAGATGTCAATCTTCACACCGTACAAATAGTGTCTCCACAGCTTCAAGGCAAAAATCACGGCCGCCAACTCCAAGTCGTGGACCGGATAATTCCTCTCGTGCACTTTTAGCTGTCTCGAGCCATAAGCTATCACGCTTCCGTGCTGCAGTAGCACGCAACCCAAACCGCTGCCCGAAGCATCGCTATATATCTCATAGCCTTCGGTTCCAACCGGCGAACTCAGCACAGGCGCCGTGGTCAACCGACACTTCAATTCCTCAAAAGCTCGCGCGCACTCCGGCGTCCAAACGAACTTATGCTCCTTCCTCGTCAAAGTAGTGAGAGGTAGCGCTATCCGCGAGAAGTTCTCTACGAAGCGCCTATAATAGCCGGCAAGCCCCAAAAAGCTCCGGACTTCTGCTACCGTAGCAAGCTCAGGCCACTCCCGTATCGCAACAATCTTCGCCGGATCCACAGCAATACCCTCTCCACTCACTATATGCCCGAGGAACGCCACTGAGGATAGCCAAAACTCGCACTTCGAGAACTTGGCATACAACTGATTTCTCCTTAGCGTCTCCAGCACCAAATGAAGATGCTTGAAGTGATCTTCCTCACTTTGCGAGTACACCAAAATATCGTCGATGAAGACGATCACGAAATGGTCCAAGTACTCCCTGAACGTCCTGTTCATCAAATCCATGAACACCGACGGCGCATTAGTCAGCCCAAACGGCATGACCGTAAACTCATAATGCCCGTATCTCGTACTAAACGCTGTCTTCGGGATATCACTCTCCCTTATCCGCAGCTGATAGTACCCAGACTTGAGATCTAACTTCGAGTACACCGTCGACCCGACTAACTGATCAAAGAGATCATCAATCCTAGGGATCGGGTACTTATTCTTCTCAGTCAGCTTGTTTAGCTCCCGATAATCAATACACAATCTCAAGCTTCCGTCCTTCTTCTTAACAAAGAGGACCGGTGCGCTCCAAGGCGAAGAACTCGGGCGCACATACCCTTGCTCCAACAACTCTTGCAGTTGAACTTTCAGCTCCGCCATTTCCTTAGGCGCTAGCCGATACGGAGATCGTGACACAGGCTTTGCACCTGGCACTAGCTCGATCGTAAAATCTATCTCCCGTTGAGGCGGGGCTCCAGGAAGATCTGCGGGGAACACATCAGGGTATTCTGATACCACTGAAATACAATCCAACGCGGGCTTCGGCTTTGCAACCTCCACTAGTGTAAAGAACAGTTCTGCTCCAGCACGAACCGCCTTCACCACCTGAAGAGCAGACATCAACGTCTTGCTCGACCCCTTTAAGCCCGTAAAAGTCGTCTCACGACTTGCTCCCAGCTTGACTTCCTTGCTACCGCAATCTATATGGGCCTGCTGCTCCGAGAGCCAGTCCATGCCAAATATGACGTCGAACTCCACTAACGGAAGTAAAGACGCCCGCAGGTCGAACTCCTGCTCTCCAATACGAGTCTTAACCTCGCAGATCCTAACCGCTCGCATCGAACACCCATTGGGCAACAACACATCCAACTTGTCCTTCGCCATCGAAGAAGGGACTCCGATGCGTGATATAAATCCTTCGGACAAGAAGGAGTGTGAAGCTCCCGTATCGAAGAGTGCTCGTGCGGGATTTTCACAAATCATTACAAATCCTAAACAAGCAGTGGTAAGGTAACATATACATAACAAGCATATAAAGGAATTGACTTGCTATAAATTAAACCGTACCTGTTACCACGTCAGCTTGTTTAATGGCCTCCTGTTGGCCAAGATTGTAAACCCTTGGTTGGGCCGGAGCATAGTGAGATGCGGTCGACTCCACCGCCTTTCCCTTCTCTTCATAGGTAGCTCCCGGCTTTCTCTCGGACTTAGGACGTCCGCTCCAACAATCACGGGCAAAGTGCCCCGTCTTGCCACAAGTGAAGCACGCGCCCGGGGTCCGACTCGTAGTCGCCCCAGAAGCACCAGAAGGAGCTGGACCCGAAGTCCTATGCTTCTTAAAGAATCTTTGATAGCCAGACTTTGAAGTAGTCGGCACTTTGAACCCAGATTTCTTCTCGCCCAAGCCTTTCTTCGCTTGTACACTCTTCATGTCCTTCTCCAAGGACCGGGCAGTATTGACCAAGGTTAAGAAACCCTGCGTCATTGGCCCCGACAGTAACAATCTCAGCTCATCCCTCAAGCCTTCATAAAAACGATTAGTCTTGCGCTCCTCATCCATGATGATGGAGCTAGCATAACGACTCAACCGCGTAAACTCGTGGAGATATTCATCAACGCTTCGCTCACCCTGCACCAACCTCAGGAACTCATTCTCCATTGAAATCCTCTGAGTAGAAGGGAGGTATCTTGCTAAGAACAATTCCGAGAACTCTTCCATCGGAACGTCTATCAATTGTCTTCCTCTCAGATGATGCAGCTCCAAGCCTTCCCACCACATCCTCGCTTCCCCGTCTAGAAGGAACGTAGCGATGGTGGTCATTTGCCACTCCTCCGTCTCCGTCGCTGTCATGACTCTCTTCACCCTAGAGAGCCAGTCTTCAGCCTGCGATGGGGTTCCCAACCCCGAGAATAACGGAGGGTTGAAGCTTATTACATGCTTCAACTGCCTCTCAGTCGCCCTCCTTGGCACTATTGGTTCTACAACCACTTGCTCCATCCTCCTCGGCTCGGCCTCTTGAAGAGGTACTTGCTCCATCACAGGAGCGGGCTGCTGCGCTTGCCTCCCAGGCTGCGCATTTATCACGGCCAACACCGCTTCAGCAACCAATCGTATATTTTCAGCCGACAAAGGTGTTGCTGGAGCAACTTCTGGTGCACTACTAGCCTCAGAACCTCGGCGTTCTGATGGCCCAATACCACTTCGGGTCACCTATAGTGGTACAAAACACCGTTAAGCGACCAAATAACATTGCAAACAGCAATTATAGGAACACGCAGGTTCCTCAAACACGAGTATTTTCATTCCTAAGTGGACATTCATGGGTTCTTTTACCATTATAACGATGACGCACACAATGTGCTCACCACCCCTTAAAAAGAATTCGACCACGAATTCAGTTTAAGCCCGACCAAAACCAGTAGTCTGATACCAAATTGTAACACCCCCTATCCGTCGCATAGCATATAGCAGTAGGTCCGGCCGGGGCCCGACGCCATATACCACAGACAGACCGGGTGGTTACTTATGGAAACCATCCAACCAATCTCAACGTCCTACACAGAGCATTCTAGCGGAAGCAGTTAATATAAGTTGTAAACAAGAACCCAGCATAAGAGCACGAATGTCCACTAATACAACATTTAGGAATGTATACAAAAATACCCAAACATTGGCCTTAAGGCCTTACAAAAAGTTTCACTTGTCTATTACATGATTTACCAACCTCGGCACGCAGGCCGGCCATACATGAATAGAAATAGAAAACATTTCACTTGGGCCTTCGAGGGCCAGCTTCGCAAAAAGGGCTTTAGCCCGCTATTGACCGCTCGGTCCAGCTGCACCTGCAAGCAAACAAACCACCGCACGGTGGCAAACAAAGCAACGGTCAGCAATGCTGACCAAATTATAACGATCCCGCCCCCAACTCGGGGCGGCGATGCTCCTTCCCTGCATTTCATTAGCATAAGCGAGCATTATAAATATAGTCATTTCATCACAGGCGGAGGCTCAACGGCCACACACCCCGTGCACTCAGGGCACATTCTTGGTGAACGCAGTCTAAGTCTGCCGACTCACCGCCATCCTCTCTTGGATGGCCAAACAATGAGCAGATTGTCTTCCTGGCATGGGTCACGGTAATTAAAACCATAGACCGCCGAAGACCCTCATCTATGCCAACGGCCCTAATCCGAACGACATAGAGTGGGTACGGTTCCATCTAACCCGTGCTCACAACGCAACGGTAATTTAAACCATATGCGCCCGCAACGGTAATTTAAACCATATGCGCAGGTCAAACTTCTACCGAGTCCCATTTTCACCACAAGTCACATAACCCGGTTATGTTCAAGTTGGCTTCCAAGCCACCAAGTTAGCAAGACCTCGTGTCCGCCTAGTTTTCCGGGTGCACCTTTGGGTTAGTCCCCGAGGCTCCCTGCTGCATTCTACCGCGTAGAAAACCCGAAAACACCAAATAGCACGGAGTCTTCTCCGGCCTTATGCAATGCAACATCACCGATCCGGACTAACATGTCCGGGTAGGCTTCAACCAAAATGCCTATGTCCGTTCTCGCATACGGACGCTAAACAACGGGGACTTTACATATCTACCCGAAGGAACGCCTCCAACTCTTCGCAAACTCGCGAGAGAGGGCTTCCTATGCTAAGAAAGAGAGCTATCATGCTCACAAGTGAGGATCGTTACCCTTGCGTTCCTCTTTGGCGCCATCGAAATGTAATCGGATAGAAATCACCGCGCTTGCGTTGCCTCCGTGGATCCGGAGTCGGCTTGCGATTCGGAGCTCCGAAGCTCCTCCAATGGCGGATCTAGCTCTTCTTCCTCCAATAGCTTTCCTCTTTCTCCAAGGGTTTGGAGAGATGATCAAGTGAAGGAAAATGGATTTTTCTTAAGTCAAACCCGTGTATATCCTCCCAGGAACCATCCCCAGCCGTCGGATCTCAACCTAAGAAAACGAGCGGCTTTGATTCGGGGCTGAAATGCCCAATCTGGACCGAACACGGCCTGGCACACGCCCGTGTCCAGGGCCGTGTGCCGCATTCGCCGTCAAAATCGAATCTTCTGAACACGCACACGGGTATCGAACACGCCCGTGTTCGAGCTGACACGCCCGTGTTCCAGCGGACATGGCCGTGTAGCCGGCCGTGTACCCCATTATTTTCTCCCGTTTTCAACCCGAGCACTGCACGGGTTCTAGGACACGCCCGTGTCCTTGCCCGTGTCACATTGACACGCCTGGGCCCCCAGGCCGTGTACACGGGACATTTCGTCGAGGGGAGAACGACGACTGGATGACACGGCCTTGGACACGCCCGTGTCCTAGGCCGTGTGCCTTGTCTCGACAATCGTCGAGTGAATCTCGACGATTTCACCTTGACGATCGTCGACACGGGTCGACACGCCCTGCGACACGCCCGTGTCGCAGGCCGTGTGCCCATTCTCAACGAATCGTCGAGAATAACTCGACGATTTCACGGCTAAGTGTCGACACGGGTCGACACGCCCTGCGACACGCCCGTGTCGCAGGCCGTGTGCCCTTTCTCGACGAATCGTCGAGTATAACTCGACGACTTCGCGACTAAGTGTCGGCACACACTTGACACGCCCTGGGACACGCCCGTGTCCCAGGCCGTGTGCCGTCAGCCAGAAACCAAAACTGGCCCAAAACGTCCCCCTTTGCTCCTTTGAGTTTCGGGGCGTTACAGAGAGCATGCAAGGAGCTTGCTGGAGGAGAGACTGTGGGGCGCTTGCTGGAGGAGAAAGCGTAGAATGCTTGCTGGAGGAGAGTGCGCTGCGCCCTTGCTGGAGGAAAGCGCGCAAGGAAGAGGTGCACACGAGAACACACTAGGAAGAGGCACGCACAAGAGCGCACACAGAAGAGGTGCACACGAGAACACACTAGGAAGAGGCGCACACAAGAGCACACACAGAAGAGCCACCCACTGAAGAGGTGCGAACAGAAGAGGCGCACATGGAAGAGGCGCGCATGGAAGTGCTCATAGAAACAGGGCACACATGAGGGGCACATACGGAAGCGCGCACGTAAGGGGTGCGCATGGAAGCACAAACATAAGGGGCACGCACAGAAGCACAAATGTAAGGGGCGCGCACAGAAGCGCATATGTAAGGGGCGCGCACGGAAGCGCACACGTAAGGGGCGCGCACGGAAGCACGCAAGGAAGGAAAGCAGCGAAGATAAAAGGGAGGCCGCCCCTGAAAGGGGCGACGAAGGCGAATGTGCGGCCAAATGGATGCCCATTTCAGGCTACAGGGAGGCCACCCCTTGAAGGGACAACAACGACGAACAGGTGGCCGAATGGCCGCCGGTTTTGGGCCACGGGGAGGTCGCCCCTGGAAGGGGCGGCGACGATGAATAGGTAGCCGAATGACCGCCTATTTTGGGCCACAAGGAGGCCGCCCCTAGACGGGGCGGCGACGACAACGATTTCTGCGACGGTTACGGCCCGAACGGTTACACCGTTAGTGGGAATTTCTCGGATATCCGCACCCCATGCATGAGGTGCAGCTAGCCCTTTTAAGGGGCACATCATTTGCCGCCAAGTCCCCGTAGATTGGAGTCGAAGCGAATGGAGGGAGGAGAATTTTCCTTAAGTGTTCACACGACAACTTGCGATGATGCAAATGGAGTTGATCAGTGTGGCAGAGGAACGAAAGGTACGCGAGCTATCACACAAAGAGCTTGGTTGCATGTTAAAATGTGCTCGAGGTGCGAGGGGTGGAACGTGCGAGGGGCTCTTTGCATGCTAGGAGTGGCGTGCACAATTGGTTCAGCGTCCGTGGGGTGTGCGTTAGGTGTAATGCACAAAGAGCACAACGTGTGAAATTGTGGAGCATGTGTTACGTATGCGCAGTGCATGATGAGCGTGATGTGCACGCATGGAGCAAAGTGTGTGATGTGTGCTCAGGGCTCAATATGCGATGTGCCCGCATGGTGCAATATGCACTGAACGGTATGATATACCTGCGGGGTTGAAGGTGACACTCCTCTTGTAACACCCGCATCCGTCACATGACATATAACAGTAGGTCCAGCTGGAACCCGACGCCATATACCACAGATAGTCGGAAGAGTTACATAAGAATATTCAAACTATCCAATTAAGACTACTCGTCCTACACAGAGCATTCTAGCGAAAGCTTTTAAAAGTTGAAAGAATCCAAAACTTAAATCCATAAATCATGAATGTCCACACCCACACTACTGGGATGAAACCCAAGTACACTAAAAGGGGTACATGGCCTTATGGCCGTACAATAGTTCACTTAATAAATAGTGTTTTACATACATCGGCTCGCAGGCCGACCACACATGATAAGAGTAAAGTACAACTATTCGCTTTGGCCTTCTAGGGCCAGCACAACAACATGGGCTCCAGTCCGCTATTTGGTACTCGGCTCCGCAGCACATGCAAGCACATTCCACTGCACGGTGGCAAACAAAGCAACGGTCAGCCAAAAGCCGACCAAATTATAACGACCCCGCCCCTAGGTCGGGATGGCGGTGCTCCTTCCCTGCATTTAATTAGCCCAGCTAAACAATAAAGTGCAATTATATATTTCGCCACAGGTGTAGGCTCGCACGGCCAAATACCCCATGCACTCAGGGCACATTAACGGTGAATCTGGTCAATTCCATGGCTTCACCACCATCCCCGTGATGGCAGCAACATGAGCATTTAGCCTTTCTGACCACTGTCTAAGGCTCCCGACTATACCAACATCCAGTCCCCATCTATGGGTCTCTCGCATCGAACCACATAGCCCAGGTCCGATTCCACTTGCTCGTTGCTCATACCGCCTAGTCAGTTTAAGTCCTACGCGCGGGCCAAGCTTCTCTCGGATCCAAACATTTCCAAACATCACATAACACAGTTATGTTCAAGGCCGGTTCCCAGACCGCCAAGTTAGCAGAACGATGATTCCGCCCAGTTTTCCGGGTGCGCCTTGGAGCTAACCTCCAAGGATCCCTGCTGCAATCTACCGTGTAGAAACCCGAAAACCCAAAGCACAGAGTCTTCTCCGGCAAAACATATCAAATGCAACATCAACGATCCAGACCAACATGTCCGGGTAGGCTTCACACACAATGCCTATGTCCGTACTTCGATTCCGAACTCTATATGCAACACAAGGGGGACTATTCACATCAACCCCAAGGAACACCACACACTCACCGCACACTCGCGGGAGCGGGATTCCCTATGCAGAAAGAAAGAGCTTCACATGCTCAAGTAGAGAATCGTTACCCTTGTAGTACGCTTTGGCTCCATGGAAAAACTACACGGACAGAACTCTTCATAATGAACTTTCCTCCACGGATCCGCTCTCAGATCTCAAAACGGTGCTCCGATGCTCCGCAGGCGGCCGAAATCCTCCTTCTTCTTCCTCCTCTCTCTAACACCTTGGAAATAGAAAGCCTTGGAGAGAAATGAAGGATTAACTCCCCTATTCCCGGCCTTAACAGAGCAGGAAACCATCTGGGCCGTTGGATCTTATTTAAAGAAAACGAACGGCTCAGATCCGCTCAAAAATCTCCAAACCTGGGCCGAACACGGCTTGGCACACGACTGTGTCCCCGGCCGTGTGCCTCGATCTAGGCACGATCATCGACCACAGAGACTCACACGGGCTCAGACACGCCCTTATCCCACCTGACACGCCCGTGTCTGGTCTCTCAAAATGCCCGTGACTGGGGGCGTGTCACGCATAACCGCCATGCCAACCGACACGACCCAACTGAACACGGGTACTGACACGAGTAGGCATACGCCCGTGTCAAATGACACGCCCGTGTCATGCAGCCGTTTTCCTGGCCGTGTCCTTCTCGGGATGAGAATGGCCAAAACACCAGCCAGACACGGCCTTGGACACGCCTGTGTCCTAGGCCGTGTACCCCTATACAGGCACCAAAAATCCCTTTTTATGCGACCGACTCAAATACAATTTTCGGGGCATTACAAATCTCCCCCACTTAAGGAATTTCGTCCCGAAATTAAATAAAAGGTACACAAAGCTAAATGTTACCTGAATGGAATAACTCGGGGTATTCTTCCAACATAGTTTGCTCTCACTCCCATGAAAGCTCCTCCCGTACGCACTTATCCCAACGGACTTTAACCATTCAGATATCCTTGTTGCGGAGTCATTTGACTTCAACGTCCTCTATACGTATAGGCTTGATCCTTGTTGTCAACTCATAATCAACCGGTACTTGATTGTCCGCAATGATCTGCGAAGGCTCTTGCACTGCCTTACACAACACCGACACGTGGAACACATCATGTAGCCCACTCAACTCCACCGACAACTTCAATCTATACGCCGCCTCGCCAACACGCTCCAGGATTTCAAATGGTCCAAGGTATCTCGGACTCAGCTTCTTCAAGCGTACCGCGATTCACCCTTGAACGGCTTGATTTTTAGATACACCATGTCGCCAACACTGAACTCCACGTTCCTATGCTTGGCGTTGTAATACTTTGCCTGCCTGTCCTGAGCGAATTTCAACCTTTCCTGAATTGTACGCACCATTGAAGTGGCGTCTTCCACCGCTTGACGTTTATACAACTTCGATTCGCCTGCCTCCAACCAAGACAACGACGTACAAGGCCTCAAAAGGCGCCATTCCAATACTCGCCTGAAAGCTATTGTTATACGCGAACTCCACCATATACAGGTGATCCTCCCAATGTTTTCCGAAATCTAGGACGCACATGCGAAGCATGTCCTCCATAGTCCTGTTGACCCTCTCGGTCTGACCATCCGTCTGTGGATGAAAGGCTGTGCTGAAACTTAGCTTAGTTCCCAACATACTATGCACCAACCTCCAATCCTTCGACGTAAAGCATCCATCTCGGTCACTAACAATACTGCGGGGCACACCATGCAACCGTACAATATTCTCCACATAGAGTTTGGCTAAATTTTCCACCGGATCTTCCTTCCTGACCGGAATAAAGTGCGACACCTTTATCAACCTATCCACGACCACCCAAATGGCGTCGTTTCCCCTCTGCGACTTCGGCAAGCCATGCACAAAATCCATAGATATGTCGTCGAATTTCCATTCTGGGATAGGTAGGGATTTCAAGAAACCTCCGGGCTTCTGGCATTCCGCCTTCACCAATGCGCAAGTACGACACTTGGCCACATAAAGTGCTACATCCTTCTTCAAACCTGGCCACCAGAATAATTTCTTCATGTCTCTATACATCTTCGTACTTCCCGGGTGGATTGAGTACTTGGTATGATGAGCCTCATACATCAATTCCTCCCGAAGATTATCCGCACTAGGAACGCATAGGCGACCGTCCTTCCTTAGCAAACCATCCTCAACAACAAACTGGGAATTTGACCCATCCAATGATTCATCCAAGATCTGCCTCATGCTGTTATCCTGAACCAAAGCCCGCCGAACTCTATCAGCTAGGTTACACTGCACCTCTGTCCAAAACAGTTTCGCCTCAGCACTAGATTGCTTGTCGACGCAAGATATCTCCAAAGCCTCCAACTCATGGAATAATCTCTCATCATGTACCCATAACCAGTTGGCCTGCGCTGGAGTCCTACGACTCAACGCATCCGCCACTGCATTTCCCTTCCTAGGCACATAATGTATCTTGAAGGTGTAGTCCCCTAAGAAATCCATCCACCTCCGCTGCCTCATGTTCAGATCCTTTTGGTCTAATAGGTACTTCAAGCTCTTATGATCAGTGTAAATATTGACCTTTACACCATACAGGTAGTGCCTCCAAAGCTTTAGAGAAAATATCACGGCCACTAACTCTAAGTCGTGGACCGGATAATTTCTCTCGTGAGCCTTCAATTGTCGTGAACCATAGGCTATCACTCTCCCATGATGTAGCAGAACACAACCCAAACCACTGCCTGAAGCATCACTATAGATTTCAAATCCTTCGGTTCCACTTGGCGAACATAAAATAGGCGCCGTGGTCAACCGCCTCTTCATCTCTTCAAAAGCCTGCTTGCACTCCAGCGACCACACAAAATTTTGATCCTTCCTTGTCAACATCGTGAGTGGAAGTGCTATCCGTGAAAAATTCTCTATGAAGCGCCTATAGTAGCCGGCAAGCCCCAGAAACCTCCGGACTTCCGCCATCGTAGTCAATGTAGGCCACTCTCGTATTGCCACTATCTTCGCCGAATCCACAGCTATCCCCTCTCCACTAACAACATGACCAAGGAACACTACCGAGGATAACCAGAATTCACACTTGGAGAACCTAACATACAACTGATTCCTCCTCAACGTCTCCAACACCATGTGTAGATGATTGTAATGGTCCTCCTCACACCGCGAGTATACCAAGATATCGTCGACAAATACTATCACGAAGCGATCCAGGTACTCTCTGAACGTCCTGTTCATCAGATCCATAAATACGGATGACACATTCGTCAACCCAAACGGCATGACCGTGAACTCGTAATGCCCAAACCGCGTACTGAATGCTGTCTTTGGGATGTCGCTCTCCCTTATCCTCAACTGGTAGTAACTGGACTTCAGATCTAACTTCAAATATACCGCTGACCCAACCAACTGATCAAATAGATCGTCAATCCTCGGAATCGGATACTTATTCTTTTCTGTAAGCTTGTTCAATTCCCGGTAGTCGATACAAAGCCGCAAGCTCCCATCTTTCTTCTTAACAAAGAGAACTAGTGCGCTCCAAGGCGACGAACTTGGACGCACATAACCTTGCTCCAACAACTCCTACAGTTGCACCTTCAATTCCGCCATCTCTTTTGGCGCTATCCGATACGGAGAGCGTGACACCGATTTGGCACCCGGTACCAGATCAATGGTAAAATCAATCTCCCGCTGAGGAGGGGCTCCAGGGAGATCTTCTGGGAACACATCAGGATACTCGGACACGACTGGAATACTGTCAAAACCTGGCTTAGGTGTCGAAGTCTGCACTAATGTGACAAACAGCTCTGCCCCAGACCGAACTGCCTTAATCACCTGAAGAGCCGACATCCAAATCTTACTCGACCCCTCCATGCCCGCAAAAGTAGTTTCCCGATCAGTGTTCAGACCCAACCTAACTTCCTTACGGTTGCAATCAATGCATGCACCCTGCTTCGAGAGCCAATCCATACCGAAGATTACATCGAACTCTACTAACAGTAGAATCAACGCTCGCAAATCAAACTCCTGGTCTCCAATCCGAATCTTCACTACGCAGATCCTATCAGCGCGCATTGAGCACCCATTGGGCAACAACACATCCAATTTGTCTTTTGACATCGAGGACGGAACTCCGATGCGCGATATGAATTTTTCGGACAAGAAGGAATGCGATGCTCCCGTATCAAACAGGGTTCTCGCCGGAAACTCAAAGATCAACACAAAGCCTAGCACCAACAAAAGTAAGCTAACAAATACGAAGGTGACAACTGTAAAAGTTAAACCACTGTAATTTAACTCATACCTGTCACCACGTCCGCTTGCTTTATGGCCTCTTGCAGACCAAGGTTGTAGACTCTAGGTCGGGCTGGAGCATGATGGGACGTGGTTGACTCCACCTCCTTCCCTTTCTCCTCATAAGTCGCTCCAGACTTCCTCTCAGACTTTGAACGTCCGCTCCAACACTCACGAGCAAAATGCCCCGTCTTCCCGCAGTTGTAGCAAGCTCCTGTGACCCGACTTGTAGTTGCCCCCGACGCATCAGCCGAAGGGGCTGAGTTCGAAGTCCTCTACTTCTTGTTCCATCTGCGGAATCCTGATTTTGAACTAGGCACTTTGAACTCTGCCTTCTTTTCTCCTGAGTCCTTCATCTCTTAAACTTTCTTCGCAACCTTTTCCAAAGACCAGGCCGAGTTGACCAAGGCTAGGAAGACCTGTGCCTTAGGCCCAGCAAGGAGTAACTGTAGGTCACCACGAAGACCCTCATAAAATCGGTTGGTCTTCCTCTCCTCTTCCGTAAACATAACCCCAACATACCGACCCAACCGTGTAAACTCGTGGAGGTACTCGTCCACGCTTCTGGCTCCTTGAGTCAGCCCAAGATACTGATTCTCCATCTCCAACTTCTGAGTAGAGGGTAGGTATCTGGCCAGGAATAGACTCGAGAATTCCTCCATCGGCACATCAGCAAGTTGCCTTCCCACTAGAAGATGAAACTCCAACTCATCCCACCACAACCTCGCTTCCCCTGCCAAAAGAAAGGTCACTATGGTGGTCTTCTGCCACTCCTCAGTTAACGTGGCTATCAAGACCCTTATTATCGAAGAGTGCCAGTCCTCAGCTTGAGCTGACATTCCAGTCCCGTCAAACACTGGGGGATGAAAGCCCATTACATGCTTGAGCTGCTTCTCCGTAGCTCTCCTCGGCTCTACCAGATCAACTGCTGCGTGCTCCACCACTCTCGGCTCTGCCGCCCTAACCGGTTCTTGTTCATTCGCAGGAGGTGCGCGATTCATTTGCCCTACAGGTTGGGCATTTATAATTGCAAATACCGCCTCATCCACCAACCTGATGGTTTCCGCTGAAGGTGTTGTAGGCACGTCTCTTGGTGCATTACTTTCCTTTGATTGCGGACGCTCTGACTGACCAGCACCGCTCCTAGCTGCCTATAGTAGCAACGACACACGATTAGACGACAAACAAATTGCTAAAAGCAATCATTGGAACACTCAGATTCCACAAAACAAGTGTATTTTTCATTCCTAAGTGGACATTCATGAGTTCTTTTTGATGTTATAACGATGACGCATACATGTGCCCACCACCCCTTAAAAGAATTCGCCCACGAATTCATTTAAGCCTGACCGTAACCAGAAGTCTGATACCAAATTGTAACACCCCCATCCGTCACATGACATATAACAGAAGGTCCAACTGGAACCCGATGCCATATACCACAAACAGTCGGAAGGGTTACATAAGAATATTCAAACTATCCAATTAAGACTACTCGTCCTACACAGAGCATTCTAGCGGAAGCTTTTAAAAGTTGAAAGAACCCAAAACTTAAATCCATAAATCATGAATGTCCACACCCACACTACTGGGATGAAACCCAAGTACACTGAAAGGGGTACATGGCCTTATGGCCTTACAATAGTTCACTTAATAAATAGTGTTTTCCATACATCGGCTCGCAGGCCGGCCACACATGACAAGAGTAAAGTACAACTATTCGCTTTGTCCTTCTAGGGTCAGCACAACAACATGGGCTCCAACCTGCTATTTGGTACTCGGCTCCGCAGCACCTGCAAGCACATTCCACCGCATGGTGGCAAACAAAGCAACGGTCAGCCAAAAGCCGACCAAATTATAACGACCCCGCCCCTAGGTCGGGACGGCGGTGCTCCTTCCCTGCATTTCATTAGCCCAGCTAAACAATAAAGTGCAATTATATATTTCGCCACATGTGTAGGCTCGCACGACCAAATACCCCGTGCACTCAGGGCACATTAACGGTGAATCCGGTCAATTCCGTAGCTTCACCACCATCCCCGCGATGGAAACAACATGAGCATTCAGCCTTTCTGACCACTGTCTAAGGCTCCCAACTATGCCAACGACCAGTTCCCATCTATGAGTCTCTCGCACCAAACCACATAGCCCAAGTCCGATTCCACTTGCCCGTTGCTCATACCGCCTAGTCATTTTAAGTCCTACGTGCGGGCCAAGATTCTCTCGGATCCTAACATTTCCAAACATCACATAACCCAGTTATGTTCAAGGCCGGTTCCCAGACCGCCAAGTTAGCAGAACGACGATTCTGCCCAGTTTTCCGGGTGCGCCTTGGAGCTAACCTCCAAGGATCCCTGCTGCAATCTACCGCGTAGAAACCCGAAAATCCAAAGCACAGAGTCTTCTCCGGCAAAACATATCAAATGCAACATCACCGATCTAGACCAACATGTCTGGGTAGGCTTTACACACAATGCTTATGTCCGTACTTCAATTCCAGACTCTATATGCAACACAAGGGGGAATATTCACATCAACCCCAAGGAACACCATGCACTCACCGCACACTCGCGGGAGCGGAATTCCCTATGCAGAAAGAAACAGCTTCACATGCTCAAGTAGAGAATCGTTACCCTTGTAGTCCGCTTTGGCTCCATGGAAAAACTACACGGACAGAACTCTTCGTAACGAACTTTCCTCCACGGATCCGCTCTCAGATCTCAAAACGGTGCTCCGATGCTCCGCAGGCGGCCGGAATCCTCCTTCTTCTTCCTTCTCTCTCTAACACCATGGAAAGAGAAAGCCTTGGAGAGAAATGAAGGATTAACTCCCTTATTCCCGGCCTTAACAGAGTAGGAAACCATCTGGGCCGTTGGATCTTATTTAAAGAAAACGAACGGCTCAGATCCGCTAAAAAATCTCCAAACCTGGGCCGAACACGGCTTGGCACACTGCCGTGTCCCCGGCCGTGTGCCTCGATCTAGGCACGATCGTCGAACACATAGACTCACACGGGCTCAGACATACCCTTATCCCACCTAACATGCCCATGTCGGGTCTCTCGACATGCCCGTGACCGGGGGTGTGTCATGCATAACCGCCACGCCAACCGACACGACCCAACTGAACACGGGTACTAACACGGGTAGGCACACGCCCGTGTCAAATGACACACCCATGTCATGCAGCCGTGTTCCTGGCCGTGTCCTTCTCGGGATGAAAACGGCCAAAACACCAGCCAGACACGACCTTGGACATGCCCGTGTCCTAGGCCTTGTACCCCTATACAGGCACCAAAATCCCTTTTTACGCGACCGACTCAAATACAATTTCCATGGCGTTACACCTCTAGATGACGACATGGATGCGTTGATGTGGCGTAGCCAAATTTGATACTTGAGATCTCTCCAAGGATGAAAGCGGGGGCTCTGACGTCGATGTAGATGAGGCATAACTCTGTCTTTTTGTTCAGGTGCACGATGTAGTGACTTTGTGCGTTGTTTGTGGTGATGATCGTACTTTAGCAGTGTTGAAAACATCGTTCTATGTAAGCAAACCAGTTTTGCTTCTTAGATGTTGATGGTTGGAGGGAGAGGTTCATACGACGCCCATGCCACTACCTGGGCGAAGGGTTAATTGTATCCTGCAAGCATGTGTGCGTCGTTGTTGGTTAGATAACCTTTCTAAGGATGAGCTTGTTGAGTTGTCATTGATGAAGAGAAGTCTCCTCGATTTGCTGTTTCTTGCTTTGGTTGTACTTGCGTTGTATGCATGTTTTTTGATTGGATATTGCATACTTATATTGTTGTAGTAGCTACATGCATTTTGTCTTCCTTTGGACTGATTGTTGTATTGTATCTTTGAGCTCTCGTGAAAGTTGCAGTGCTGACTCCACTTTCTTTATGTGGGTAACTTTGAGGCACTCCTTTGAGGTTGACTGTTAAAGGACGAGACCTAGATAATTCCACGAGATACTACAATGGCAAAGGGTGAACACTTCGTACCAGGAAGTTAGGGTTCACCAGGGTGGAGGATGTCGCTGAGTGGTTGGCGGTGAAGGGCAGACCTTAGAACCCGGACAACCACATGGGGGGGGGGGGGGGCGGTCAGACACTAGCGGTGCCGCAACCTACTGTAGTAGCAGGGCAGACCTTCAATCACTGTTAGTGGGAGGCCACAAGGATGTGGTCCCGAAGAGATGGTGAAGGGCAGACCTTCGAACTGAAGAGGCCAAAGTCTCCTTTTGGGGGATCCAAATAATCTATAAGGTAAAGGCCGGAGTCTCCTTTGGGGAGATCCGATCACTCTGTAATGTAAAGGCCGGAGTATCCTTTGCGGAGATCCGAACACTCTATAATGTAAAGGCCAGAGTCTTCTTTGCGGAGATCCGAACACTCTGTAAGGTAAAGGCTAGAGTCTCCTTTGCGGAGATCTGAACACTCTATAAAGTAAAGGCTGGAGTCTCCTTTGCGGATATCTGAACACTCTGTAAGATAAAGGCGGGAGTCTCCTTTGCAGAGTGTTGCAGGATGGAGGCCGGGCGGTCTGTTGCTGTTCGGAGACTGGGCGGTCTGGCGGTTTCTCCTAGCCGGTCTGTGTGCCGGACTGTTACAGTTTGGTATCCCAGCGGTCAGGCGGCTTGTCTCAGACGACTTGGAGACCGGGCGGTCTAGCGATCTCCTGTGACGGCTTGCTCTCTGTATGCTTGTTCTCTCCTCCTGTTGGTGGTCGGGCTGTTAGCCGGTTTGTCTAACCGCACGACTTGTCCGGTTTGTCTTTTTGTAAAGCCACATATACTTGTAAAGTTTTAGTCTCACATTGCTTAATTGTAATCTCTCTCATCTCCTCCATTCTATAAAAGGGAGGCTATACCATTGTAATTGATATCTTTTTTTGGATAATAAAGTTTACATTACTCCAATTTTTCGGTCTGTTATTTTCTGTTCGCACATGGTATCAGAGGACTCGGTCCTTTCCTCCTGATTATGTGCGCTCTCTTTGTTCTCGCGGCTTATTCCTTCTTTCTGCGACCTGTTTTCGCAGCTTGATTCCTCTTCTGCCCATTGCACTGTTCACGCAACTTGTTCCTTCCCGCGACCTATTCTCGCGGCTTGTTTCTGCTTTCCGCGACCTGTCTTCGCGGCTTGTTTCCTTGCTTCCCTTCCCTAGCCGCTCCTCTTCTTTGTTGCTGCGACCTGTCCTTTAAGTCGTCGCGACCTGTCCTTTAAGTCGCCGCGACCTGTCCTCTTCTTTGTTACTGCGACCTGTCCTTTAAGTCGCCGCGACCTGTTCTAGCCGCTCTCCTCTTCTTAGTCGACGCAACCTGTTTCTTGTCGCCACGACCTTGTTAGCCGCCCTCCTTCTCACTGCGACTTATTTATTCTGCTGTTTTCTTCTATGGCCCACTCCTATATCTCCACCACCAATACTCCCATTGCCGCTCTTCCTCCTACACCTCCCACTCCTTCTGGTAATCTGGGCACCGCTTCCAAGCTTATTGGTCCCAACTATCCAGATTGGAGTGTCTACCTCACCTTCCTCCTCCGCTCTCAACGCAAATGTCATCATATCACCGATGACCCTCCTCCACTTGATTCCCCTCTCTTTGATGACTGGGATGCCATCGATGCTCTTGTCCGCACATGGCTGGCTAACAGCCTTTCTGATGAATGTCTTCCTGTCATCCGTCACGATGAAACCATCAAGGCTGCTTGGCTACATCTTGCCGCTCTCTACTCCAAAGGGGCCCAGACATCTCACATCTATACTTTATATGCGGACCTCTTTGCCCGTCCCTCCATGTCTCCCGCAGTCGCTTACTGATGAGTGCGATTATGATAGGCTTTTTACTATCATAATTGTAATCATGTCCACTATTTTCTGCCTCTTTGTGGAGTAATTTCACAAGATTAGTTGAGAAATTGTCTTATCATGAATATGAGAGCACAATTAGGATTTTTGGTTACTCCTTGTATTAAGATATATATTTATCCCTTCATTTTTCTAATGCAGGTAGTGCCAACCAATGGAACTAAAAGTCTTGGAGCAAACAGAGGAGTTCACGGAGTCAACATGGTTGATGACCGGACAAAAATTTGGCGCACACGGGTGGACATACGACCATGTCAATACCCGTGTCCTATGTGCCCTGGAGTTGAAGAAATTGGACGCAGGAGACAGAGACTCACACGGGTAGGCACACGCCCGTGTGCCTACCCGTGTAAATTTGAACACGACTGCCGACAAACCCGTGTCTGGATAATATGAAGAACAACACGGCCATGTCAGTACCCGTGTCCTCTGACACGACTCACTACCAGATACGCCTGTTCGTGGGGAACTGCTCTAGAATCGTCAACACGGCCTGACACACGGCCGTGTTGGCACCCGTGTTCGACTTTATTTGCTAGAAGACTATAAAAATCCTGTAGAAAAATGAGAGGGGACTTTTTGGATCAGTTTTCGTTGGGGGAGAACTTCTGGAGCACGAAGTGAAGCATCCAAGAGAAGGAGGATTTGAAGGGTAATTTTGTATGCATTTAATCTTTCATTAATCCCTTTTAATCTTCCCTATCTCTTGGTGATTCAACTTTAGTTATCTTTTATTTTGCATGACTTTAATTTGGAACAATTTGTTAATCATGTATCGCCTTGTTTTCATTGAATTTGTGGTAATTTATTCGTATGTAGGCTTGCAATCAAAGAGATTTCTCCTAATTATGAATTGCTTATTTGTTTTATATGAATTGCAAATCTCTAGATTGAGAAATTGGAAGTTTGTAATGATAGTTACATGTTCATATTTTGGTGTTAAATCTTTTTGTAATTCAAATTTCATGATCGAGAGATATGTTGTTTGGATACTTGGAATACGAATAAATAAATTCATGATATTTTAGAGATAAGATTTCATGAATGTATGTAGTAGATAGGGTGTTTCCATTAATGCAGACTTGAGTATTACAAATTATTCGAGAGAAAGTTTACTAACTTAGGTCTAGATCTTGAATTGCTCGAGAGAGAATTCGATAGATGTTTACCCTTTACATTACAACAAATTTGATAGTCGTATTATTTCATGATTACGCAAAATTGAGTTAATGAATGAGTATTTCATGTAATTGCTCATAACTTCCGGCTTTTTATCATCTTGAATTCCCCAATGTTTAATTATCCAAATAGTCATAGTTAGGTTAATTTTAGATTAAAAATAAATTTTAATTGTTGGTACGATAATAGAGTGAGGGTGAGTACGTGTATTTGAAATGGCCCTGTGGAATACGACACGAGATGTAGATTTTCCTATACTATGATTGATAGGTGCACTTGCCTGAAAGTTAATTCAATCTAGCTTATGCCCATCTACATAGTTTATACTAGAGTGTAGAATGAATCCGCATCGAGTTATTACTTGTTAGCAAACAAAATCACCAAGTTTTTGGCGCTGTTGCCGGGGACACGATTTCAGTATTTTGAAAGCCTAAACTTTATTAATCTACCAATTTTTGTTTATTAATGTATAATTGTAAATTAGTTATGGAATAATTATATCGCTTAATCTCTGTTTTGTAGTCTGTTAGTCTATGACCAGGGGCACAAATTCTGGGCTTGCACCATTTCATCCTGACCCAGAGCGAATTATCCATAACACAAACCAAAGGGACGTGGGAGTTAATACCACAGATATTTCAATCGAACTAGTAGAAGAAGAAACAGTTAACCAAGGAGAGAATCATCCGGAAAATTTGGATACCATGGCCAACCATAATGAGCAAACTATGTCTGACTTTGCTTGACCTAACCTCCAAGGAACTGTGTCAAGTATCGTTAGACTGCCAATAGTCACCAATAACTTCGAATTGAAGCCTAGTGTCATACAGATGGTTCAACAGTATGTCTAGTATGATGGCCTGTAAGATGAAGATCCTAATACCCACTTGGCCGGATTCCTGGAGATATGTGATACATTCATGATCAATGGTGTTTCCAATGATGCCATTCGATTGCGATTGTTACCATTCTCGTTAAGGCATAAGGCGAAGCAGTGGTTGAACTCATTACCTAGAGGGTCGATTACTACTTGGGATATGATGGTTGAGAAGTTTTTGATGAAGTATTTCCCACCGGTAAAGACTGCAAAGCTAAGGAATGACATTTCTACGTTCATGCAATTGGAATCTGAATCATTGTACGACACATGGGAACGATTCAAGGACCTTTTGAGGAGATGTCCCCACCATGCTCTACCTTCATGGCTTCAGATTCATACCTTCTACAATGGTCTAAATCCGGCCACTAAAAAGATGATTGATGCAGCTAGTGGAGGCACCTTGAACAACAAGACACCTGAAGCAGCTCAGTAGTTGATAGAAGACATGGCGATGAACAAATATCAATGGACTACCGTAAGACAAAAGCCTAGCAAGCCCGCAAGAATTTATGAAGTGGATGCTGTCACCGCCTTTGCCATTCAAGTGGAGAAGCTTCACCAAAAGATGGACAACCTTGCCTTAACATCACCCTCCATGACACCTCAACAATGGGACCCTTCATATAGTGGAATGCCTAGTTGTGAACCTTCAGTACAAGAGCGTGTTGACTATATGGGTAATAATATAAGACCTCCTTTCAATCAAGCGAACAACCCATATAGTTCTACATACAATCCAGGATGTAGGAACCACCCCAATTTCTCTTGGGGAGGACAAGACAATCAAGGGAAGCAACCCATGTTTGGACAACAACAACAACCGGAACCAAGGAAGCCTACATTGGAAGATGTGCTCACCAAGTTCATGCAAACTACCAATGTAGCCTTCCAGAATCAAGAGGGCTCGATTCAGAATTTGGAGAATCAGATTGGACAGCTTGCAAGGATGGTTTCTGAAAGACAACAAGGGACACTTCCGGGAAATACTGAGACAAATCCTAGGGAGCATGCAAAAGCCATTCAATTGAGGAGCGGAAAGGAGTTACAAGACCCAAGGATTACGAAGGAAGTGCCCCAAGTGGATTCTAGCGGCGAAGGAACAAGCGAGATGAACATGCAACCGATGGAGTATCAACCAGCAGTACCATACCCAACAAAGCTTAGCAAGGAGCGCATGGATGCGCAGTATGGTAAATTTCTATCTATGTTTAAACAATTACATGTCAATTTACCTTTTTTTTGAAATTATTCAAATGCCTAAGTATGCGAAATTTCTTAAGGATTTAATTTCTAATAAAAGGAAAATAGAGGAATTATCTTTAGTCACACTTAGTGAAGAATGTTTAGCTATTTTTCAAAATAAATTACCACAAAAAATTAAGGATCCCGGTTCATTTTCAATTCCATATTTAATCAGAGATTTGGAAGTAAATAAAGCTTTAGCGGATTTAGGAGCAAGTATAAATTTAATGCCTTATAAACTATATTTGAAACTATGTCTAGGAGAACTTAGCCCAACTAGAATGAGTATTCAACTAGCAGATCGATCAGTTAAGTATCCTAGAGGAATAGTGGAGTATGTATTTGTTAAGGTAGATAAGATTATATTTTCTGCTGATTTTGTTATTCTAGATATGGATGAAAATATTGAAGTACCACTTATATTAGGTCGTCCATTTTTAGCCACTTCTAGAGCGCTTATTGATGTTTTTGATGGTAAATTAGTTTTGCGAGTAGGAGAAGATGAAATCACTTTTCAAATTAGCAATACTATGAAACAATCTTTAGATAATGATGATCATTGTTATTTTTCTCATGGTATTGATAATGTTATGCCTTCTATAAATTCTAATTTTTATTGTAAAGATCCTTTAGAAATTTGTATTACGAACTGCTATCTAGAAGAAGAAAAAAATAAAGATATTGTTGAACATTTATTTTTTCTAGATAATAGTGCTGAGATGAATAGAACGACTGAATATAGTTTGATTACTCAAGAAGATCATGAAGCTCTTAAGAATAATACTAAGAATCCACCAATAGTAGAACTTAAAAAATTACTGGGTCATCTTGAGTATGCATTCTTAGGAACTAATTCTTCTTATCCAGTTATTATTTCCTATAATCTGTCTAATACTGAAAAAGATAAATTAATAACTGTATTGAAGAAATGTAAAGGTGCAATAACATGACAAATATCTGATATAAAGGGTATAAATCCTAGTTTTTGCACTCACAAAATCCTTTTGGAAGAAAACTATAAATCTTCTATTCAACCGCAATGTAGGCTAAACCCGAATATGAAAGAGGTAGTCAAGGCGAAGATTGTTAAGTTGTTAGATGCTGGTATTATATACCCTATTTCAGATAGTTCATGGGTTAGTCCTGTCCAAGTCGTTCCTAAGAAGGGTGGTCTAACAATGGTAGCTAATGATAAGAACGAGTTAATTCCCACGCGAACGGTAACAGGTTGACGTGTCTGTATTGACTATAGGAAATTAAACGATGCCACTAGGAAAGACCATTTCCCTCTGCCTTTCATTGACCAAATATTAGAACGTTTGTCAGGACATTCCTTTTATTGTTTTCTAGATGGACTTTCTGGATACTTCCAAATTCCTATAGCACCAGAAGACCAGGAGAAAACAACATTTACTTGCCCATTCGGTACATTTGCCTATAGACGTATGCCTTTCAGGTTATGTAATGCACCCACCACTTTTCAAAGGTGTATGCTTGCCATCTTTAACGAATATGTTGAGGATATCATGGAAGTATTTATGAATGATTTTTCTGTTTTTGGCGACTCGTTTAATCTATGTTTGGATAATTTAGAGAAAGTTCTTAGGAGGTGTGAGGAGACTAACCTAGCGCTTAGTTGGGATAAGTGCCACTTCATGGTCAAGGAAGGGTTAGTGCTTGGCCATAAAATCTCAAGCCAAGGAATCCAAGTAGATAGAGAGAAAATTGAGACCATCAAAAAGTTACCACCGCCAACCTCCATCAAGGCAGTGAGAAGTTTCTTAGGACATGCGGGATTTTACCGCCGGTTTATTAAAATAGCTAAACCGCTTACCAGGCTGTTAGAAAAAGACACACCTTTCATTTTTGAACAAGAGTGTCCACATGCCTTTGAGTTTTTAAAAGAGAGATTAATTAAATCTCCTATTATAATCGCGCCCGATTTTAATCATCCATTTGAGATCATGTGTGACACTAGTAGTTTTGCGGTAGGGGATGTTTTAGGACAACGCCGAAACAAACACTTTCATCCTATATATTACGCTAGCAAAACACTTAATAATGCGCAGGAGAATTATACAACTATAGAAAAAGAACTCCTAGCAGTGGTATTCTCCTTCGATAAATTTAGATCTTATTTAACATTATCTAAAGTGGTAGTATATACCGATCACTCTGCCCTAAGATATTTATTAGCCAAGGCGGAAGCCAAGCCTCGTTTAATCCGTTGGGTTCTCTTATTACAAGAATTTGATTTAGAAATTAGGGATAAACGAGGAGCAGAAAACTTAGCGGCAGACCATCTTTCACGTTTAGAAAATCCACTACGATCAATGTTAGATGAATCTGAAATTTCTGATACATTTCCTGAGGAATCACTATTTGCCATATCTATAAATATACATCTTGATTATCCATGGTTTGTGGATTATGCAAACTATATTGTAGCTAAGGTTCTTCCAAAAGAATTTTCATACCAGCAGAAAAATAAATTTTTCTCTGATTTGAAATATTACTTTTGAGAGGACCCCTTTCTTTTTCGGATATGTGCAGATTCCGTTATACGAAGGTGTGTATCAGCAGAGGAAGGCTTGAAAATTTTGGAGCAGTGTCATTCAGGCCCTGCCGGTGGTCACTATGGAGCAAATCGCTCGGCAAAAAAGGTTCTTAATTCTGGTTTTTATTGGCCCCTTCTATTCAGGAATGGCCAAAGGTATGTGCTTTCATGTGATTCTTGTTAGAAAGCAGATAATATTTCCAAATTATAAGAAATGCCACAAAAATATATTCTTGAATGTGAAATATTCGATGTGTGGGGGATTGATTTTATGGGACCATTTCCAATTTCTTCTGGGAATAAATATATTTTAGTAGGTGTGGATTATGTATCGAAGTGGGTTGAAGCACAAGCTTTGCCTACTAATGATAGTAGGGTAGTAGTCTGATTTTTAAAATCCTTATTTGCACGATTTGACACACTACGTGCACTTATTAGCGATAGGGGTTCACATTTCTGTAATTTGCAGCTAGATAAAGTATTGGAAAAGTATGGAGTTACACATAGGATAGCCACTCCTTATCATCCACAATCTAGTGGTCAAGTTGAAGTTTCCAATAGAGAGCTTAAGAGGATCCTAGAAAAATCTATAGAAGGGAATAAGAAGCAGTGGTCTAGAAAACTTAACGATTATTTGTGGGCATATAGGACCGCCTTCAAAACACCTATAGGGACCACCCCCTTTAGATTAGTCTATGGCAAATCCTGTCACCTGCCTATAGAATTAGAACATAAGTCGTATTGGGCGATACACTCTTTGAATTTTGATACTAATTCTATAGGGGAGAAACGTAAGCTTCAACTTAATGAGTTAGATGAGTGGAGAACCATGGCCTATGAGAACTCCCAGATTTATAAGGAGAAGACCAAGCTATTTCATGACCGTCACCTTCGCAAACACAAGATATTTCAGAAAGGTGACCAAGTCCTCCTTTTTAATTCCCGTCTTCGTTTATTCCCAGGGAAGTTAAGGTCTAAGTGGTCCGGACCCTTCAAGGTTAAAGAAGTCTTCCCTTACGGCACCGTCGAACTTACCCACCCTGAGAAGGGAGATTTTAAGGTTAATGGACACTGACTGAAGCCTTATTATGGTGAGCTCCCTAAAGACTTTGCTCGTCAAGAGACCTGCCTCCGTCTAGATTAGGATTATGAAAAATATAGTAATATTAATAAGTTCTAAATTTTTTAGTATAATTATAGTTAAAAGAAAAAATTTACGTTATAAAAACAAAACATTTTTGTAAGTAATTTCAACTAAGAAAAAATTCGAATTTTAGAGGAGCACACGGGTCACCACACGCCCGTGTGGGTGACCGTATGCTCAACACAGCCTCAGGCCCAGCCGTGTCACTTAAATCTGGAATAGGACGATTTCATCCCGAGAACCACATGGTTTCACACCAACCCGTGTGTCTGGCCATGTCATTTTTTGTCTCTTCGCTCGACGATCGTCGAGACCACTGTGTCGACACATCCGACACGCCCGTGTCGGATGGTACACGCCCGTGTCGCGTGTCACCTACCAACCCGTGTGTTTTTAATGCGCTGTTCCAGATCAGACACGGGTCCACACACGGCCGTGTTGTGGCCCGTGTCCGCCTGCCGTGCTGTTTCCTATCAGTTTGACTGCACGCCCCCCACAACCCGCGTTTCACGAGGCTGAGATTCCTCAACACGGGTACGCACACGGCCATGTGCGCACTCGTGTTCGCCTACTATATATAGGGTTCGTGTCCTTTACTTCCTTTCCATCTCCTGATTAATGCCAATCCTCACGTTTCTTCCAAGACCAGAGCTCAGTTTGAGTGTTCTTTGCCTCCACAATTTGCGGATTCGCCTCCTCTACTCAATCTTCCCTCCGTGGTAACCATTTTTTATTTATGATTTTACTCTACTTCTCCTCCTCCGCTCTTTTCTCCACATTCTTACTCTCCCATTCTCATTTTCAAACTAAATATAACAAAAATCTTTTACTTTTCTCCACAGACAATGTCTTCCGGAAGAGGCCAAGGCGGTCGCCGTCGTCGACCGGAGCTCCAGGCGTTATCTACGGAGCGGTGCGACGCTGCCGTGCCGCTAGTGTTCACCGATCCTGCGCATTCTGCCCGTTACAACCGCCTCCAATCAAAGAAATTTCAAGACATCCGCACCATTGATTGGAGTGTATTATAAGAAATAAACTTAGCGGGGGATGTCCAAGAATTAATTTCTGTATTGGGTTGGGAGCAATTCTTTGCGATAGAAGAGTTAGGCTTCAAGGAACTCACACTCGAGTTCCTGTCCTCATTTTACTTAAAAATTAGGCCTAATCTGATTGATTCTGATCGCGAGCTCGAGGGGGTCATCTCCTTTCGAGTAGAGGGCACCTTTTACACACTTACCCTGCTCCAGTTCACCCAATACCTAGGGGTGTATGAGGCGTCTTTCCTCTTTAGTTCCGCTTACTCTGACCTTCATTTCAACCTCCCCTCTCGCGATCTTGCCAGCGGTATCTGGGCTCGGCTCGCTTTTGACCTTAGTCCATATGAGGCCAAGAGGTCAAAGGCGTCCTTGTTGTATTCCCCCGCCCTACATTACATTCACCACCTCCTGAGCCATACTTTGAGCAGCCGGGGCGAAAGCTCCAGCGTTGTCAGTCGGCAGGACTTGCTGTACCTCTATAGCATGTCGTCACGTTATCCTCTACACCTAGGCTTCCTACTCGCCCAGTTCATCCTCCACCAGGCCGACACCCCCCGCATAGGGTCTATTTGTGTAGCACCCTACATCACTCTCCTGGTGAAGAATATGGGCATCTTATAAGCCCTCCCCCCGATGACAGTGGTCGCGAAGACCGTGCCCATCACGATGGCCAGCCTTCGATCCCTCCGCCTCGTCACCGCCCGTCAGGGCCGGGGATGCATCACAAATTCTATTGCAAGGCGTGGACCGCACGCGCAGGACGACACTGACGACGAGGTGGATCCTGACCTCGATGTGCCTTTGGTGCCTCCGCCCCATTCCACTTATGATCAGGGAGAGTCTTCTACTGCCCCCTCCACCTCGTTCGCGATATTCACAGGAGTTCCGAAATTTCTTCGACACCGAGCTCTCGCCGCGCTTACAGCATATCGAGGCGGCTCAGACGCGGACGGAGGACCTCCTCATCGAGATCAGGGACCACTTGGGGATCACCCCTAGAGAGCCGGCAGCTCCTGGCCAGCTACACTTCCCAGACGACCAGACCGACCAGCCGTCTTACTTTTTACATGTATCTGTCTATTGTAGTATTTCTTTATTTCTATTAATGTATTTCAGATATTATATATGATTTCATGTCAGCTACTGGTTCCTTCATGTACTCTTCTATTTTGATGATAACAGTTTTTTTATTATTCTTAGTGAAATTACTTTTTCAGCACTTTACATTGCAATGAGGACATTGCAAATTCTCAGTCTGGGGGTGGATGTACTTTCTTACATTTTGTAATTGTTGTAATGGACATGGTTACAATTGATAATAATTTTGCTATCATAACACTCAAGTTAGTTACACCCCCTAAGAAAAATTTTTTTTCATTAACTTTTGTTACTCTTTTAAGCTCTCATTATTCATTCAATTGGGATTATCACTATTTAATTTTACTTCGCACGCTGATTAAAATGAATTAATGTAGACTCATAGAGGTTTCGACTTTGTTGATTCGTAATTAAGTATAGAAATACATTAGATTAATTTTCTCTATATAATTTATTGTTAAGATTAATCATCTATATTATTAACTATCAATCACTATATTTTAGAAAATATAATTATCTATAGTAATGTGAGTCGATGAGTGTAACATTTCTATAAGTTGGTATTAGGGAATTAAAATGAAAGATACTCTCTATTGATGTCTAGCACTTACCCTCTAGCGATCCTCAAAAAGGTTGCATAAGTTAACTAGTGAGGGAGGAAATGACTTAGGCCACCTTTTGGATAGCTTGAGCCTTGCAAACCCAAAACCTTAAATATACCCTTGCACACCCAATTTGGACCTAATCCCTATCCGTTTGGAACTCTACCACTAAAAGTCACCAAGGCCAAATCCTTACCTATTAGCACACCTATCATTGAGCTCTTCATGGAATGAGTTTGTTCGTAGTGATATGTGGAATGAGTGTGTGTATACTTGCACCTACTCGGAATGATCCCTACTATGAACCCAAAAGAAAAAAGAACAAAAAAAGACATAGTGATACGTGGCCTGAGTGCGTGTATACTTGCACCCACTCGGAATGATCCATACTATGGCCTCTTGGTTAAGAAGAATAAATATTTAGAGTATCCTTCAAAAATGTGGGAAGTATACTAATTGCAAAGTCTGGGGGTGTTTTTACAACACTAACGTATGTTAAGGTATTTTCCAACAAAAGGCTCAATCGAGATTTAGGTGTGAAAGAAAAGAAAATAAAATCCAATAAATCTATCTTTGATTAGCTCACCTATAATCTTCTATCATAAGACAAAAAGGCTACACCATAATACAAAGTCCTAAGGATCCGACCTCACTAAGTCTAACTAGTGTCGTGGAGAGGGTGTGAAAAGGGTAAGCTCATGACCATCAATATGGGTACTTATAAGTTTTGAAATACTAATACGTATTTTATTGAGATTGTTATTTTCTCCTCACATTTGTCATAGATGATTATACCTTTATTTCTAGGAAAGAGTGAAAGGTAGTTAAAAGATATATTGGAGGAATTTTAAGATAAATTTATACTTAGAAACATCTGCTAAACTATTTCCTATACGATTACATCATCAAAGTCCCATTTAAATTCATAGCAACCAGTGTGCGGAGATAAAATTATTTATTGGTAACCCAAGTGTTTGAATTAGTTTGCTTAGGGATAAGCAAACATCTAAGTCTGGGGGTATTTGATGAGTGCGATTATGATAGCCTTTTTACTATCATAATTGTAATCATGTCCACTATTTTCTGCCTCTTTGTGGAGTAATTTCGCAAGATTAGTTGAGAAATTGTCTTATCATGAATAGGAGAGCACAGTTAGAATTTTTGGTTACTCCTTATATTAAGCTATATATTTATCCTTTCATTTTTCTAATGCAGGTAGTGCCAACCAATGGAACTAAAAGTCTTGGAGCAAACAGAGGAGTTCACAGAGTCAACATGGCTGATGACAAGACAAAAATTTGGCGCACACGGGAAGACACACGACCATATCAATACCCGTTTCCTATGTGCCCTGGAGCTAAAGAAATTGGACGCAGGAGACAGAGACTCACACGGGTAGGCACATGCCCGTGTGCCTACCCATGTCAAATTTGAACACGACTGCTGACAAACCCGTGTCTGGAGAATATGAAGAACAACACGGCCGTGTCAATACCCGTGTCATCTGACACGACCCACTACCAGACACGCCTGTTCGTGGGGAACTGCTCTAGAACCGTCAACACGGCCTGACACACGACCGTGTTGGTACCCATGTTCGACTTTGTTTGCTAGGAGACTATAAAAATCCTGTAGAAAAATGAGGGGACTTTTTGGACCAGTTTTCGTTGGGGGAGAACTTCTGGAGCACGAAGTGGAGCATCCAAGAGAAGGAGGATTTGAAGGGTATTTTTGTATGCATTTAATCTTTTATTAATCCCTTTTAATCTTCTCTATCTCTTGGTGATTCAACTTTAGTTATCTTTTATTTTGCATGCTTTAATTTGGAACAATTTGTTAATCATGTATCGCCTTGTTTTCATTGAATTTGTGGTAATTTGTTCATATGTAGGCTTGCAACCAAAGAGATTTCTCCTAATTATGAATTGCTTATTTGTTTTACATGAATTGCAAATCTCTAGATTGAGAAATTGGAAGTTTGTAATGATAGTTACATGTTCATATTTTGGTGTTAAATCTTTTTGTAATTCAAATTTCATGATCGAGAGATATGTTGTTTGGATACTTGGAATACGAATAAATGGATTCATGATATTTTAGAGATAAGATTTCATGAATGTATGTAGTAGATAGGGTGTTTCCATTAATGCAGACTTGAGTATTGTAAATTATTCGAGAGAAAGTTTACTAACTTAGGTCTAGATCTTGAATTGCTCGAGAGAGAATTCAATAGATGTTTACCCTTTACATTACAACAAATTTGATAGTCGTATTATTTCATGATTACGCAAAATTGAGTTAATTAATGAGTATTTCATGTAATTGCTCATAACTTCCGACTTTTTATCATCTTGAATTCCCCAATGTTTAATTATCCAAATAATCATAGTTAGGTTAATTTTAGATTAAAAATTAATTTTAATTGTTGGTACGATAATAAAGTGAGGGTGAGTACGAGTATTTGAAATGGCCCTGTGGAATACGACACGAGATGTAGATTTTTCCTATACTATGATTGATAGGTGCACTTGCCTGAAAGTTAATTCAATCTAGCTTATGCCCATCTACATAGTTTATACTAGAGTGTAGAATGAATCCACATCGAGTTATTACTTGTTAGCAAACAAAATCACCACTTACCAACAAGTTCAGGCTCTCGGAGCCGAAATTCTTCAAAACCGCCCCCTTCTCTGCTGATCTCGCTGAGCAACACAAACACTTCCAGAAGCTTCTGGTTGTATGTTAACTTCTCCGCCTTCCAGAGACCTATGACATGATCCGTCAACAAATCCTTGGTGAGGCGGAGTCTCCCACCTTGGATGCCACCGCTGCCCGCATTGTCGCTGTCACTTCTTTGCTCCAACGTCCGCTGTTATCCTCCCCTTCTCAATCGGACAACTTCGTTCACCATACTCAGCACAGTGGCTCTGGTGGCCGCCATCTCCCCTCCAGCGAATGTGGTGCTGCTCTCTTCCTGTGCTCTCATTGTGGCCGCACTAGCCATACGGTTGATCGTTTTTGAAAGAAACATCCTCACCTCCACCAGTCTGGAGACGCTTCCTCTTCCTATATAAGGCCGTCCGCCTCTGTGGTCACATCTTCAGGTAGTGCCCACGTCGCTACTCAAGGTAAATGGCTGATCGATTCTGGTGCTACCAATCATATGACCGGCAATCTGCACTGTTTTTCTCTCCTACAACAGCATGATCGGTTACCCCCGGTCCTTGTTACGGACGGCTCTCCCTCACCGGCCAATGGAACAGGGGTTGTTCAAGTTACTCCGTCTCTTCGATTGGTGGATACCCTCTATGTGCCCAAGTTCTCATGAAACTTGTTATCTGTCACTTCTCTTTGCAAACAACTACAATGCTCTGTTACATTCACGTCTACTTCTTATTCTTTTCAGGATCCGGACACCAAGCAGATGATTGCTACTGGGACTGAGAGCGGCGACCTATACTTCCACGACAACATTTCTGCATTCTCCACCTTCTCTACATCTTCTACTGATCTTCTCCAATGGCACCTTCGCCTTGGTCATGCTCCTACCCGTCTTCTTCGTTAGCTTCTACCACATCTCCCTCTGCAATGCCCACTGCTCAACTGCGAAGCATGTCAACTCGGCAAACATCACCGCTCTTCCTTCCCACCGAAGCAAGGCCGTGGATCTTCCCGTCCGTTTGAACTTGTTCACTCCGACATTTGGGGTCCGGCTCCTACCCTCACCGTTGGTCGGGGTAGTTCATATTTTGTAATATTTATCGATGATTTCTCTAGATGTACATGAGTGTATCTTTTAAAAGATCGCTCAGAACGTTTTTCTGTATGGACAGCTTTCTATCATATGGTTACAACTCAATTTGATGCGTCTATTAAAATTTTTTGTTCTGACAATGCTAAAGAATATCTTAGTCATGCCTTCACTTCCTTTTGTGTGCAATATGGTATTATTCATCAAACTACCTGTGCATATACCTCACAACAAAATGGGGTGGCAGAACGCAAGAACCGTCACCTTCTTGATGTCCCCCGCACTTTGATGACACAAATGCACGTTCCTAGCTCATATTGGGGATATGCTGTCCTCCTCTCCTGTTACCTAATTAATCGCATTCCGTCCACAGTTCTCCACGGCCAAACTCCATTCTCTCTTCTCTATCCTGGCAAGGATGCGTTTCCTCTTCCTCTATGTATCTTTGGGTGCACGACCTTTGTGCACATTCCTTCCGCAATCCATGACAAATTTGACTCCCGTGCCACCAAATGTATCTTTTTGGGTTACTCAACTACCCAAAAGGCTACTATTATTTTGATCCCGTTCAGCAAAAACAATTCGTCTCCGTGGATGTCACCTTCTTCGAGAATGTTTCTTATTTCTCCTCCAACCCCACTCCACCTCCACCTCCTTCTCTCACCGTCCCCTCCACCCCATCTACTCTCGTCGAGCTTTTCCCACCATCACCTCCACCGTCTCGTCCTTCCCTCCCTTCCTCCTCACCACCCCCATCTCCTTCTTCTCCGCGGCCGTCTCTCTCCTCTCCCGGGCCAACTCTCTCATCCACGGATGCTCCGGTTGCTGAGGAACATGCCGACCTGGATATACCCATTGCTCTTCGCAAAGGGGTGCAGACGTGTACCCAGTACCCGCTGGCTGTTGTTGTTAAATATGATCGTCTGACTCCTTTTCGCAGAGCGTTTGCATTGGCTATCTCTGAGACCGCCACTCCCCACACCTACCATGAGGCTCTCACTATTCCTCATTGGAAGACTGCCATGGATGAGGAAATTGCTACCCTCACTGAACGAGGGACCTGGACCCTGGTTCCCCCACCGTTGGGCACGAATGTTGTTGGCTGCCATTGGGTCTTTGTTGTAAAATTCTGTCTCGATGACAGCGTGGATCGCTACAAGGCCCGCCTGGTGGCTAAAGGTTTCACTCAGATCTATGGTGTTGATTACTTCGATACCTTCTCTACCGTGGCTCGTCTCAGCACCATTCGGGTCCTTCTCTCTGTCGCTGTCAACAGGGATTGGCTCATTTCGCAGCTGGATGTTAAGAATGCTTTCCTCTATGGCGATCTACATGAAGATTTTTACATGGAGCAACCTCCTGGGTATGTTGCTCAGGGGGATACACGAGTATGCCGGCTAAAGAAGGCTATCTATGGCCTCAAGCAGAGTCCTCGTGCCTGGTTTGACAAGTTTAGTGGCATTGTTGCGGCCATTGATTTTACAAGAAGCTCAACAGATCACTCCTTGTTTGTTCGGAAAACTGCCTCTAGTCTGGTTATTCTTGCGGTTTATGTTGATGACATTCTTCTTACTGACAATGACCAGGATAGGGTATTGTTGACAAAGAAACACCATCGTCAACACCTGGTCACAAAGGATATGGGCTCCCCGAAATACTTTCTGTGGATTGAAATCTCTAGGAAGCCCAACTCCATGGTCATTTACCAATGAAAGTATGCTCTTGATCTTTTAAAGGAGGCGGGATTGACTGGTGTTAAACCTGCATGTTGTCCTATGCCTGCTGGAGAAGACAAAACTTGGACAGATGACTCGCCTCTTCTATCCGATCTTACGAGGTACCGGCGTCTGGTGGGCAAGCTCATTTATCTCACGGTAACCAGACCCGACATCTCTTATGCTGTTGGCAAGGTGAGCCAGTTCATGCAAGCTCCTAGGGAGTGTCATCTACAATCTGCCCTGAGGATATTAGAGTATATTAAAGCAGCGCTAGGGAAAGGACTCCTCTTTCATAAGAATGGTCACCTAAGGGTTGAAGCGTACTCTGATTCAAGTTATGCTGATGACAAAGGGGACCACAAATCGACATCAGGTTTTTGCACGTTTGTTGGAGGCAATCTTGTGAATTGGAAGAGCAAGAAACAGTCTGTGGTTTCCAGGTCTAGTGCAAAGGCGGAATATCGCAGCATAAGGTCGACTACATGTGAGTTGAAATGATTGCAGGCTCTCATGCTTGATTTAGGAGAGGTTTACAACTATCCTCTTCCTATGTTTGGTGACAACAAGGCCGCGATATACATTTCCAAAAATCCGGTCTTTCATGAGAGAACAAAACACATAGGAGTCAACTATCATTTTATTCGGGAAGAGATATTGAACAAACAGATTTGCACTCCGTTCATCACTTCCGACAACGAGTTGGCAGACGTCTTCACCAAGCCGGTGTCCGCTTCCTTTTTCCACATCTGCGACAAGCTGGGCATGATTGATATCTATGCTCCAGCTTGAGGGGGAGTATTGCAGGATGGAGGCCGGGTGGTCTGTTGCTGTTCGGAGACCGAGCGGTCTGGCAGTTTCTCCTAGCCGGTCTGTGCGACGGGCTGTTACTGTTTGGTATCCCAGCGGTCAGGCGGCTTGTCTCAGACGACTTGGAGACTGGGCGGTCTAGCGGTCTCCTGTGATGACTTGCTCTCTGTGTGCTTGTTCTCTCCTCCTGTTGGTGGTCGGGCGGTTAGCCGGTTTGTCTAACCGCACGACTTGTCCGGTTTGTCTTTTTGTAAAGCCGCATATACTTGTAAATTTTTAGTCCCACATTGCTTAATTGTAATCTCTCTCATCTCCTCCATTCTATAAAATGGAGGCTATACCATTGTAATTGATACCTTTTTTTGGATAATAAAGTTTACATTACTCCAATTTTTCGGTCTGTTATTTTCTGTTCGCACACAGAGATCCGAACACTCTATAAAGTAAAGGTGTTGGATCCCTAGTTTGATTTGGGCTAGGTTCACTAACTTAGGATCATGTGACCCATAATGTATAGCCAGGGTCATAGTCGTGTCCTAGAGTCTAGGCAAAGTCCTTAGAGTCAACATCACATGGACCAACTATCAACAAGACTGTCAGAGACTCAAGACTTAGAAGAATTCAAGAATCTGTAAAGTGAGTTCGTCGTTCGTCGAACTCAGGTCGACGATAGTCGTGCTTAGCTCGACGATCTCAGAGTAAATTCTCAGAGCTGAGCTCGACGAACTTGGTACTCAGGTCGACGAAAACTTGGACACTACAATAACACTTCAAGTTCAAAAAAACATCAAGATATTCTAAGTCATTAGTATCAGATTTTGGTCGACGAACTTAGTTCTCAGCTCGACGAACTCTATTCTTTGGTCGACGAATCATTGGATTACTACAGCATTCTGTCAAGACTATGTTCTCTAGTCTCAGGTCGACGAACCCAGTTCTCTGGTCAACGAATTCTGGACACTGTACTTCAACACTTTCATTCAGAAATTATTCTAAGTTCAGACTGAACTCCAATCGACGAACACATTTACCAGCTCGACGAACTTCAGACACAGAATAAGCAAAGTTCAGAAGAGACAACAGTTCAGTTTCCATCTCGACGATCATGGAACTCAGCTCGACGAATAGAAGCCGTCTGGTCGACGAACACAACATCTCAGCTCGACGAACTGTGAACTCAGTTCGACGATTTCTGTCATCTGTTCGACGATTCCAGACTAAGTCATTTCCAGCCCTGTCCTCATGATTACTGCAATAATTCCTGAGTAATCAATGCTCTAACATTCTCTGAATATAACCGCATTGATTAGGATATTCTCCAGGATTATTGCTTGCCATTTTTCCATGGGACAGTTGGGGAAATTATTCAATGCTGCTTATTCTCTAGGCCGTCAGCATTGAATGTAGAAGGAATTTAAAATTTGAAAGACCAATTTCCTCAGGAAATATAAAAAGAGATTTTTCTCTCTTTCCTGACAGTACAACATACAGATAGAAAAAAAGTCAGAAACACATACAGAGAGAAGAATACTGAATCAGACAAGAAAAATACAACATGTCTGCTCTCAGTTTGACACAAGAATTCTGATACTGAAGAAGAAGAACAATCATTCAAAAATCAAGAGTCTTCATTCTTCAAACTCTCCAGGACACTTCACAGGACAACAAATCTTCTATCTGTCAAAGAAGTTCCTGAAGATCTCTCTGATCAAGGCTGAAAGCTTAAAGGCCTATCACCCTGTGCAAAGCTCCAGTTCTCCTGAACTCTTCTACATCTCAGGGGGAGCTTTGACAACATCACTGAATCCACATAGTCTTCTCATTGTGATTGAGAAAAGAAGACTTTCATCACTCTCTTATCCCCACCTCTGTAAAGAGTTGTCATCTCCCTTCAAAAGTGATTACTGGTTACAAGTCACCTGATCAAAAGACTTGAGTGTTTGGTTTTTGAGCACCTGATCAAAAACTCATTGGTGTCAGACACCTGATCAAAACTCTGAGTGAATTTCTACCAGGGTGGTAGAAGAGTGGATGTACCCAGGTTGGGGAACCACTATAAAATTTCTTGTGTCGTCTGGTTGCCCATTTTCGTTTTGTTCTTGCTGTGCTTGTGTTTTTAGGACTGCTGTGTGATTATTTACTTTAGTTTAATTCTGCACATTTTAATTACAGCAGAAGCTGTAATAGTTTTATAAGTACCTACAAATACTCTATTCACCCCCTTTAGAGTATATTAGATCTAACAGATCACTTTCAATTGGTATCAGAGTAGGTTCCTTTGGTTGTACAAGCTAAACCTTGAACCAAAGATCCTTTGTTAGATCTAAACATTATTTCATTTTCATTTAGATTATAAACACAGCCATGGCACAGAACAAGGATTATACAAGCACCAGACCTCCAGTTTGCAACCTTAATAGGTTTGCCATCTGGAAGGCAAGAATCAAGTTGTACATGAACTCTATTGATGAAGACATCTACAACTCTATTTTGACAGGTCCCCCACAAGCATCTACATCTACAACATATTCCAGCAACAATCCAGTCCCACCACCTGAGTGGACTGAAGCCCAGAAGAAAGCCAAGATTGCTGATGCCAAAGCCATGAATATATTGGCTCAGACTATGTCAGATGACATCTTTCAGAAGGTGGTTGAGTGCACCTCTGCAAAAGCAATCTGGGACTCACTCAATCAAATGGTTGCTGGCTCAGCAGATGAGAGGAAAGATAGGAGATCAAACCTCATCACACAATATGAAAACTTCAAGAAGGATGAGGCATAAACAGTTGAAGTGATGTACAACAGGCTTAACTCCATCATAGTGAGCTAAGGACCTTAAACAAAGAAATCACCTTGACTGAAGTGAATGACAAGATCCTAATGTGCTTCCCAAGCTCATGGGACACCAGGATCTGGCCAATCAAAGAGGCCAGAAGCTTGAATGAGATTTCAACTAAATCTCTCCGGGGAAAGCTCAAATCTTTGAGAAGCTAATCAAGTCCAGAGAAGCAGTGGAACACAAAACTCCTCCTACAGCAAGGAAAGAACAATCCATTGCATTCAAGGCTACTGAGGAAACTGAAGCCCCAATAGTCAATGAAGAGCTAACGAATCTCTTTGCTAAGAGATTCTTCAAAATGGCAAGGAAAGACTTCACAAGGGAGTCATCCAGAAATGACAGCCAGCCAAGGTATGACAAAACCCCCACTAAAGAGGTAGTGTGTTTTGGGTGCAGGAAACCAGGACACTTCATGTCTGAATGTCCTGAAAATCAAAAGAAGGATAGAAGAAGAGAGAAGGAATCAAGAAGCAAGCATTACAGCAAGCCCTCTTCCAGCAAGCACGAAAAGAAGGACAAAGGATTTGTGGCTGAAACATGGAGTGACACAGAAGATGAATCCACATCTTCCAGCTCCAGTGAAGAAGAAGAGGAGGCCAAGGCAAAGGAGGTTTGCCTCATGGCAATTGATGCAAGCAGTAGCAGATCAGATACAGATGAATCTGATAATGAAGAAAACCTGTCAGCTGAAGATCAGGTAATAACATCTTATGATTTTGAATCTAATGAATTTAAATTTGAATTTAAAAACCGATGCTTAGATTTGATAAGCTCTGAGAAGGAAATCAAACTTCTCAAAGATAAATTGAATGATCTAGATAAAATCACTTCTGAAAATGCAAATCTATCAAATGAACTGAAATCTGCAAATGAACAAATTACTTTTCTGAAATTAGAACTTAGCAAAGCTAAAATATTAGAAGAATCATTAAATGACAGAAGTCTAAAATTGTTAGATATAACCAGCACAGTAAATGCTAGAACAAATAACTGCAGATTAGGATTAGGAGCCACATCTAGTGAACCAACCCTAATCCAAAGGAATCATCTTTCAAAACCTGTAAATTTTATCTCTGATAAAGGAAAGAACAACACTGAACAAGTAAATAAGGTTAATAAAATTCTAGAACAAATTGAAGCTAATGACAAAATTAAAAACCAGAAGAATGATAAAAATAACAATGTTCAGCAATTATTGTCGAACTTAGATCGATGATATAGGAACAGATCGTCGAACTCAGAACGACGATCTCTGAACGCAAAATTTAATAATAATCATTTGTCTAATGATGACTAGTTTTAGTCATCCTTTTTGGGGGTAATTTAGTATTCAAAATGCCTAATTTTATTTATATTTTATGATTGTTATTTCATGTTTTAATGTTTCTTTACAATATTTTAATTCCTAGTGTTATTAGAGTTTTGATATAAAAATCTATATAGTCTTATTATATGTATTATGTTATTATATTTTATGTCATGTTATGTATAATAATTATAGTTAATGATATGTCTTAATGTTTTAATTTTAATGTTGTATTGTTTTTATTATTGTTGTGTTTTAAAATCTTGTTCTAACTTTGTTATTTTATGTAGACTAATCCATGATTGTTTTGTCTTTTTTTTTGTAGGTTCATGCCCAAGCTTCCAAGCCCACATCAAGAGCAGCCCATTAGTGCATGGTCGGCCCCTTCCCTTGAAGCCACATGATGCAAGCCAAGCCCTCATGGTGAACCCGAGCCCATGCTCAAGTCCAACAAGCATGCAGCCCGGCCCTCTCCTTGGTGCAGCCCGGCCACCCATATACTTCAAACATGCAGCCCAAGCAGCCCCCCAACCTAAACCCGAGCCTATATAAAAGCCCAAAGCAGCCCCATGCAGCCCCTCCCTCAAGAGCAGCCCACCTAGCCTCCTACCCGAGCCCATGTATGAATTTATCCAAGTGCATGGCCGGCCACCTTGCATGGTTCTCTCATAAGTGCATGGCCGGCTCCCTATTCCCCCCCCTTCATTATTCTACATCCATTCCCCCTCTCTACTTCATTTTATTTCATTTCCATAAGCCACATTCATGCATGTTCCCTCCTCTCTCTCCTTTTTATTATTTTTCTCCACTCTTTATTACCATCCATCCCCCCTCTTATATTTATTTCATTTCTTTTAAATTTATATGCATGAATGTATCTTCTCCCTCTTCCTTCATTTAATATCATGCATAAATTCTCTCCACCTAATTAAATGTCATGCATGCACTCTCCCCTACACATGGCCGGCCACCCCCCTTGCCTCCTTCTCTTCATTCCCATCTAGAATCTTCCCTCCTCATCTATAAAAGGCACCATGGTCTCATGCTTTGGAGAGTTAGATTTTGGAGAGCAAGTGAAGTTCTAGTTCAAGAGAGTGCTTTCTTTTTTGTTGCTTACATGTTGTTAATTCTTTATTAGTGTAATCTTTGCTTTTTGATAGTGTAATCTTTTCTTAGGTAGCATAAACTTGTCTCCTTGTTATTTTGTACTTCTCCGTTTTTATATATCAATGAAAATGAATTTCTTTTATCTTTCCGTGCTTTCTTTCTTAACTATGCGTAGCTAATCTTCTTTTAGCATTTGATCATGAGGATCCATGATTTGAGATAGGAATTATTTATACTTCGTAATTTTATTTTTGCTAACTTTCGCTCGATCCCTCTTTGTTTTATTTCGAGCCGACTCCGTATTTCCGGTATACGGTAGTAGGCCTTTGATCTCATTTCATAATAGTCGAGAGACTTGTTGATTTGAAAGATCACCCAAAGAGGGAAGGAGTTGAACGCAATCCTAGAGATAGGACGACGTAAATCCTCCGGATTGGAGTCAAATCCAATAGTGCGGATCACCTCGATAATGCAACTTTAGGCCCCTTTGATTTGTAAAGAGATTTCGATCAAAGCGTCTATAAGTTAGGAGACTTAATGCTCTAGCGAGATTTTGTCTTATTTTCGGATCCGTCACGGTCGAGTTAAGTCGCAATTATAAAATATTATTTTTATTTCTCCTATCTCTTTTCATGGTGAATCATCGATCAAGTGCTATCTTTTAATCCATAGTTCCGTTTCAGATTTCGTTTCAGTTTGATTTTAAAATTCTCAAAACCCACTTTCTTCCGGTAGGATAATAGTTAGAGCGTGAGTAGAAGTAATTGACAGCCCCGTGTTTAAATACGACCTTGGTACTACGATTCGACAGGTACGCTTGCCTGTTCGGGTTTTGGCCCACCAAGTTTTTGCTTGGCTCTCGAACTTCCCGAGGACTACCCGGTGAAGGGTTCGCCCGGTACTAGGTAAAATGGTGGCGCTTAAAGCCCCTTACCCTTTTCGAGAGATTTTAGGTGGTCTAAAAAAATCTTTTTTTTTTCAAAAAAACAAAACAAAAAAAAATTTTCCTTTCTTTTCCTCTTTTTCTTTCTTTTCCAAGCTTTCATTTTCATCTTCCCTCATTTTCTTTGTTAGTGCATGACCCGAGCGAATCCGTCGCTACTTGTTGATTTGGACCCGGAAATCGAACGCTCCTTTCGGAGACAACTACGATTCGGGGCTTCCACTTCTCAAACAGCGGTTGAGGATTCCTTCGGGGATTGTAATTATTCTGAAATGGGAGATCCCAACCCAGGAATGGCTCAGCAAAGGACCATGTCCGATTATGCTCGACCCTACCTGGAGGGGACTGAAACGAGTATTGTTCGACCCGCAATTGCGAACAATAACTTCGAGCTTAAGCCTAGCATCATACAAATGGTGCAACAATATGTACAGTTCGACGGATTACAAGATGAAGATCCGAACTTGCATATTGCCAATTTTCTTGAAATCTGCGACACCTTTAAAATAAATGGTGTCTCAGACGATGCTATAAGGCTAAGACTCTTCCCTTTCTCCTTAAGAACTAAAGCCAAACAGTGGTTGAGTTCTCTTCCGAGAGGCTCAATCACTACTTGGAACATTTTAACTGAAAAATTTCTTGCTAGATATTTCCCTCCTGCTAAAACTGCTAAGTTAAGAAATGATATAACTTCTTATTCTCAAATTGCTTCTGAGACCCTCTATGACACTTGGGAGAGGTTCAAAGAACTTTTGAGAAGATGCCCTCATCATGCTCTGCCTGTATGGTTACAGGTTCAGACATTTTATAATGAGCTAAATCAAGAAACTAAGCAAATGATAGATGCTGCTTCCGCTGGTTCTTTGGACCGCAAAACTCCGGAAGCCGCTCTTGAGCTTATCGAGGACATGGCGATGAACACTTATCAGTGGAATTCGTCTAGGACTCGCCCATCTAAACCTGCAAGTATCTATGAAGTGGATTCGGTTTCGCAACTGGCGCTACAAGTGGAAATGCTGAACAAGAAGATTTCGGAGATGACTGCTTCCTCCGCCGCTAAGGTATATGAAAATGTGAATGCTGCTGCTGCCGAGCAGGTGGATTATCTGGGGAACATACCCAGGCCTGCTCAAAATAATTCTTCCAATAATTTTTCTGCTTTTTCTAATTTTTCTGCACCTCCTGGTTTTAATTCTTCTTCGAACTCTTATCACCCCGGATGGCGTAACCATCCAAATTTCTCGTGGAGTAATAACGCTAACGCCACTCGCCCACCGCACGATTTTACACCACCACCACCACCGCAACAAAATTTTCAAAAACCTTCCCCTTTGGAAGAGATCCTCGCTAAATATATAAGCTCGAACGATGCCACTATTAGAAATTTAACTGGATCAATGAAAAACTTAGAAAATCAAGTCGGCCAACTCTCCAAGGCCTTTTCCAAGAGACCGCCTGGAACTCTTCCCTCGAACACTGAACCTAACCCAAGGGAGCACGCAAATGCGATTTCCCTTCGGAGCGGTAAGGTTATTAACGAGCCCACCACCAGGGAAGAGCCAAAGGTGATTGTCCCTCCTGTTGTGTAAGCAATTACCCCTACGGAAAATGATAAAACAATGTTTGAAAATGAAAAATCTACTTTAGATAAAGAAAAAGATATTTCTATTTTTTCTAATGATGGCGTTCAAAATGATGCTCCGCTTATCATAAAGGAATTTCCGCCACCCCCTTATCCGGCCTGACTTAGGAAAGAAAAACTAGATGATCAATACCAACGCTTCCTTGAAATGTTCAAACAAATTCATATTAATTTACCATTTCATGAAGCAATTAGTCAAATGCCTAAGTATGCAAAATATCTTAAGGATTTATTAACAAACAAGATGAAATTGGAAAATTTATCGCATGTAACCTTAAATGAAGAATGCTCGGCGGTCGTTAAAAACTCTAATCTTCCTAAAAAGATAAACGATCCGGGTAGTTTTTCCATTCCGTGCGTTTTTGGTGATCTGTTTGTTAAACATGCGTTAGCGGATCTAGGAGCGAGCATAAATTTGATGCCCTTTTCTTTATTCAAAAAGCTAGGATTGAGCACTCTTAGCCCTACAAGAATGAGTATCCAGTTAGCCGATAGGTCGATCAAATATCCGTTAGGTATTGTTGAGGATGTGCTAGTAAAAGTCGACAAATTCATCTTCCCGGTAGATTTTGTCATTCTCGATATTGAAGAGGACGTCGAGGTCCCTCTTATCCTCGGACGACCCTTCCTAGCCACCTCTCGAGCGGTCATCGATGTTAGTAACGAAAAGTTGTTTTTGCGTGTGGGAGATGATGAGGTCACATTTTCTATCAATCAATCAATGAAAAACTCTTTACAAAATGATGATTCATGCTACTTTCTTGATGTTTTAAATGAAGATTGTTCTCTTCTTCTTTCTAACATCTCTTCAAATGAATTTTCCTCTTCTTTTTCTGAAATTTCTTCACATGATTTTGAAAACACGGTTATGTCAGCACAAGCAAATTTTGAAAATGATTCTGTCTTTGGTAGAAACAAGTATGAAAATCTTATTTTTGAAAAAGAAAAGAATTTGAAAAACTCTTATAATGAGCCGCCCCATCTTGATTTAAAACCGCTCCCTGATCATCTAAAATATGCCTTTCTTGAAAAAAATTCTAAGTTGCCCGTTATAATCTCGGCCTATTTATCTCAATCCGAAAACGATCAGTTGATCGAAGTACTACAAAAGCATCGCCGAGCTATAGCGTGCCAAATTTGTGATATTCCTGGCATAAGCCCCTCTTTCTGCACACACAAAATATTTTTTGACAATAATCCTAAGGGTGTAGTTCAACCACAACGTCGTCTTAATCCAAATATGAAAGAGGTTGTGAAGGAAGAGGTGCTTAAGTTATTAGATGCGGGGATAATTTATCTGATTTCCGATAGTCAGTGGGTGAGTCCGGTACAGGTTGTTCCTAAGAAGGGAGGGATTACGGTAGTACCAAATGAAAATAACGACTTAATTCCAACTAGGACGATAACGGGATGGAGGATGTGCATCGATTACCGTAAGCTAAACGATGCCACTCGAAAAGATCACTTCCCCCTCCCCTTTATCGATCAAATTCTAGAACGTTTGTCCGGGCACAATTTTTATTGCTTCCTCGACGGTCTCTCGGGATACTTTCAAATCCCTATCGCACCCGAGGACCAAGAGAAGACGACATTCACTTGCCCCTTCGGAACTTTTGCTTATCGTAGAATGCCTTTCGGATTATGCAACGCACCCGCCACCTTTCAGCGGTGTATGCTTGACATTTTTGATAAATACGTCGAGAATATTATGGAAATATTTATGGACGATTTTTCTGTTTTTGGCGACTCCTTTAATTTATGTTTAGAAAATTTGGAAAAAGTTTTACAACGCTGCGAGGAAACGAATCTAGTTTTAAATTGGGAGAAGTGCCACTTTATGGTACGCGAAGGCTTAGTCCTTGGCCACAACATTTCCGCTAGGGGAATTGAAGTGGACAAGGCAAAAATTGAAGTAATTGAAAAGTTACCGCCGCCTACAAATATTAAAGCGATTAGAAGTTTTTTAGGGCATGTGGGTTTTTATCGACGATTCATTAAAAACTTTTCAAAAATTACTAAGCCTCTCACCCACCTTCTCGAAAAAGACACTCCTTTCATTTTTGATGAATCATGTCTCGCGGCATTTGAATTAATTAAATCAAAACTTATAAATGCTCCTATTTTGATCGCCCCAGTTTGGGATTTACCTTTCGAAATCATGTGTGATGCGAGTAATCATGCGGTAGGTGCGGTTTTAGGTCAACGAATCGCTAAGAACTTTCATCCGATTTTCTACGCTAGTAAAACTCTCACTTCTGCACAAGAAAATTACACCACGACGGAGAAAGAGCTCTTAGCGGTTATTTTTGCTTTTGATAAATTCCGACCGTATGTTACTCTTTCTAAGGTTATTGTTTTCACGGATCATTCCGCTCTGAAGTACCTCCTTTCTAAACCGGATGCCAAGCCGCGTCTTATCCGTTGGATCCTCTTACTTCAAGAATTCGACTTGGAGATTCGGGATAAGAAAGGAGCGGAAAACTTAGCAGCTGATCATCTCTCTCGTCTTGAAAATCCCAATCTAGATCTTTTAAATGAAACTTTTATTAATGATTCTTTTCCGGATGAGCGTCTTTTTACTATTTCTTCATCTCCTACCCCCTGGTTTGCCGATCTGGCCAATTATCTTGTGGCCCGGGTCCTTCCAAAAGAATACTCCACTCACCAAAAGAAGAAATTCTTTTCAGAGTTGAAGTATTATTTTTGGGAAGACCCATTTCTATTTCGCATTTGTGCGGACCAGGTGGTAAGGAGATGTGTTTCACGGGAAGAGGGTCACCAAATTTTAAAACATGTTCATGAAGGTCCGACTGGCGGGCACTATCAAGCTAACCGCACCGCACACAAAGTGCTTAGTGCTGGCTTTTACTGGCCAAGCATATTTAAAGATGCACAAATCTTTGTGGGCGGGTGCGATCGATGCCAGCGGACTGGAAATCTCTCAAATAAAAATGAAATGGAACAAAACTACTTTCTCGAATGCGAAGTTTTTGATCTATGGGGCATAGACTTTGTCGGCCCATTTCCCTCCAGCTTAGGAAATAAATATATTTTAGTCGTAGTCGATTATGTTTCTAGGTGGGCAGAGGCCCAAGCTCTACCAAATAATGATGCTCGCGTTGTTGTCAATTTTCTAAAAAAATTATTTTCTCGCTTTGGTTTTCCTCGAGCGATCGTTAGTGATAGGGGAAGTCATTTTTGCAACGCTCAACTCACTAAGGCTTTAGCCAAATATGGCATTACGCATAAATTATCCACCGCTTATCACCCCCAAACTAACGGTCAGGTCGAGGTAGTCAATCGCGAACTTAAACGAATTTTGGAAAAAAAACGTTTCTACTTCTCGTAAGGATTGGTCTTTAAAATTGGACGATGCTCTGTGGGCATATCGGACAGCGTACAAGACCGCCATCGGTTGTACTCCTTTCCGATTAGTCTATGGAAAATCGTGTCATCTTCCGGTAGAAGTAGAACACCGTGCGTACTGGGCGTTAAAGTTTTTTAATTTCGATCCGCACTCGGTCGGCGAGCATAGAAAAAACCAACTAAATGAGCTTGACGAGTGGCGAGCGTACGCATATGAAAATAATAAAATTTATAAAGAACGCATGAAATTGTATCACGATAAGAACCTGCACCACCCTAAAACTTTTAAACCAGACGATCAGGTTCTTCTTTTTAATTCGCGTTTACGTCTCTTCCCGGGAAAGCTTAAATCTAGATGGTCCGGACCATTCGCGGTCAAGGATGTTTTTCCTTACGACACTGTGCTACTTTCACACCCCGATAAGGGAGACTTTAAAGTTAATGGCCATAGACTTAAACTCTATTTCTCTAATGATTCTGTGACTCCTGCAAAGGAGAATCTTCTTTTTGATTCTTAGTTTTTTATTTTCTGATGGACATTTTTATTTTTGGACTACTATTTTATGAAACTCTGTTATTTGGACTGTTGTAATAAAAAAACATTATCGGGCATCTGCCCATGGACTCTTTCTATTTTTCTTTTATTTTGCTCTTTCTACCGGAGGCCAATCAAGTCCATGATCGTGGTCGCCGCTCCGCCGCTGCTGATATCAGATGGATCAAGTCATACCTGCTGACGATCAAGTACTCTAAAACACGAGCATGGGGGAGCGACATCCGTCTTCATCTCACGAACCCGGGGAAGTCCTGTTCTTTTTTTATTTATTTTTTCCTGCATTTTTCTTTTTCTCTTCTTCTCAGTCCCCTTCTCTTTTTCTTTATGTTTTCTTCATTGAGGGCAATGAAGAATTTAAGCATGGGGGGTCTAGTTTCTTTTGGTCTTTCTTTCTGTTTTTCTTCTTTCAACAGAAAAAAATATATATAATATTATGTTTTATATTAGTATAGTATTTTATATTATGTCATCAAAATCCAAAAAAATTTATAAAATATAAAACCCAAAAACTTAGAAAAACAAAAATTAAAAAAAAATTTGTGCTTAAATCAATTTGAAAAACAAAACCTAAAATTATTTCTATCTTTATTTTCATGTTTCTTCTAGTAAAGTGTAGGCCTGTGCGGTTTTTGTAGTTCTATATAGATTTCTTTGAATTGGTTTTCTAAATTTATCAGTTTAACATAGCTTAGTTTTACTAGTTTCTTTTTCTTAAATATAGGCATCCAATTTTTAAGTTTTAAGTTAGCAATTTGTAGTTATGTCTTTTTATTCGGTTAGTTGCTTACGAATGGTTGCTAGGTAATGTTATCTCTTTTTCACTTGCGAGGTAGTCTTTCTTGGTGTCTAGAACTTGTACCAAGCTACTCTCGAAGCATTTGCGCCGTTTTTACGTTTTTTAGAAATGATTTAGGCCACCATTTGAATAGTTTGAGTTTTTCTTGCCCACCAAAAACAAAACCCTTGCAAAACAATTTTGGGCCTTTTCCTTTTTTTTCCTTATTTTAGCTCCACCTTTCATTTCATTATATTCACCAAAGCCAAAAATCTTTCCTATTTTTGCACTATAAATTTGAGCTTAAAAATTATTCTTTGTGGGAAGGGTATTATTTTTGAAATGAATAGGAAATTCTCAAGCTCATTTTTGGAGCTTTCTTATCAAATGCTATTCAAAAGGAAAAAAATGAGAAAAAATATATCATTACAAAATCAAAAAAAAAATGAATGCAAAAAGTTTATGTTTGGCCAAGTTTATAAAAGAAAAATTTTCATGACCTTGTTTTTGTAGTTTCATATTGGAGAAATGACATACTCGTTATTTCTCATTTTTTTATGCTATGTTTATTTTTGAGCTCACCTTGGTTTAGTGCCTAAAACCTTCATGTTTATCTTTGATTTCACTTCCTAATCATTTACCTAAGCCAAGTTTTAATGCCTAGTAGAAGTCCTATTGATCTTAGAACGTAAATTCGCGTAGTGGAGAAAGTATGAACGTACAAGCCTATGACCACCATCATTGATGGATTTCTTTGGAGGTTATCTTGGAGTGTTTTAGGGTTAATGTTTATCTAGCAACCGAGTAGTTTGTTAATGCGCCGTTTATTTAGAACCTCTACTTTTGTTTTCCTTATTTTCATTTATTTTGGATGCCTTGTTTTAAGATTTAGAAATTAGTAGACTTTTCTTATGTTTTGATGAGATTTTTAGGGTCCCATTTTCAAATTTTCTATTGTACACTTCTCACCCCACTAGTTGATAATATGAATATTAGAATAGTTTAATTTTTCATGTTTTGTTTTTCTTAACTATGGAACTTAAAATATATATATATCTTTTGTTTTCTTTTTGCTCCTCCCTAGTTTTTATTTCTATTTGCTTGAGGGCAAGCAAATGTCTAAGCATGGGGGAATTTGATGACTAGTTTTAGTCATCCTTTTTGGGGGTAATTTAGTATTCAAAATGCCTAATTTTATTTATATTTTATGATTGTTATTTCATCTTTTAATGTTTCTTTACAATATTTTAATTCCTAGTGTTATTAGAGTTTTGATATAAAAATCTATATAGTCTTATTATATGTATTATGTTATTATATTTTATGTCATGTTATGTATATTAATTATAGTTAATGATATGTCTTAATGTTTTAATTTTAATGTTGTATTGTTTTTATTATTGTTGTGTTTTAAAATCTTGTTCTAACTTTGTTATTTTATGTAGACTAATCCATGATTGTTTTGTCTTTTTTTTGTAGGTTCATGCCCAAGCTTCCAAGCCCACATCAAGAGCAGCCCATTAGTGCATGGTCGGCCCCTTCCCTTGAAGCCACATGATGCAAGCCAAGCCCTCATGGTGAACCCGAGACCATGCTCAAGTCCAACAAGCATGCAGCCCGACCCTCTCCTTGGTGCAGCCCGGCCACCCATATACTTCAAACATGCAGCCCAAGCAGCCCCCCAACCTAAACCCGAGCCTATATAAAAGCCCAAAGCAGCCCCATGCAGCCCCTCCCTCAAGAGCAGCCCACCTAGCCTCCTACCCGAGCCCATGTATGAATTTATCCAAGTGCATGGCCGGCCACCTTGCATGGTTCTCTCATAAGTGCATGGCCGGCTCCCTATTTCCCCCCCTTCATTATTCTACATCCATTCCCCCTCTCTACTTCATTTTATTTCATTTCCATAAGCCACATTCATGCATGTTCCCTCCTCTCTCTCCTTTTTATTATTTTTCTCCACTCTTTATTACCATCCATCCCCCCTCTTATATTTATTTCATTTCTTTTAAATTTATATGCATGAATGTATATTCTCCCTCTTCCTTCATTTAATATCATGCATAAATTCTCTCCACCTAATTAAATGCCATGCATGCACTCTCCCCTACACATGGCCGGCCACCCCCCTTGCCTCCTTCTCTTCATTCCCATCTAGAATCTTCCCTCCTCATCTATAAAAGGCACCATGGTCTCATGCTTTGGAGAGTTAGATTTTGGAGAGCAAGTGAAGTTCTAGTTCAAGAGAGTGCTTTCTTTTTTGTTGCTTACATGTTGTTAAGTCTTTATTAGTGTAATCTTTGCTTTTTGATAGTGTAATCTTTTCTTAGGTAGCATAAACTTGTCTCCTTGTTATTTTGTACTTCTCCGTTTTTATATATCAATGAAAATGAATTTCTTTTATCTTTCCGTGCTTTCTTTCTTAACTATGCGTAGCTAATCTTCTTTTAGTATTTGATCATGAGGATCCATGATTTGAGATAGGAATTATTTGTACTTCGTAATTTTATTTTTGCTAACTTTCGCTCGATCCCTCTTTGATTTATTTCGAGCCGACTCCGTATTTCCGGTATACGGTAGTAGGCCTTTGATCTCATTTCATAATAGTAGAGAGACTTGTTGATTTGAAAGATCACCCAAAGAGGGAAGGAGTTGAACGCAATCCTAGAGATAGGACGACGTAAATCCTCCGGATTGGAGTCAAATCCAATAGTGCAGATCACCTCGATAATGCAACTTTAGGCCCATTTGATTTGTAAAGAGATTTCGATCAAAGCGTCTATAAGTTAGGAGACTTAATGCTCTAGCGAGATTTTATCTTATTTTCGGATACGTCACGGTCGAGTTAAGTCGCAATTATAAAATATTATTTTTATTTCTCCTATCTCTTTTCATGGTGAATCATCGATCAAGTGCTATCTTTTAATCCATAGTTCCGTTTCAGATTTCGTTTCAGTTTGATTTTAAAATTCTCAAAACCCACTTTCTTCCGGTAGGATAATAGTTAGAGCGTGAGTAGAAGTAATTGACAGCCCCGTGTTTAAATACGACCTTGGTACTACGATTCGACAGGTACGCTTGCCTGTTCGGGTTTTGGCCCACCATCTAACTGCGATCGACGAACTTTGTATGGTTCGTCGAGCAGAGGTCGACGAACGTTGGGCACAGAAAATGAATATGTTCATTCTCTGGGCAGAGATCGACGATCTCAACCCAATTCGTCAAACTTTGGTCGACGAACTTACAGAAATTCGTCAAACCCAGAAAAATTTAACCAAAAGTTTAACTATAAGTGCAACTTAAATAATTCTAGAAAAGCTTTTAATCCTTTAGCTGATTGAATTATACCACCTAGAAGATATCACCCTCTAGGATATAAATCCCAACCAGAATTTTTAGTTATTTCCAGCTTTTCATATCAACAAAACAAAGGACCCAAGGTAACCTGGGTCAAGAATATTTAACTATTTTCATTGCAGGAGAAGAGCTGTCCAGGAGTGAATCAGCCATGGTACCTGGACAGTGGATGCTCCAAACACATGACAGGTGGCAAGGACAATCTCACCAATTACAAGTCCAAGCTAGGGCCAAAGGTGATCTTTGGTGATTCAAAAAGTGGCCAGTCTGAAGGATATGTAGCAGTGAAGATTAGAGCAGTTACATTCAAGAAAGTAACATATGTTGGTATCAAAGCCTATATGGTCTTTAATAAATCATCACTGAAAATTGAGGAATCAATTCATGTAAGCTTTGATGAGACTAACATGTATTGCAAGGAGAAAGAAGTTTCTACTAGTAACTCTTTGCAGGTACCTCACTTGTGTGATAAGTTGGATGACCTAAACCTTAACCAAGGGGTTCCAACTCATCCCTCTCCATAAGTCAATGAAGATAGTGAAGAAGAAAGCATTGAAGGGATTGACTCTTCTCCAACAACCAACATAATTCCACAAGAGGAATTGGTTTCAAATGCTGTTGCACAACCAACTCCACCCACTGATCTTGTCACACTTAGGGATCACCCCAGATCTCAAGTGATTGGAGACATATCAGCAGGTGTACAGACAAGGCATCAACTCAATCAAGATGTGTTGCATGCCTGTTTTCTCTCTCAGATTGAACCTCAATCCATTCATGATGCAGAACAAGATCCCCACTGGATCATTGAAATGCAGGAGGAATTAAATCAGTTTGAGAGATGTAGGGTTTGAGATTTGGTTCCAAGACCACAAAACTACCCTGTTATTGGAACCAAATGGGTATACAGAAATAAGCTTGATGCCCAAGGAATTATTGTGAGAAACAAGGCTAGACTTGTTGCTCAAGGCTACATGCAAGAGGAAGGAATAGATTATGATCAAACCTTTGCTCCTGTTGCAAGGTTAGAAGCCATAAGAATATTCCTAGCCTATGCAGCCTACAAGAAATTCAAGGTCTACCAAATGGATGTGAAGAGTGCATTCTTGAATGGAGTATTAAAAGAAGAGGTTTATGTTGAACAACCTCCATGTTTTGTCTCTCCAACCCATCCTTTGCATGTATTCAAGTTGCATAAAACCCTCTATGGTCTAAAGCAAGCTCCAAGAGCTTGGTATGAGAGCATAGCAAGTTTTTTATTAGAGCATAAATTCATTAGAGGCATATTAGATAAAACACTTTTCACTAGACATCATAAGGACCAAATCTTGTTAGTACAAATATATGTGGATGACATCATCTTTGGGTCTACTGATTCAAGATTGTGCAAGAGGTTTTCTGACCTCATGCATTCCAAATTTGAAATGAGTAGCATAGGTGAGCTTTCTTATTTCCTTAGTCTCCAAGTGAAACAGCTCCCTGATGACATCTTCATCTCCCAAGCTAAATATGCTAAAGAGCTTATCAAAAAGTTTGGGATGACTGATGCCTCAACAAAGAAGACACCTATGGCTACAAATGCTGTGATTGACTATGATGTATCAGGGAAATCTGTAGATCAGAAACTATATAGGGGCATTGTTGGGTCCCTACTATATCTCACAACTAGCAGACCTGATATCATGTTTGCCACATGCCTTTGTGCTAGGTTCCAGGTGAACCATAAAAAATCTCACCTTATTTTCCTAAAAAGAATTTTGAGATATATAAAGGGTTGTCCTAGTCTAGGCCTATGGTATCCCACAAAATCAGAATTTGAGTTAATTGGATACTCAGATGCTGATTTTACTGGATGCAGGGTGTAACGCCCCGAAACTCAAAAGAGCGACGAGAGGCATTTTGGGCCAAATTTGGAATTTGGCAGGGGGCACACGGCCTGGGACACGGGCGTGTCCTAGGGAGTGTCAGGCTCAAGTCGACGATTTGGCCGCGAGGTCGACGAAATTTGGAGTCGACGATCGTTGAGCAGCGAACACGGCCTGAGACACGGGCGTGTCTTAGGGCGTGTCGAGCTCGTGTCGACGATCGGCCCGGGGAGTCGACATTTTCGCTCGATGATGTGTCGAGACAGGGAACACGGCCTAGGATACGGGCGTGTCCAAGGCCGTGTTGGGTGGTCGACGAACTGCGCTCGACGAAGTGTCGAGACAGTGAACACGGCCTGGAGCCCAGGCGTGTTCGGGTTTGACACGGGCGTGTCAAATAGGACACGGGCGTGTCCAAGACCCGTGTGAGTCTCGGGTTGGTGTTGGTCCTGTGTTGATGGGAGAACACGCCCGGGAACACGGGCGTGTACTAGCTGACACGGGCGTGTCAGGTCGAACACATGCGTGTTAGATGCCCGTGCGTTTTTCGAGACGCGTCGATTTTGACGGCGAATGAGGGACACAGGCGTGTAGCAGGCCGTGTTCGGCCCAGGTTTTACTTTTCAGCTACGGATCGTAGCCATTCGTTTCCTTATTTTGGGATCCGACGGTTGGGGGTTGTTCCTACTGGGATATACCCGGGATTGGGCTTTTGAAACCCTCATTTCACTTGAGTGGTTCTCTTTCTAAGTCTAGAGAGAGGGGAGAGCAAAGGGGGAAGAAGAAGCCTAGATCCGGTCACCGTCGGAGCTTCGGAGCTCCAAATCGCGAACTGACTTCGGATCTACGGAGGCAAGGAGAGTGCGATGTCTTTCATCCGCTTACATTTCCATGGCGCCAAGGAAGAACGCTAGGGTAACGATTCTCTTTTTGAGCATGTGAAGCTCTACTTCTTTTGCATAGGGAAGCCCGCTCTCGTGAGTTTGCTGCGAGTTTGAGGCGTTCCTTCGGGTAGACATGAATAGTCCTCGTTGTGTACATGTAGAGTCCGTAATCGAAAATGGATATAGGCATGATGTGTGAAGCCTACCCGGACAAGTTGGTCTGGATCGGTGATGTTGCATTGCATAAATGACCGGAGAAGACTCCGTGCGAATGTTTGTTTTTCGGGTTTTCTACGAGGTAGATTGCAACAGAGAGCCTTGAGGATTAACTCCAAGGTGCACCCAGAAAACTGGGCGGACGCGTGGTTCTGCCATCATGGTGGCCTGAGAGCCAACCTGAACATAACTGGGTTATGTGATATGTATGGGAGATACGGGACTCGGGGAAGCTTGTCCCGCGCAGACGACTTAAGTTGACGTTGCCGTGTGAGCAACGGGTCAGGTGGAACCGTACCCGATCTATGTCTTTCGGTTAAAGAGACCTAAAGTTACTTGACACTTACCGTTGACATAGATGGAGGGTCTTAGGCAGTGGCCAGAAAGACCAGATTGCTCACGAGATATTGCCGTCCTGGGGGCGGTGGTGAGTCGACGGACTTTGACCGTGATCACCGAGACTGTGCCCTGAGAGCACGGCACGGGTGGCCGTGTGTGCCAACGCCTGTGATGCAATGTATTTATATACTGCTTGGTTGTGCTAATAAAGTGCAGGGAAGGAGCATCGCCCCCCCCCCCCCCCCGAATTGGGGGCGGGATCGTTATAATTTGGTCAGCATGGCTGACCGTTGCTTTGGTTTGCCACCGTTGCGGTGAATTGTGCTTGCAGGTGCTGCGGAGCCAAGCGGTAAATAGCGGGCTAAAGCCCAACTTGCTGAGCCGGCCCTCAAAGGACTAATTTTTGAGTGTTTTCTTTTATTCATGTATGGCCGGCCTGCGTGCCGAGGTCTGAAGACATGTAATTTGAGAAAAATAATTGTAAGGTCATAAGGCCAGTACTGTTGTATTTGTACTTCATTCCTTTTGGAGTATTAGTGGACATTCATGCTAGTGTTGAGTTCTTTATTGATGCAACAATTTTCATTGCTTCCGCTAAAATGCTCTGTGTAGGACGTTTTTATTGGTTGGATGGTTTCAATTGTGTAACCACCCGGTCTGTCTGTGGTATATGGCGCCGGGCCCCGGCCGGACCTACTGCTATATGCTATGCGACGGATAGGGGGTGTTACACAGGGTGGACAAAAAAGTACCTCAGGAACTTGTCAGTTCCTTGGTATGAGATTGGTGTCCTGGTTTTGTAAAAAACAATCATCTGTGTCAACCTCCACTGCTGAGGCAGAATACATTGCAGCTGGTAGCTGTTGCTCACAAATGCTGTAGATACAAAACCAATTACTAGACTATGGTCTCAACTTAAATAATTCAACTCTACTTTGTGATAACACAAGTGCTATAGCCATAACACAAAATCCAGTCCATCACAGTAAGACAAAGCATATAGACATTAGACATCATTTCATTAGAGAGTGTGTAGACAAAAATAAAATTAATTTTGTCTATATCTACACTGATTTACAAAGAGCTGATATATTCACCAAACTTCTGGATGAGAAAAATCATGTATTCTTTATGAATCAGTTTGGAATGATAAATGGAGAAGATTTAGTTTAAGTTCTGTCTGCACTCGACGAATTTTCCAAAGTTCGTCGAACCGGGGAAAGTTTGAGAGATCTTCGTTGAACAGAGGTCTCGACGAACTCTCTGTGAGTGAAACAATTTTCGTTGACTAGAGATCAACGAACTTGCTTGAGAAGATATTCGTCGAACGGTGCTCGACGAATTGTCTTCAATTCTTCAGGATGCGACCGACGAATTATTTACTTCTAAATCATTTCGTCGAACTCAGTTCGAAGAATCGTTTTTTGTTTTCGTGGAACAAAGTTTGTCGATTCATATTCTGGAAAACCTTATATCTAGGTTTTCTTTGACCTCCATCCCGCGCTTTCTGTTCTCTTGCACTTGATCGTCGTTTCTCTCTTTTGCAGGTGATTCCATTGCGATTCCAGCAGGAGCTCTAACCGCTATGAAGTTTGACACCGGGTTTGATGTCGACTTCGAATCATTCCAGCACTCGGATCCAATCTTTCTCTATATTCTGGAACTTCTGGAAGAACAAAATTTGAAGAACCTTATGACTACAAGGATAAAGTTGGCAGGAACAGAAATCAGAGAATGGGTCTATACTTCATCCACATCTGAAGACAATACTATGACAGGATCAATAGCGGGTAACACTGTTTCCTTAACTCCCGCAGTTTTAACTGAAATTTTTGGTTTGACAAATGGAGAAGAGGAATTAGAAATTGATTTTGAAGAGTTTGGGTTATGTTGGTGACAACCCAAATAAATTGTTGAAGAGACATTTGTCTGCAACATACAAGTTTCCGGCAGACATTGTTGGGAGTGTCTTGCTTGACAATCATACTGCCCATGACTACATCACACGACATCAGTTCTTGGTCATGTGTGCAGTGATAAATAAGAAGCAAGTGGATTGGGCTCAGATCCTCTTTGATCTGATAAAGAAAAAAATAACAAGAAAAAAGTGTGTTTTGGAAGGATCCTAGGGATATTCCTAAAGGAGAAGCTGTTGAATCCATGGTCTCCCAGACCATATTCATTAATGCCAGCAAAAGGCTTACATGTGCCTTGTTTGGCAGGTGGGAGAGGACCATACCTAAGACATCCAAGGCTTCTACCTCTTCCACCCCAGCTTCTGAAGGCACCAGAGCTGTTAAAGCCACTTCCCACCCTACTGAAGAGATTCATCCAACACCACCATCTCTTTAAGCCCACCTTCCAACAACACAAATCCATCCCTCTTCCACACCTCCATCATCCCCTACTCAACATCCTACTCCACCAGAATCTCCACATGTTTCACCAGCACCAACTCCTCCATCATCTCCACTTCCTCCTCATTTATCCTCCATACCATTTTTCAACATACCTCCATCACCTCCCAATTACCCTTTTCCTCCAACCACCCACATGGAAGATGCCACCCATCCATCCCCATCAACATCTACCATCCCTCAACATGCATCCCCTCCAGATGTTCACATACCAGATGCTCCACTTCCTATCCCTCTCATAATTCCAACTTCTACATCTTCTGCAACACCATCTACCACTCCACCATTGCACACCTCAACAATTGCTTCTCTCATTGCCCTCCTCACTCCCCTTCTCAAAACACTAATAGCAGAGGCCATTACACCTCTTGCTACTTCAATTACTACCATATTTGCACAGATCACTGCCCTCACTACTGCCCCATCTTCAGTCAGGGGCATGGCTTCAGGTTTTACTGAAACCATGCATGGGGAGATGTCTGATGATGAAGCTACAACAGTTCCAGCAGTAGCAGCTCCAGCGGCAGAGGCAGCAATAATAATAACAGATTGTACAGAGTATATTGACACAAATGATATTAATTTTATTAATTTTATTGATACTGACATGGACTTGGAAGAGTCAGTCTTTGAGAAAATAACTGGTGGTGATTTCATCATTAATCACACAGTTGATTTAGAGAATTTATTGAAGAATTTTGAATTTGCAGTTTTGAGATGTCTTACAGCAGAATATACTACTAAGCCATCCTTGGCTATTGTACCATATACATCTCCAGTAAGTCCACAAGTTGCAAAACAACTTAGTGATAGTTTTGCTGTTCTTGAGCCCATAGTTATTCCAGTTCCTCCAGCAATTTCTTCTGCTCCTAGTTATGTCATGGATGACTCTCCCTTTCCAGATCTGGATGATGTGATCTTGGCTGACATTCAACAAGAAGAAAAGGCAGCTGCTGAAAGTACTATTAGAGTTGATGACACTCCAACTTCTTCTATGTCTTCTCTTCTAGCTCCTATTGATATTCCTGCTCAAGCTCCTTCTCAACCTGATAAGCCTATCATTTCTGCTGAGGCACTGAAGACTCTGAATGCTTTATATGATAATCCTCAAAGATCTGATGATGAGGATAGTGATGATGAGGATGATGATGATGAATCTAATAATGAACCAAAGAGGAAGCCAGTATCCAAGAAAAGAAAAGCTCCTCCTCCTCCTACTCCTAAGCCTAATCCAAACAATGACACTCCTTATTAAATTCTTCAAAAGATAACACCATATAAAGGGATGCCAGCTTGGATGTGGTTGTCCAAGAATCAGTAGAAGGAGAGGAAGAAAAGCAGAAGATACTCTCCTCGTCCAGTTCAAAGATACAAAAAAGATCCACCTCCTCCTCCTCCACCAGGAGCCTCTGGATTAGCATCTCAAAGATCTCCTTCTATTATCCAGACCTATCAAAGGCAAGACAGATCTTCAAATCCTCCTCCAACTGGATCATTTGATAAGCATTCATCCTCTTAAAGGTCTATTACTTCAGGAAAGTCAAAAGAAAAGTTTAGTGAAGTCCCACCTCCTAGGTCTTTATACTCCAATCAGAAACAACAACATATAGTGTCTACAAATTTCCAAGACCAATCTACTCAGTTCAGAATCTATTCTCTAAAATCAGACTAGGTAGCAAATTCAGAGAGACCTCCTTCTCATCCTCTTGATCCTGAGCTTGACCCTAACTTCAGAATGGCAAGGTTTAATGAATCAGTTGGGCTCTCTCAAATGAATAAAGCCAGGAAAGAAGGTCAAGACCCCTCTAATTTCACTACTATGTCATCATATAGAGAGAAAGAACTTAACAAATTGCAGGTCAGCAAGAAAGTATTTAATCCATCAGAGTATATGTCTCTTCATCCTGAAGCAGTTGTCCTCAGGGCCACATCTCTGAAGATTATAGGGGATGCTGACATGACCATGACCAATATGCAAGCTTCAGATCCCAACAGATAAATAATATTTACAAAGCCAGGAGACAAGAGCAAGGATGCAATGTCAAAGGAAAAGAAGCAGAAGAAGTGATTTTGAACTATATTTATCTTTCTGCATTATTTATAGCTGTTTTATATTTTCCGAACAAAGCTCATGTATATATATATATCTGTTGCATGTGTTATCTATCTCTGCCAGATATATGCTTTTTCTGCTTTGTTTATTTTCAGTATAAGTCTGAGTCTGTGGTTAGTAACCTCACCCAAATAGGGGGAGATTGTTGGATCCCGAGTTTGATTTGGGTTAGGTTCACTAACTTAGGATCATGTGACCCATAATGTATAACCAGGGTCATAGTCGTGTCCTAGAGTCTAGGCAAAGTCCTTAGAGTCAACATCACATGAACCAGCTGTCAACAAGACTGCCAGAGACTCAAGACTTAGAATAATTCAAGACTCTGTAAAGTGAGTTCGACGTTCGTCGAACTCAGATCGACGATAATCGTGCTCAACTCGACGATCTCAGAGTAAATTCTCTGAGCTGAGCTTAACGAACTTGGTACTCAGGTCGACAAAAACTTGGACACTACAACAACACTTCAAGTTCAAAAAAACATCAAGATATTTTAAGTCATTAGTACCAGACTTTGGTCGACGAACTTAGTTCTCAGCTCGACGAACTCTATTCTTTGGTCGACGAATCATTGGACTACTACAACATTCTGTCAAGACTATGTTCTCTAGTCTCAGGTCGACGAACCCAGTTCTCTGGTCAACGAATTCTGGACTCTGTACTTCAACACTTTCCTTCAAAAATTATTCTAAGTTCAGACTGAACTCTAGTCGAGGAACACATTTACCAGCTCGACGAACTTCAGACACAGAATAGGCAAAGTTCAGAAGAGACATCAGTTTAGTTTCCAGCTCGACGATCATGGTACTCAGCTCGACGAACAGAAGCCGTCTGGTCGACGAACACAACATCTCACCTTGACGAACTGTGGACTCAGTTCGACGATTTCTGTCATCTGTTCGACGATTCCAGACTAAGTCATTTCCATCCCTGTCCCCATGATTACTGCAATAATTCCCGAGTAATCAATGCTCTAACATTCTCTGAATATAACCGTTAGAGGAGCATTGATTAGGATATTCTCCAGGATTATTGCTTGCCATTTTTCCACGGGACAGATGAGGAAATTATTCAATGCTGCTTATTCTCTAGGCCGTCAGTATTGAATGTAGAAGGAATTCAAAATTCGAAAGACCAATTTCCTCAGGAAATATAAAAAGAGATTTTTCTCTCTTTCCTGACAGTACAACATACAGATAGAAAAAAGTCAGAAACACATACAGAGAGAAGAATACTGAATCAGACAAGACAAATACAACCTGTCTGCTCTCAGTTTGACACAAGAATTCTGATACTGAAGAAGAAGAACAATCATTCAAAAATCAAGAGTCTTCATTCTTCAAACTCTCCAGGACACTTCACAGGACAACAAATCTTCCATCTGTCAAAGAAGTTCCCGAATATCTCTCTGATCAAGGCTGAAAGCTTGAAGGCCTATCACCCTGTGCAAAGCTCCAGTTCTCCTGAACTCTTCTACATCTCAGGGGGAGCTTTGACAACATCACTGAATCCACATAGTCTTCTCATTGTGATTGAGAAAAGAAGACTTTCATCACTCTCTTATCCCCACCTCTGTAAAGGGTTGTCATCTTCCTTCAAAAGTGATTCCTGGTTATAAGTCACCTGATCAAAAGACTTGAGAGTTTGATTTTTGAGCACCTGATCAAAAGCTCATTGGTGTCAGGCACCTGATCAAAAACCTGAGTGGATTTCTACCAGGGTGGTAGAAGAGTGGATGTACCCAGGTTGGGGAACCACTATAAAATTTCTTGTGTCGTCTGATTGCCCCTTTTCTTTTTGTTCTTGCTGTGCTTGTGTTTTTAGGACTGCTGTGTGATTATTTACTTTAGTTTAATTCTGCACATTTTAATTACAGCAGAAGCTGTAATAGTTTTATAAGGACCTACAAATACTCTATTCACCCCCTCTAGAGTATATTAGATCTACCACATCACTTTCAAAAGGCCGGAGTATCCTTTGCGCAGATCCGAACACTCTGTAAGGTAAAGGCCGAAGTCTCCTTTGCAGTGATCCGAACACTTTGTAATGTAAAGACCGGAGTCTCGTTTGCGGAGATCTGAACACTTTGTAAAATAAAGTCTGGAGTCTCCTTTACCGAGATCCGAACACTCTGTAAAGAGAATCATACAACATCCAATTATATTGAAAATGATACTTTTTGTTTGTGTCCGTAAGAAAAAATAAATTTGATAGGCTTCTTGGTCGCTCCACCAGCGGACAACAAATCTTTTATTGGAACGGCCTGGTTGGGAATTGCCCCCATGTTGGTTCACTCAGTCTTATCCAATTTGGGGCTACTATGTTGCAGAAATTCTTCGAGGAACCCCTGGCTGATGATTCTTTCGATCTCTGCCTTTAGTCGCGAACAATCTTCCGTCCTATGCCCGTGTCCTTGGTGGTAGTCGCAGTATTTAGACTGGTCCCCAGAGTTTGGAGTGAGAGCCCTTGGACTCTGGAGAGAGGGATGATCCTGCTTGGTGAGAAACACCTCCATTCGCGAAGCACTAAGGGGAGTGAAGGCTTGTTGGCGGTTTTGCCCCCCAGCTCGCCAGGAATTATCGCGACGTAAGTCGTTCTTTAGCAGTGGTGTTATCTCCCGCTCTCGCTGTCTTTTTGAGTTGCTAGAGGTGTGCTTCAACTGCATCGTCAGCTGCAATCTGAGCATCGATCTGACAAATGAGATCGGGATAGGTGAGCACAGTCTCCCGAACTAGTGTGGAGTGGAAGCCACTCGTGCGGAGCCCTTCAAGAAGAAACCCACGTAGGAGATTCAGGTTTATCCCAGGGATTTATCGTGCCTCAGTGGTGAAATGACATAAGAAGTCTTTAAGGGTTTCCCCTTCGCTTTGACAGATCCCAAACATGTTGGATGGATCTTTGAATATGCGACGACTATCAATGAACTGGTCTGTGAATTCTTGTGTTAGTTCTGCAAAATCTTTGATTTCTACCTCCTTCAGGGATAGGAACCAGGTGCAAGCTTGGCCTTTTATGGTTGCCAGGAATGCTTGATACAACAGAGGATCAGGAGAACTGCAGAGTTGCATCATGATCGCTAAGTGTTTGACGTGCTTTGATGGATCGTCTGTTTCGTCGTACATCTCGATCTTTGGGAGCTTGAAGCCTGGTGAGATTGGATGTGTCGAGATCTCATGCGCGAATGACAAGCGATGATGGAGAGGGATGGGGGCTGAAGCGGCACGCTGCCTGGCTTGTTCGCGCTCTTCGGCGATTATGACACAAACTTCTTCATATGTCAGCCTACCATCGAGGCCTGCTGCTTCAGGGCGGTTGTAGTGATACTGAGCTTCAGGTCCTCTATAAGGACGGGCTCCGCAGCCTTGAATATCCGTGCTGGGGAGTACTTCTTCAGGCATGTTGTCGAGCAAGGGAATAAGAACTGGATCAATGTGGCCCTAGGGACCTTTCTGTCGGTTGTGCGGGTGGCTTTTCCTGCCATGCTTTCTATTCACAAGTACCGCTGTCCTGTGGGTACTATCTTCTAGAAATACTGGGAACCATGTTCCCATAGACGACACAAAACTGTTATGGATTGCTCGAGGCTCTGGTAGACTGGACTAAATTGAACTGTCTTAGCCCGAGAGCGGTCGAGCGCGCAATCAGTTACAAGAAAAGATGACAAGACAATTTTTTTAACGTGGAAAACCCTTCAACCGGGTGAAAAACCACGCGGCTGGATCTGTGCCGGCCAAACCTCTACTATTTGTTGAGTGTTGTAGAGTGTTTCTTTTAAGCACTCGAGGGCGGCAGACCGCCTCTCGTTACAATTTGAGAGAGAGAGAGAGAGAGCTGTGCTCAGAGGGTGACATGCCACCCCTCACAGAGCTATAACTGTTTCCCACTGCAATTAGGAGCTTCGTGCTTGTGGAGGCTTTGTGGTCTTTGACTTTAGCTTGAAGGCGGGTGCAACATTTTGCATTTTGACGTCAGGGGCTTGGAAGCTCGGACGGCGCTCTTTGCGCGCCTTATCCCCCGTGGTTTGTCTCCTGTTGCGCTCAGTGGAGTCTGGAGTGGCATTCTGCGCGTCGGGCTGCAGCTGAGCGGTCTTTGGCGGGCTCTGAAGTTATTCTTAAAAACTGCTATTAATGCGGGGCACACGAACTTTGGATGCTATGACGGGCTTGGTCTACTGACACTGAGGAGACTAGGTGGCCCCGACGAAGCATGCAGAGGTGTGCTTAGACGATCTTGACGATGGGGCACGTGGATGCGCACTTGGTTGGTCTTGATGACGGAGCGTGCAGAGGCGCATTTGGTAGAGGAAAGCGCGCGGAGCGCTCGCTAGCGGATAGTGCGCGAAGCTCTTGCTGGCGGAGAGCATGTGGAGCTCTTGCTGACGGAGAGCACGCGGGGCGCTTGCTGGCGGAGAGCGCGCATGGTGCTTGCTGGCGGAGAGCGCGCATGGCGCTTGCTGGCGTTGAGCACGCAGGGCGCTTGCTGTCGGAGAGCGCGCGAGGCGCTTGCTGGAGGAGGGCGCGCGGGGCGCTTGCTGGAGGTGAGCGCGCGGGGCGCTTGCTGGAGGAGAACGCGCGGGGCCTAAGTGTTTATCTTATGATCATAGCATCATTCACTTTCATATTTCCAAGTATAATCTAAAAGTTAATTAGGGAGTATTTATGTAGGAGTTGCTTACTGAGAATGTATCTAGAGATTACACTAGAAGTTATCTCTATATTGGGCCACAATTGTGTTGGTGAGTTTGGGATTATGTCATAAGAATTACCTACGGAGCTACCTCTTAGAAGTGATAAGCACTAATGGGAAATTATGTCTTTGCGAATTTGGAATCATGCCAACATGATTAGGTCATGATGGTCTTAGTGTGAAGCCAGGGGCTTTGCCTTGCTAACTTTGAGACTAGTCTTTAGTGTTACCCGGTTATGTATCCTGTTATGTGATGCTAATATTTAGGGCATCAATGTGAGTCACACCAGCACCCTCCCACTTGGTTAATTCCATAGTACCTATGGTTGTCCTTCAGGAAGACATGAAGTTGGGGGAAGAATCTAGGTGTTGCCGTGAGTGGCTTAGTGGTGTGTTTGATGAAGGTGAGGCTAGGACTTGTGTTTTAAACCGGTTAGAGGTTTTGTAGCTCACCACTTCCTTGAGATGTAGTGAGGTGTTTCTAACCACTGATTGTGTGCATGGGTTTGATGTGGTGGGTCTTGTTGAATCTTTCGAACAAAGCACCGTTCTAGGGAGTTTAGTGGCAGGCTCATAGATCTGAGGGGTGTGTAGTATTGTGCGCCAACCTAGGGTGTCTCTAGGGTTGGATCCTCATTAGATTCCCCCTTTAGATACATCTGATGAGTATTTCACTGGAAGGTTAGATGTTACTTCGACATAGTACGATTAGTAGCTGTACACATGGGGCCTAAATTTGAATCAAAACTAGAGAAAATATTATTTTTGCTATGAGAGTAAAAGTCTAGACCAACATATGAGACATATTTTGAACGTACAGGGTGGTGTTCAATTATGAATTACAATTAAACATGCTCGGACGAGAACATTACCCGAACAGTGATCTCCTGAAAAATTCTCATATACAACCTGAGAAAAAAAGATAAATCTACGAGTTCAACTTAGTTATGGGTTGGCAGCGAAAAACACTTTACATATTATGGGTTGGTGACTAAAATGAAATTGATCAAGTTTATAAAGCCTCTTACAAGTGTGAAAAAATAACACCTCCAATTTCGAATATCTCTCTCTCTCTAATATATATATATTAGAAATAATTAAATTTGATGAATAAAAATTCTGAAACAAGTTCAAAAAGTATATAATTGGTCCAGAACAGAACACAAGCTGCTGTTTACAAATTTACAAATACCATCCCAATAGAAAATATCTAACATCTTGCAGGATAGATGGAGTGCAATAATTGGCAATGGGCAACAAACACTGCACATCAGTATAACTAAACTAGCATAAATCCCTCAACAGAAGTTGAGCATTCTGATACCAAGGCACCTAAAACATACACCAAAAGCATTCCTATGAATACATTTTGGATAAACCTTGATTTTATTAGTCAAATATAGATGAGAACTGAAGGCCGGGCAACTTTCTTCGACGTTTATTCAGACCGCTGCAGCTGGATCTTCGTCAAAGCTGCCTTCGATATGAATGTGTACAGATATCTAGTGCTTTGATGCACAAAATAGTTCTGTTAAGCTGACTGCAAAAATTCGATATTGTCGTCCGCTTCTTTGCCTTTGCATTTAGTAAGAAAATTGAGCTGCTGTTTCAAATGCAAGACCTGCAACCAGAGATGGTACTTTAGAATACTGGTGATTAAGAGCAAAATCAGCTATTCTTCTTATATAAATTGCTGGAATATATAATCAACTGGTTATAGGCGGACAGGCGCAAGTCAACACGAGTTTTAGGATTGGAATTATGGCTCCGTTTGGGGGGGACTTATTTTCACCGGTCAAGCGGTTATGACCGCATGAACCGGACCTTAATTCGTAACCGCTTGACCGGTGAAAATAAGTCCCCCCAAACGGAGCCTATATCTCAGCGAACCTCATGTGTGGGGTCTTAGCTTCTAACATTTGAACTTTTTCTTTAATTAACTGAAATTTGAGTCGGCTACTGGTTCATGTCTGCTCAGTTATTGTTCTAGAACCAATGTAGCTAACCTAAAACCAAATTGTTAAATGTGAATGGATCAAAGATCTATAAAAAGTAGACAAGATAATATGAGTTTCCTGAGGTGGGAATATATTCTCAACATATATAATATTATTCACCGCTGGTTTCTCGGGCATAGCAGAAGTATTAACAATAGAAGGAGTTCTCGAGAATGTTAGGTGCGAAAGAGGGTGAGTCATCTTAAAATCAATACGAGACATGCCGATGTGAATGTTATATTACAACTGACAAACCAATTGAAAAGAAAAGAATGTCGTGTGGATTTGGTCAAGAAAAGAAACAGAAAACAATGAAATTTTAGTAATTGTGAATAACAGCAACTATTTATATTTAGTTATATATTGAAAATTATAGCTTGCTCAGTATCTGTTTCGATTTTTCATGTTCACGCTCTGGAAGGTCGCAATACAACCTAATTTGGATATGAAGAATTTGTACTAATTCAGAGGATCCCTATTTGACAACCTTCTTTCTCTCCCTTCCAAATTCAGCAAATCACCAGGCAAGGGAGGAGGCCCCATTGGGAAACAACAAGTACCAGATTCCCAACATTGATATGGTGGCTTCTCATAAGAATAATGGATTTCTATATTCACAATTGAAACAATGATACATATGATGTACAAGGAAGGGTGATCCTGACACCCGAGGTGATTCCAATCATGAAAATACAATGGAACCAAGGCTCGTTTTTTGAGTAATCAACAACCTTTCTTTTATTTAACTTCTAGTATTATTAAGATTCTTTTATCTTCATCAGACTTTCATTATCTTTGTAACAACTCCTTCAGAACTACATAATATAAAACGGATCCGGTCGAAATCTAAAAATACATTATACAGAGGGAATGTGAAATTACAATTCCTCATATAATCTTTTCAATTCCTACCATACATTTTTATAATAAATTCCCGGACAAACTCATCCTAGGCTACAATCGCCACACGTCTAGCTGCAAATTTTCCTCGCATCAAATTATTCCACCAATGCTTAGCTTCTCCCTCCAACAAAAAGGTAGCCAGCTCCACCTTATGCTTTGATGGACATCGCATCACCTCATAAACGGTCTCGATTCGCAAAATCCAATCCTCAGTCGCTATCGAAGAAACGCTACCATGAAAAGTTGGCGGCTTCAAATAAAGAAATTGCCTTAATTCAGTATCAATCAAGCGAGGTTGTTGCGGTACTACAGATGTTGTAGCTGGCACAACTGGTGGCACTGCAAGTGGTGTGCCACAGAACAATCTGAGTACTTCAGCGATGGTTTGAGCTATGTTCACAATCTGAAGTGCGGTTCTATTACCATTATTTCTCTTTTGACGTAGCTTCTTTGGCGCCCTTAGGATCATCTAGAGCTGCTCAAATTCTATGGCTCGAATACACTTGGAATGATCCCGAGTACAAGACAATCTCAAGTTATGCTATGTTCGTCATCCGAATACTCTTTGCATCACACGCATTGTGAAAAACCAAGCTCTAATACCACTTAATTGTAACGATGCAAAGTCCGCCATATTTAATTTCTTTCTTCTGAGCGATTTTTACAATTAAATAACACAACAATTATAATATATAATACAAGAGAGGTACCAAGAGAACATAAGATAACTTTTCCATTCATTAAGCCATAAGATACATCAGGTCAAAAAATTCTAACACGTGTTTGAATCACATCCTCTTTTAGCTTCCTTTCTGCCTCCACAGGTACCTCCTATCGGGGCTTGGTATGCTGACGGTCTGACCCTAAAAAGAGAAATCACCAACCAGATAGTTTAAGAAACTAAGTGAGTTCCTTATCCGTTCAACCATATTACAAACAAACACAAAGAGTTAGTATAAATATGCAGTTATATATATATATATATATACACAAACACACGTGTAGTAGAAAAAGTGGAACAGTATAAGTACAGCAGCACTGAACTGGTACAAAAGAAGATAACTATTTCATGTATCACGTTCATTATTTCTTTTATTATTCTTCATTTCTATATTCAATTCTTTTCATTTTTATATTAAATTCAGAGTATTCTTATCATATCTCATTCTTCTAAAATGCTGAGGATTATTCTCAAATTTATTTGTCATTTGCGCCCATCAAATTCATGTCATATCTAGGTCTATTGAACACACTTCAGGCTTCCACGCCTCCTTGATTAGATAATTGTATTCCAATTCAGGGTCATAGAACACACACCCTTTCTTGGAATCATCGAATTCTGTAGGAGTTCTACGCCCACCGCCGAATATCGCACCCACTGTGAGACTGCCCCTTAGTATTTCTATGCATCGACGCACACTCAATTTCTTAATCATTTCATATTCAATTTTCAAAATATAGGAAAAACTTATATAAATTTTCCTCAAAGTTTTCATCGCTTGCTAATCCATGTTTAGCGTTCAAGTGATTTCATATTTTCAGTGATTTCAAATCTTCAAATTTCTTCAATTATATTCAATTTATATTCAGTGTACATGCAAGGAAGTAGCTCAGAGTAAAATAATTCTACATGTTCATAATTAAAAATACTTCAAATATAGGTAGTCAAAACAGTAAGGACTCACCACAACTTTTCCTTTGCCCTTGTCCTTCAAAGGGTTCTCGTCGCTATAGCCAGACGCCATCCTCTGCAGTATCAATGGAATCATTTACTTTAGGGCAACACCGTTAAATAGCTACGAGTAGACTCCTAAGACGACCACAACTACGACCCATTAGGAGCTGCATAAGGTCGGAAAGGCTTGGGTGACTCGAAGAAAACGTCAAAAATAAAATTTCTACCACTACGGGACTAAAAATTCAATCATTTATAAAATCAGTATTCAACTACTAGATGTAACCAATAAAATCCAACAAGGGAAGCCAATAAGATCCAACGCCAACAAGGGCCTCTCTAATAGGAGACAACAAAATCTGAAACAACCGGCCAACAAACAACATCCATCAACCTTCCCCATCAAAATGCAAAGCAACAAAATCAGCTCACAAACATATGTGCAAAATCAGCCCACATATAAAATAGAAATTATAAGAGAAGGTGGGGGAAGGAGAAGTAGAGGGAGAGTGTCAAATTTCCAATTAAAAAAACCCTAGCTGGCCATTAATAAGAAAATCCTCAATTGGAAATCAGAACCAAAAGTCCCTCCTCAGGAACCAAGCAGCCGGTCATAATTAAACTGTTCTATTTCAAAAGGTGGGGAGAGAAGTAGATGGATAGTGAAAGAGAGAAAACCCTCATTATAATTCACCCACTAACCACAAAAACATCACAGCAGCAGGTTAATAGCAGTGCCCAAATTAGGAATCAAGGCAAAATCAACAGCCATCATATATTCAAATCTCCCGAATAGGAGAAGAGGGATGTAGATTCATTAGTTCACTCATCACCTATATAAATCATTAAAATCCCTCAAATAAGGAACCAATAAAGCTACAGCCAGCCACTGGAAATCAGCAATTAACAAGAAGAGAGCGAGGATGGAGGAGCTCACAATGGAGATGTCTCAGTCAAAAGGTGCCGGTCACACAGCTGCACCGCAGGAGAACAGCAGCAGAGGCACAAGAAAAAGGCAGCAGCAGGTCCTCCGACACTGACTACACGAGGAGGAGGGATCGTACATGAGGAAGAGGAGTTGCAGCCAGCCCTAACTTCTAGCCCGTCATAAGCTCTAGGCGGCGAGAAAAGGATAGATATCGGGAAAAAGAGCCCATCCAGATAAATATACAGCCACCGCCTCTCCTCTATTCCTTCTTTTAGCTTAATTAAACCAATTTAACAGCTTACTAAAATCAATTCAGCAGCTTAATTAAAACCAATTCAGCCAAGTGACATATTATTAAGATGTACATAAAGAAACTAGCCAGTCCACTAGAGCCCTCAAATCAGCCATCACATGACTCCAATTCAGTCAACTACTTGGCTACAACACCAAGGCTTAAAAATCAAGCAATGCCGATTCAACTTTGATATGATTAAAAATATATATATAAAATAAATACGAACGATCGTCACAAAATCTTCGGAAACATTCAAACTTCAAAAGTAAAGGCGCGACATCGAATCAACATTAAATTATCTTTTTCATCATCGGGGAAATAATGTATTTTTTTTTCTTATATATTAAAATATGTTATCATATTTGACACATAAATTTGGTTTCGGATCTTACACTTCGTACCATTGTCTCATAAAAAATCGATCTTTGTCATTCCAATCCAATGAACCCCGCTTCAACCTGTTGTGATTTGTCATTCCTTCTTGCAAAGAAGGGGAGAGCCACTGAACCTCCAAACAGATAGTCTCCTCATTCTCTTGCACCAGCCGACATCCTTTAGTGAGCCCTCCTAACCAAGGATTCCTATTTATTCCCCGGAGATTGATGAAGATGATCCAGTCTTCTTATTGTTTGACAATGGCTTCACATCAGGACATCACTATAAGAGAATGTTTCAGCGAGAGATAAAATAAACAAAATGATGTGCGTTAGAATTTTATTATGCAATTAGACTTTATTTATGCAACTAGTAATTTTATTTTAGTTTGGGTGTTTTATTATAATGTATCCGCCTGCTTGGACTTTTTTGTAAATTTGTTGTGCTAGTTGCGAGGCGTAAGCGCTAGAATGAATGCAAGATTAAACCTTTTAACAATATTTTGTTTCTCTCCTATCAAGCACCCTCGGTGGGTAGCCGAGAATTCGTGGCTTGGTTTTATCCTCTCATCATCATCCCCACTCCATTTAGAATTTCAGCACCCTCATTACAATCTCACAATGAACAGACGGTCTCTTCCTTCTCTTGCACCACCGACGTACTTCAGTGAAGCACTACTAACCAAGGATTTCTATTTATTCCCCGGAGTGAAGATGATCTAGTCTTCTTATTGTTTGTCAATGGCTTTACATCAGGACATCACTCAAGAGAATGTTTTAGCGAGAGATAAAATAAACAAAATGATGATTTAACAGTCAGATTCTCCGTTCATGTTTGCGGCAAGGATGGGTTAATATTATGGTCACTTAGTCTTGTTACGAGTGCGTTAGAATTTTATCACGCAATCAGACGTTATTTATGCAGAGAGTTATTTTATTTTAGTTTGGGTGTTTATTATAATGTATCCGCCTGTTTGGACTTCTTTGTAAATCTGTTGTGTCGTTTGCAAGGCCTAAGCGCCAGAATGGATGCTAGTATGATTAAACCCTTTAACGACATTTCAGTGCTCTCTCCTATCAAGCACCCTTGGTGGGCAGCTGAGAGTTCCTGGCTTGATTGTATCCTGTTATCATCATCCCCACTCCATCTAAGATTTCAACACCCCATTACAATCTCACATTGTAACAAAAATTGCTAATTTTTAAGGTGTTTTCTGGAACAATCATAACGTCATAAGTTGAACCGGAAAAGAGAATTAGGTTGTCAAAAAAAGACCTTACACACATTGTCGAACCCAAAAACCACAGTTCAAAGAAAGGAGTTCGGACTGATGGGGCAACTTGCACGTATTTCTCCCAAGTTAAGAACACTTGGCCGGTCGCTTGGAATTAAGAAACAGACCCCTGAGCTGCAGCGAGGAGGTCCCACCAGACACCCAAAAGATCAATGAGAGCTTCCCCTCCCTAGTCATTGCTGAGCTAAGGGCACCTTGGAGTGCACTGAGGAGCAGCAGGCTGTCTACCCGAAAATCACGGCTAACAATATGACAGTTCTAGCCAACCAGGATCAACCAGAGGAGAGAGAAACAAAAAAAAGTCCTCTCCAAAGGTGCCCTTGGAGTCTATTTATAGTTTTATGAAACCGGTCTGCAAATAACGGAATCCCGCCTTTTGGATTTACTAACCACAACCCAAATTGGTCTGCCAACAACGAAACTCCGCTGTTTGAAGCTGCTAATGACATGCCACGATGAAATCCCTAGCAGAACAACCATGCGAGTCGATTCCCTGCTCACCCGAAGATGGCGAGTGTCTGGTGGGGCTGACACTCGCCCCTCGCCTTGAGCCTGAGGCGAGTGCGGGCTGGGCTGGGTCCCACCACTCGCCTGGAGCAAGTGCTGGCTGAGCTGCCCCACTCGCCCTCACTGACTTACGGGACTCGCCCTGGACGAGTTGGGAGGAAATGTCCTCCACTCGCCTTGCCAGCTCACCCGAACCTCACTTGTCTTTCTGTCTTGGCCTCTTCTGAGAGTCTCCACTCGACAAAAATACGGGTTTGTACACAATCCCCGCTCTTTGCGAGATTGCCTCAAGCTCAAAAAGAAAAGTCCAACCCCAAGTAATTGGCGAATGGTATCTGAAGTAGAGGGAATCTTCCAGTGGACCCCTCAATGTGCTATATATAGATGACGCATCAGAGGGGCAGGGGAGGACTTTGCAAGCTCATCATCTCCCTCTTTCTTTGTTCACTCCTGACTTTCCTTCTTCCCTTACACGATGCCTCTGTCGACGCAGCTCCAAGACCGACTCGCTGCTGTGCGGGAGAAGAATAAGTCCTCCGCAACTGGACTTCTGTCCTTTGTTTCTAGTAAGTCCTCAGGCTCGCCATCCCAACGAATGAAAAAGGAGAAGAAGGTCAAGCTTGACCTGACCGGATGCGCGTCCCCTTCTCTTAACCCGGCGACACCAAAGTTCGACCTTGGGCTCACCCCTTCCGATGAGCGCCAGGTTCTTGCAATCTTATTCTAACCGTGACTTCGCATACCAAGCTTCTGACTGATCTCTGTACTCGCAGAAAGATTCCTCCCAAGAGAAAAATGTCGGGGGCGTTCTGATTGATGCCGACACACCGATTCTTGGCGAGATGAGTCACCATGTGGTCCCAGACACTCGTACTCAGGCGGGTGGGAGTCCTTGTGTCAATCCTGGGAGCCTTCCCCAAGTTCCAGGTTAGTCACCTGCCGTCGTTCTGCTGATCCTTCTCGCTTGTCATTTTTACTGATCTCGCGCTACTTGCTACAACTCCTACCTTCGGGACTACAGGCTTGACCCAAACGAGGTCGCCGGTTCACGAGTCCATACATGGCCTCGCACCTGTCTCGACTGGTCTGGAGAAAGATTCCCTTGGCATCTCCGTCCCGGCCTCTGCTCAGCTTCAAGACCAGACTCCTTTTCGCCCAGGTCTCAGGAAGTCACTCACACTTCCTCTTAGCAACCCCTTCCAAGGACGACCGAGCTCATTCTGCCAGCGCCCGAGGAAATAGTTCGACATCTCGCACAGCTAGTTAAGGCACTCGCTCTCTTCTCATCATTGTGCTGGTTAAACACTCGCGAGTCTAGTTTCTACAGAGACAAGAAACCTCAGCGGCCAAAGATTCGTATGACACAGGAGCCTACTCACCACCTCCATCCCCCAACATGATTGAGGACTTTCTCGGCGACCCGAGTAACCCTACCGAGATGAAGATATGCATGGCCGGCGTTCTCCGGAAGTACGAGCTTATGCTGCTCGAGATGAAGGTGGGAAGGGCTATCACCGAGGTGGCGGCTAAGAAAAGATTACGCGCACTAGAGAAAGATTATACACTGCTAGCTGACGAGGTGCGACGAGGAGCAGATGGCGAGGCGACATCTCTGACGACACATATTGAGAGAATCGATAAATACATGGGCTACGTTCAACTGGAGCTCGCCGTCCATGAGTACAACAACCCTCGTCGACCTCTAGGGGCAGGGACGCGAGGCCGGGGAAGATGGAAATGACTCCAGTTTTGAGCCTACCGACACTCGCTACGCCCACTCCCTTTCTTTTTCTTTTTTGCTGTCTTTGTCTCTTCTTATTAACTGCAGCACCAGACTCTATTATTTTAATTTGAACATGTTTGGAATGTTATAATAATTCCAGCTCGTCTGGCGAGTGCTATTGATTTTATCTATGCGTGGCACGCGATTTCCCGCGCGATAGGCTTAGTCTCGCGCGAGTGTGATGCTCTAAATATCCTGCTAATCTTCTCTTGAGGCGGAACGTCGACACGCTGCTCCCGGGAGAAGGTATTGCCATGTTCCTTCTCCTTTGGGTCTCTCTCCCCTGTTGCCCCTCCCCCCTTTTACTAAACTTTTTTGTTGTGTCGATGCAGGGGAAATACTTCTCCCATTGAATCCCCCAGATGCGAGTGCCTGAACACCAACTTCTCAACTCGATCACGCAAAGGAAGCCGCAACGGCGTGAAGCAGCGTGGCGGGGGAATCCGCCTCCCTCAAGGGCAAGAGAGAGCTGCAACCGTCGATCCCGCCCCTGCCTCGGACCCGCCCAAGAAGCAGAAGAAAACGACGATGAGTAAGGGGAAGCGAATCGAGAAGGCTCCTCAGGAGGAGGGTCAAGTCGCGGGTGACGTCCCAGGGACCTCTGCCGGGTTGGGGGAGGGGCTCGCGAGGAGGGGAAGCCTGACTCGCATCCCAACTTCGTCCCAGGACAAAAGGCTGTGGATGGCTCCGACAAGCCGATAGTTCTCTGGGACGAGAAGGAGAACAGGATCTTCATCTCCTCACTATTCCCTTCCTGGTCAGAACGACGGCCTCCCAGCGGGCACACTTATGTCCTAGTCTTCAGGCTCTACGGGCGGGAGGACGCGACAACCTATGATTTCGCGACTGCGCAGAAGCTAGCTCATGAGAAGGCGTGAGCGTCGCTGCGTGCTCTGGAGATCTCGTACATGACGTCGCGTCGATGCCTCAGTCTCTCCATAAAATGGGTTAAGGCCGAGACAGCGCTAGAGGTCGCAACTGATGAGGCGAAAGAGCCCAAGATCAAGTTGGAGGTCGCCGAAAGACTCCTCGCGCAGAGCTCCGGTGGGGTGGTAAGTATTGTTTCTTTTCCGAGCTCGCACTACCACTTCTCCCCTTTCCACTGAGCTAATGCTTTCCCGGTTCTCCCAGGATGCCGAGACGGCCGACAGGATGCGCTCGCGGGTCGCAGACTTGGAGGGAGAGAACAAGAAGCTCAAGGCCTAGCTCGTGAGAGTTCTCTCCACCGCTCTGCCGCCAAGTCACAGTGAGCCATCCAACAAGGTGCAACAATACAACACGGGAGAGCTAGGCGAGATGAAGAGTACTGATGCCATTAAAGCTACGGAGCACGCGCTCCTCATGATGCAGCGTCTCGAGGTGCTAAAAGAAGACTGCGAGGGTATTAACTCGGAAGACCTGGTACCAGAGCTGTTCACCCACCAAGGAGGTTCGTTTGAGGAAGACTTTGAATCGCTCTTTGACAAACAAAGCGGGGATTCTGATGACCAGTCTTGAAGAAAAGATTCGAGGAGATTCTTGTTTTCGCCTTTGTTATGATCAATTGTTTTGTACACTCGCACTCAAGGAGACATTTTTGTAAAACCATATTATTTATACTTAGTAAAATTATTTGTTATTGAGACCGTGAAGTTCTCAACAACTGTGGATCACCAGCGCGTCGCAGATAGATCTTCATGATCCGGTATGTCCTTCGATGAGAAAGTGATTTTCTCCTCCGGAGGCGGGGCTTGTGAAGTCGAAGCGACGCTTCGACGGAACATCGAGAGGAGGCTTCCATTACGGGTGGCCTCGATCCCCACCCCCATGGATCACTCTGATCCCTCCCCGGGTGCCTACATCGGCCCGATCCTCACACTTGTCATCCTTCTCTGCTCCTCTCACCACCATTTCCTCGATCTGCACCCCTAGCTGCTGCTCTTTCGGGCCCCTTGCCCCTCTAAACTCCAGGAACTCTGGGCAGGTTGTTGTTATGTGACCTTCCTCCTGGTGGAAATAGCAATAGAGCACCGCCACCATGCCCCTTCCTCTCCCTCCTACTTCTCCTCTGTCCCTTCTTCATCTCCGGCCAATCTCCATGGCCTGCTAGAGTGGGGGCAAGAGCAGCCTTGGTGCCGGTCTTCACCCCGGAGGGTTGAACCGCCCTTGCCCTATGTGGAAATTTCCCCACCCTGAACGACTCCTCTTCCTTAACCTTGAAATGGCCCTCCTAGCGGCCTCCACGCTGGTCGATTGATCGGCCCCTGAAATCCCCATACTGCCTGTTAACCTCTATGGTGTCCCTGGAACTCTTGTCCCCATGCATCTTCCCTTCTCCTCCCTTCCTGTTGTCTGAATCCTCCCTGCTCCCTTACCTCACATTCTCCCAACTTGGCCAACTTCTTGATGAACGTAGGGTTCACGGCTTTTCCTTCGAACTCTTTCGCCGCCCTTTCCATTAACTCCTCGAAGGACAAGGGAGGCTTCCAGATCAAACTCATCTTGAAGAAACACTGGCGCAGCTCGAGGGTGAATGTAAGATGCAAGGTATACCTGGACACTTCTTGAATAAGCAAAACCTCTTCCTGAAACCGATCCACGTAACTCGCTACAAACTCTTCTGGCCCCTGCTTGATCAAAAAGAGGACCTCCGCCCCCTTCTTCCTCTTCTTTGATGTCGAGAAACGCAGCTGAAAACGTTCCGCTGGGTGTTTATTATAATGGATCTGCCTGTTTGGACTTCTTTGCAAATTGGTTGCAAGGCCTTAGCGCTAGAATGAATGCAAGTAAGATTAAACCCTTTAACGATATTTTAGCGCTCTCTCCTATCAAGCACCCTCGGTGGGCAACTGAGAGTTCCTGGCTTGATTGTATCCTGTTATCATCATCCCCACTCCATCTAAGATTTCAACACCCCATTACAATCTCACATTGTAACAAAAATCGATAATTTTTAATGTGTTTTCTGGAACAATCATAACGTCATAAGTTGAACCAGAAAATTGAATTAGGTTGTCAAAAACAAGACCTCACACACATATTGTTGAACCCGAAAACCATGGTTCAAAGAAAGGAGTTCGGACCGATGGGGCAACTTGCATGTATTTCTCCCAAGTTAAGAAAACTTGGCCGGTCGCTTGGAGCTAAGAAACAGACCCCTGAGCTGAGCAAAGAGGTCCCGCCACATACCAGGAAGACCAAAGAGAACTTCCCCTCCCTAGCCAGTGCTGAGATGGGGGCACCTTGGAGGGCACTGAGAAGCATCATAATGTCCACCCAAAAACTATGACTAACAGTATGACAGCTCCAGCCAAACAAGATCAAACAGAGGAGAGAGAATCCAAAAAAGTCCTCTCCAAAGGTGTCCTTGGGGGTTTATTTATAGTTTTCTGAAACCGGCCTGCAAATAGCGGAATCATGCCTTTTGGATTTACTAATCACATCTCAAATTGGTCTGCCAACAACGAAACTCCGTTGTTTAAAGCTGCTAATGGCAAGCCAAGTTGAAATCCCTAACAGAGCAACCGGACGAGTCGATTCCATGCTTGCCCGAAGATGGTGAGTGTCTGGTGGGGCTGGCAGTCGCCGCTCGCCTTGAGCCCGGGGCGAGTGTGGGCAGGGTGACCGCACTCGCCTGGGGGAAGTGCTGGCCGAGCTGCCCCACTGGCCCTCACTGACTTATGGGACTCGCCCAAGACGAGTTGGGAGATGTCCTCCACTCGCCTTGCAAGCTCACCCAGAACTCACTTGTCTTTCTGTCTTGGCCTCTTTTGGGAGTCTCCACTCAACAAATACGGGGTTGTACACACATATACACAAAACCAAGAAATACCAAATGACCAAACTACCCATAAATAGGAATAACACAAATAACACAAATAACACAACGACTTGTAAATCAACTATCCCCTTCAAGTCAGACGGAAGATGTCGGTCATTCTATGTTTCTGAATATCATTGATGAACACATCATTTCCCAAACTTTTGGTGAAGACATCAACCAATTAATCTTTAGAATGGACAAACGGTGTAGCCACTGTCTTTTTCTCTAGATGATCTTTGATAAAGTATCGATCAACCTTAATATGTTTCGTCCTGTCATGCTGGACATGGTTATGGGCTATACTAATGGCTACTTTATTATCACAGAATTAGGAAAGGGGGTAGTCTCAGAGAAACTCAGATCTTGTAACAATTACGCAATCATAGATCCTGACACAGGCCTTGTGACATATCTCAGTATTCTGCCTCAGTTCTAGATCTAAGCACCACATTCTGCTTCTTACTACGCCAAGTCACCAAGTTTCCACCAAAAAATGAATAATATCCTGTTGTGAATTTTCGGTCATCACGACATCCAGCCCAGTCAGCATCAGTAAATACTTAGATCTTCAAGTGGTTCCTTTTGGATAAAAGGCCACGACCAGGGGCTTTCTTCAAATACCAAAACACGTGATATGCTGCCTCTTGATGTCTGATCCTGGGAGCATGCATATATCTACTTAGAATTCCAATCACATATGTAATATCAAGACGTGTGTAAGATAGATTTATGAGTTTTCCAACCAGTCTCTGATAGCGTGATACATCAGTTCGATCACCATCACCATCTTACATAATCCCATGATTTTCTTCCATAGAAGTGTTCGCAGGAACACCCCAACATCCCAGTCTCCTTTAAGATATCTAATATATACTTATGTTGGGATATAAAGACTCCCTGAGTAGATCTATCCACCTCGATACTAAGGAAGTATCCAATCTTCCCAAATCTTTCACCTCAAATTCGACAGATAAGAGGGACTTGAGATTAACAATCTCGTCTGTGTTTTTTTCAGTGATCACAATGTCATCACATCGATGATAAGGACCACAACTCTCTAATTACATCTCCGGATAAACATAATGTGGTTAGGCTATGTCTGCTTGTATCCGAATTTGAGCATAGCCGTGAGAAATCTACAAAACCATGCTCTAGGTGGCTGCTTCAAGCCATATAAGGATATCCCTAGGCGGCATACAAACCCTTCAACTCCTTTCTTCACAAATCTAGGAGGAAATTTCATGTTCACCTCCCCATCAAGCTCACCGTGGAGAAACACATTCTTAAAATCCAGTTGAATAAGGTCCTAGTCCATGTAAGAAGCGCACGATAACAACACCCAAATAGAATCCATCTTTGCCACAGGAGCAAAGATCTCCTGATAGTCTACTCTCTGAGTTTGAGTGTATCCTTGGGCAACCAACCGTGCCTTGTATCGTACCACTTTACCATCTTGGATCTGCTTAACAGAGATGACCCAACTTGAACCAATGACTTTCTTGTTAGGAGGAAGGGAGAAAATATCTCATGTGTGATTCTTGTCCATGTTAGGAGGAAGGGAGAAAATATCTCATGTGTGATTCTTGTCCAAGGCAGACATTTCATCTTTCATAGCCTGAGTCCATACCGGTATACCCAAAGCTTCCTACCACATTTTAGGAATAACAACCAAGGAGAGAAGAAACAAAGGCCTGATGGGCCAGGGTAACATGGTGATAAGCCACATGATTAAAAATAGGGTGTTGAGTACAAATAACTTTACCTTTGAGCAATGCAGGAGAGGCAAGCATATTGGTATAAACAAAATCTGAGCCTGAAGTGAGCACTGATAGAGGTGGAACTCTAGCAGCCCGTGTATCCGCGGGACAACGGTGGTATACATGAGGGAAATGAGAGATCGGAAGAGAGAACAGAGGATCAGGCAAGGGGCCCGAAAGAGTTGCTGTGGTAGAGTCATGGGGCCCGGAAGAGGTGACTGTGGTGGAGCCATAAGGCCCGGAAGAGGCGACTGGTGGAGCAAAAGGAAGAAGAGGAAGAAGAACATCAGTGGGATAAGCATCATTATCACCATTACTCTCCTACTAACGAAGAGAGTGAGTCAAAGACAAAAAATATAATTCCCCCTCCCTGAAGGTAACATCCATAGTATAAAAGATACGCCTGGAGGTGGAATGATAACACCGATACCCTTCTGTGGTGGAGTAACCATGAAAGACAAAATGTTGAGCACGAGGACAAGCTTGTCTCGGTGACGTTCATGGACATGCAAAAAACAGATACATTTGAAGACATGGTGTCACGACCCGTCTAATAACAATTATCAGAGTGTGCTACGGGCGGGTCGTGATGACACAAGCATGGATGAAAGAAATTTCATATCTGTTAGGCGAGAGCTGAAATTGTAATATTAGATTTAAAAAAAATTAATTTGAGAAAACTAGTTTGTTTTTATGCGGAAACTTTAATATAAAGTGGTGAAAGAAATTGAAGCACATGTACTTTAACAAAATCTCATGCCACACAACGCTTGTACAAAGTATTAATGCAATAAACCAAAAATGAAAATGCCATAAATATTGAATTTCAGTACATCAATAATAGCCTAATAGTTGTCCATGATACAAAAAAATGACTGACCATAACTAATACATAAAAAACAATCCGACAGTACAAGAAATAAAATACATAGAACCCGACGAACCAACAACAAAATAAACCTCTAAGAACCAGAAACTTGAAGCAGTTCGGGCTCAGGTAGTAGGTGACACAGTCACGAACGCTAAGACAAATTCCAAAACAAGAAGGAAAAATCATTCTGCAAACAATACCGTCGCGAATTCCAAATCATGAGTGGGGTAGCTGCGCTCATGAACTTTCAACTGCCTCGACCCATAAGCGATAACACGATCATTCTGCATCAAGACACAACCCAAGACAACTTCAAAAGCGTCAGTGTAAACGAAAAGTCTAACACGATCATTCTGCTTGTTATGAGGCTATGACCACTTATTGGTTTTCGCTACCAGTCAAGCGTAAACTTGAGTCAAAGCGTGACATCAATTCAATACTATCCTTCAATGATTGCTTATGACATTAATGAATTTAAGGATTCATGATTTAGGGATTGCTAGCATCTCAGAACAAGTTACTAATTTAACTGTTTAGATATTCAAGAGTAGAATTCATAACATTAAAAATGAGTGCATAAGATTAAATCCAATGTTTCAAAAAGAGAGATTTCTCTACTTACCTTAAGGTGAAACTGAAACAAATGGCGGCGGATAAGCAAAATTATTCGACTATTGAACATGTTAAAGATCAACATATATGATATTCGACTAAATGAAGTTTTTTTACGCTTAAACAGGCCTTTGCTTATCGCACAACTTAACAAGAGAGGCGTTTATAAATTTACCTCCCTCGAGAATGAGGGGAGAGATGGCTACCACGAGGAATCAGGGATTTGACGGCGCTTGGGTGACGAAAACCCTAAATCAGAGAGGGGCCTTGGAGAGATCCCACCAATTGATCTTATGGACGACGCCGAAAGTCAAGATTATACGGTGATTTGATGATTATAAGGGGGCAACCACTTGAATCAATTTATATAAGCAATTTGGGGTGCTAAAATTTCCAAACAAATACAAGAAAATTTGAAGGAGAAAGGAGGAGTTTCTTACCCATGGAGACTGAATTCGGACTAAAAAATCCAAGGAGAGGAGGTTTCGAGCTAACCCTAGGAGACCCTAGAAGGTGGGAGGATAGCCGACATGGGAAGAAGAGAAAAGGGGAAGGAGGGGCTACCGCTGCCGGTTGTTGCGGCTCAGGGGTGAGGAGAAACCACTGGCCAGAGCTAGAGGAGACGCCGACGGGCGCAGATGAGGAAGCGGGAGGCGGCGAGGTCGTCGCTTGCAGATACGAGAGTCGGGATGCGCGGCAGGAAGGGGAATCGGGCTAAGCGGATTGCGGCTTGCGGGATTCGGGGGAAATAAAGGGGGTTGGCTCGCTGGCTCAGGCAGGGTATTAGGAAAAAAACCCTAGTTACTAATATTACAAAGTTGCCATCAGGTTTAATTTATTTGAATCACCCATTTTTTGCTTTAAGGATCGTGAGACACGGGGTGCCAAATGAAAGATACGAACAATGATCATGATGGAGAGACGAGCGAGAGGAGTGACATAGTCGAGAACACGGGAAGGAAGCCATTGATAAGGTGTGCAGCGGTGAGCACAATATCACCCCAATAGAACTTAGGAAGGTGCATAGTGGCTAGGAAAAAGTGAGCAATGTCAAGAATGTTAACCTGAATGACCGCTCCCTGGGATTTTCTCAAGTCCCGACGGTAAGACCAGCTCTAGCCGTCAATCCGCCTTCTCGCAGATCTCCTCGACACAGCAACCGCCGAGGAGAAGCCGATCAGACTCAGGGCAGACCGCCTAGCCGCGCGGTTAGTGGCCGCCCTTCTTTTTGTTCTCCCTGTATCTGGTCACCGCTGCCTGTTTCTCCTGTACCCGGGCAGCCGGTATTCTTAGCCATGCTCGTTTGTGCAGGCCCTCGAGCCTATAAATAGGCGTGAACAGTACTGCCTAGGGGAGGAAGTTCGAATCCCTAAGCTTTCCGCCTGTGGCAGAGGACTCGAACTCTGCCTCTAGCGGATACCTGTTCGCTCGGGTTCTTCCTTCTTAACCGTTGTATCCGTTTCTTTATAATCAAAGAAAAGCCCGTCGCATGAGTGACATTAGCCGCGACGGGCGAACTCTGCTGTTGCCGCTGCCAGCGGCCTCTCTCCCCCCCCTAGTCTTACCGCTTGACCTAACCACCAGTAATCGGCTACTCGACAGTTTCCGTCCTCTTTTCTCTTCGCAGAATCCAGAGGCGCATTTCCTGCATCAACAAAGAAGGTGCTAATTTTTCCGTTCAACAACTTCATTTTGGGTAGAGGTGTGGACACAAGTTGTCTGGTAGATGATACCATGACTGGTAAGGTAAGAGCTGAACACTCCACGATCATCATACTCACCCCCATTATCACTTTGAAGAATCCAAATGGATCCATCAAAGTGGGTCTGCACCATTTTTTGAAAAACTTGAAAGCATGAAAAAACCTCACTTTTTTTTAAGAGAAAAACCTAGGTGGTGCGAGAAAAATAAGCAATAAAAGTAACAAACCGCCGAAATCTAGATAACAATAAAACATGGGAGGACCCTCAAACATCCGAATGTATAATAGCAAATGAAATGGTAGTAGGAGAAGAAAAATGTGATGAATTATGTCGTACATGTTTTGACATATCACAAACAAAGGTTTGAAGAAAAGGTCAAAAAGCAGAAAATAATTTTTGAAGGTGAGGAGACGGATGTCCAAGGCGCAGGTGCCAGCAGTGAACATCATCATCAGTAACAGCAGAATATGAAAGAGCAAGTGAGGGAAGCTGGAAGTCTGTTAAGAGAACGAGAGAGGGAGAGAGAGATCTAAAGAGAAGAAAGATAGAAACTAGGGTTTGAAGGATGAAGGAGAAGAATACCTTGTACTTTCATGATAAACCATGGAGAACTGCCCCAGGGATATTTATAACCGGGGCCAAGAGGGGGCCGGCCGGCTACCCCATATATGGGGCTGAACCGGGTGGTTCAGCCCCAAACCACTGGTATCAGAGAGAGAGGGCCGAACAGATTGGTTTGGCCCAGTTGTCACCTGTCTTCTCATTCCGCCTGCGCGCGTATTGACACCCAAATAGCCGGGCTCCATCTGGAGGCATAACATTCCCTTCCCCATCAAGAACCAGCTTGTCCCCAAGGTGGTAGTCCGGGTAGAGCTCCCTGAACTCCATCAAATCCACCCGTGTTGTGAGCTTCAGTTAGATGCTTCCATTTGACAAGTATCTCAGGACGGTACTATGTGCCGCGGTGCTTCCACTTGATCATTAGGATCTCCTCGGAAGTGGCCGTAATTCGCTTGCTATTGTCGCCTCGGGCAGGAAAGGACTAGCATGCACTGTGTTGCCGATTTTTCGCTTCAATAAAGATACATGAAATGTCGGGTGAATCCGTGACCCCTCAGGCAATTCCAAGATGTAAGCGATAGGACCCACATGACAGAGGATACGAAAGAGACCATAATAACGAGGTGCCAACTTCTGGTTTGCCTGTCGGGCAACGAACAACTGCCTGTAGGAACGGAGCTTGAGAAAAACTTCATCGCCAACCACGAACTCCCGGTCCTTGCGATGTTTGTCCGCTTGAGTCTTCATGCGGTCTTGTGCTGTCCGGAGATTCTACCGCAAGGTGGCTAGGGTGCGGTCTCGATCACGAAGCGCCCGATCAACGGCTAGCAACGCTGTACTGCACGGTTCATAACTGCTCAGTGAAGGCGGAGGGCGACCGTACACGACCTCGAATGGGGTCAACTTGCTGGCTGAATGGTAAGAGGTGTTATAGCAGTATTCGGCCCAATGCAACCAACTTGTCCAAGTCCGAGGCACGTCCATCACAAAGCAACAAAGGTATGTATCGATGCCCCGATTGAGAACTTCTGTTTGACAATTTGTTTGTGGGTGATGGGTTGTGCTGAAACGTAAGCAAGTCTCCTGTAAGCGAAAGAGCTCTCTCCAGAAATTACCCACAAACGTCGAGTCTCGGTCGGAAATGATGGCACGCGGTATGCAATGAGGGCAGATGATTTCTCAAGCGAAGAGATCGAAGAGATCAGCGACTGACTCGCCGGTGTATGAGCGACTCAGTGCCAAGAAATGTTAATATTTGGACAGCTTGTCCACCACCACCAAGATAACGGACTTGCTCTGAGATCTGGGCAGGCCATCAATGAAATCCATGGACACTGTGTCCCAAATGTGGTGCGGGATCTCCAATGGTGTAAGCAGGCCGGCTGGGGAAGTCGTCTCATATTTCTGGCGCTGACATATCTCGCACTGTTGCACAAACTGTTGTACGTCGCGTCGTAGCCCTTTCCAAAAAACGTTTGCCCATGCCCGCTGGAGGGTGAAGAGTACGCCCGTGTGACCGTCGGTCGGAGAAGAGTGGAACTCGTGCACCATGACTATCTTCCAAGCGGACTGGGAGGGAATGACTACTCGACCCTGATAGTACAGCTTGTCATTCTGGAGGTGATAGCCGGTTGCAGTGTCCTGTCCCTGTCTAAGGGCTTCCACAATGGTACGCAACTCCAGATCACGCATGACTTCCTCCTATATGTCGTCGAGGGAGTCGAGCAGGAGGCCCGAAATTGGGGCGATGGTGCTCTCCGGTAAGTGAGACAAGGCGTCAGCAACCAGGCTCTCTTTGCCATGCCTATAGAGGATTTCATAATCATAGTCCAATAATTTCGTTACCCACTTCTGTTGGAGAGGAGAGGAGACTCGTTGTTCCAAAAAATGCTTCAGGCTCTGGTGGTTTGTACGGATCTTGAAATGTCGCCCTAATAGGTATGGCCTCCACAGGGCCACCACATGAATGATGACCAACATCTCTTTTTCATACGTGGTGAGTCTCAACGTGCGGGGTGCCCACGCCTTGCTGTAGAAAGCTAGTGGCCGACCCTCTTGCATTAATACGACACCAATGCCCACGGCCGACACATCGGTTTTAAACACAAACTCCTTGGTAAAATCCAGGAGAGCAAGAACCGACGTGAATGTCATGGCCCCCTTGAGCAGCCGCCTCGGCCTCGTCCTGCCAAATGAAGGTGCCCTTCTTTAACAGCTGAGTGAGAGGCCTGACGATCTTGCCATAGTCCTTCACAAATCGCCTATAGTAGCCGGTAAGGCCCGGGAAGCCCCGCAATGCTCGCACAGTCTGGGGCCGCGGTCACGATAACATACTCTCGATTTGTTTGGGATCCGCCGTGACGCCATCCGTCGAAACCAAATGACTCAAGTACTCCACCACCTTCTGTCCGAAAGAACGCTTGGACTGCTTGGCGTAAAGTTGGTGTTGGCGGAGGATGATGAAGACTTGCTCCACATGAGTTAGATGCTCCTCCCAACTAGTACTGTAAATGAGGATATCATCAAAGAATATTAGCACGGGATGACAGAGAAAAGGTCGAAATATCTAATTCATGACTGCTTGGAATGTGGAGGGGGCGTTGGTTAGCCCAAAAGGCATCACGAGGAACTCATAATGCCCATCATGTGTGCGGAATGCTGTCTTGTGTATGTCCTCCTCATGCATGCGAATCTGGTGGTAACCCGGCCTGAGGTAAAGTTTGGTAAAAAGAGAGGCGCCGTGCAGTTCATCCAACAGATCTTCGATCAGCGGTTTGGAAAACTTGTCCTTGATGGCCGAGTTTTTTAAGCCGCGGTAGTCCACGCAGAAACGCCACGACCCGTCCTTCTTGACTAAGATGATGGGAGATGAGAAGGAACTAGTACTTGGACGGATGAGTCCGACGGTGAGCATTTCCCGGACGCTGTGCTCAATCTCAGTCTTCTGGATGTAGGGATATCGATACGGTCGAATATTGGTGGGCTCCGCCCCGGTCTTGAGCTGGATCTGATGATCTCGGAATCTCGGAGGTGGAAGGGTCCGAGGTGTCTGAAATATGTCTGCAAACTGAGTCAGCAGCGCCCGCATCTGCTCGGGCACTACCGGGGACGCTCCGGAAGCCTTCGTAATCTCCATAATCATTACCATTGTACTGCCCTAATCCCCCAGTCCTTCCAGGCTGCGAAGTGATATCTCCTTCAGCGGAGAAGATTTGAGGCCGCCCAGACAATACTGTCGTCCATGCTAGAGGAACTTCATCGTCGTTGAAGGTCACACTTCGCAGCTGCTGCAGCCACTGTACCCCAAGCACCATGTCCGACCCTCTGATGGGTAGGAGATAGACGTCTGTGTGTCCTGAGTACCACTGTATCCGCAACTACACCCCTTTCATAACCGCTTCGCACTGAAGTTTGTTCTCATCGGCCACCATAACATGAAATGCAGCTGCTCGATCAATCTCATGCCCCACCTACTGTGCCACATCCGGATCAATGAAGTTATGAGTACTTTCGCTATCCACCAAAATTGTCACCCTTTCCTGGCTGACTTTCCCTGCCATCCTCATCATGAGAGGGGCGTTGCATCCCTCCATCGCCTGTAAGGACACGCCGAACTACGACAAGTCTAAGTCCCAGTCCCACTCCGATTCAGGAGGGTACCCGTCCCATGTATCCTCATGAAGCATAAAGACTTGTATATTCTGGCATTTGTGTCCCAGTGTGAACTTGTCATCGCAATTGAAGTATAAGTCCTTCGCCTTTATGGTCTGTAGTTCGGCCCATGAAAGCCGTGTCACAGTCGATTTGCCACCAGCCGGGGTTTCCCTTCTTACGCATGCTGGAGCCGCTGTCGACCTCCCGGTGGTACGAGTACGTTGCCTGTTGAAACGTTCTTCCTGAATGCGAGCTAAGGTGATGACATGATTTAGGTTGCGGGACATGTGTGCTTGCACCTCATCACGAAGGTGCTCCTTGAGTCCCGAGACAAAACAGCTAAGCATCGTCCTTTCTTCCCAATGTACCATATTCGCCAATTTTTCAAATTCGGTGCAATACTCAATCACCGTCCCCTTCTGCTGCAACTTCTGGAGGAGGACCTCAAAATCCACGTACTCCAAGGGCCCGAACCGGGCTGTAAAGCCCTTCATAAATTCTGCCCACAGTACAGTCCCGGCCTCACAAAAATCACGTCTACTGAAAAGCATCATCTTCCAGGTGAAACGATGCGAGCTGCAACCATTGCCCTTTGGGCACATCCTGATAACTGAAGAAAAGCTTTGCTTTCTGCACCCACTCTAACGCGCCCCCCTGTTGAATTAAGGAAAATTCATTCGAGTTAATTTCGGGGGATCGGGGGATGTATGCTTGCCGAGCGGCCTGTCCGTGCCACCCCTGCTCATGCGCATAGCCTGCTAGTTTCTATTGCTACTTAGGTTCGGGATAATCGCTCGGATACCCATGTTGATGCATTTCCCCCAACAGAGGAGGCTGGCTGAAAGACTTTGTTTTCAAGGTCAGCTAACACCTAGGGGGGAGGGGGTTGAATAGGTTTTAGACCTCTTTAAAATTATCTAGACCTAACCCCGACTAAACTGTGCTTAGTGTTTTGATTATTCTAGCTTTCAAGTCATACACACAGAAAACACAGATATTTATAGTGGTTCCTCAGATTATGGTTACGTCCACTGTCCCTCTCCGCCTTTCTAACAGTGTGTTAGACAAGACTCTTCCCCAAAACTCGACTCCTTAAGAGCTTACAACTCGATACCGCAGGATCACTCAGTCTCCTTCAAGACTTACAATTCGGGCACTAAGCCCTACCATTCAGTGATTAAATAATCACCTACCTCAGACACAAATGCCCTACACCTCAGGCTAGAAGGACAACCCTACCTCAGATCCAAAGGATCCTACAACTCATATCAATAAATGATCCTACACTCAGGCTACCAGCCCTACCATAGATTCAAGACAGAATCCTACACACAACCTTTATAATACAGGCCTACAACTCAAATCTAAAAAATCCTACACTCAAATCCAAGACTGGTCTTGGATCTTACAGAATGAATTTGGTTGAGATGGTTTGACACCAGAGAAATACCTTTGTATAAGCTTCCTGGGCTGAGACTGAATCTGCCCAACTTCTTCTCAGCAACAAATCAAAAATATCTTCAGTGGACTACTGCTGGTGCTGGAAGTAACTGTTGTTGAAGACTGTAGATTCGACAGTGCTTTTCATCTTCAATCAGCAACTGGACTTGCAGAATCCGACGGCTCTGCTGCTCTTCTCTATTAGAAAGTTTTTCTGAACTGCTGTCGCTGGTGAAGATTGCAACAGCTAACTCTTGTCGCTTTCAGGTTCACTGATGAGAACAAAACCTTCAAGCTCGTCAATAATGGCGAGGAAGACGATGATGTTCGGTCGCAATGCGTAATCAGAAAACCCTAAAAGCCTCTTTCCTTTCAGTCAATCTTATCCTTTTATAGTCAGTTGATCAACAGCTCTTTGTCCTGTGGATCCAGCCTAAAAAGGACGAGTTACGACCTTCCATTTGCAGAAAACGACAACAGCTGTCCGTCGACGCCATTAAAGGCATACTGCAGCTTTCCCGCAAGAAGTTTGAACTGCGTTGACTTTGTTAACTTTTGCTGACGTCAGCCATTTTGAACTTAGCCAAATTCACAGAATCACTCCAGACGTTGAGTACGTTGAGTGAACTGGTTTCACTAAACAATTCTGGACTTAGCTTATTCTTCAGCTCTTTCTGCATCCATGGCGTTGAGAGCGTTAAGTGATTGACCTTCACTCAACGCCACTTGCCTTAGCTCCTTCTAAACTCTACCAACTGCTGAGGTGTTGAGTGAACTGACTTCACTCAACGATTCTGTACTTAGAAACTTTTCTTCTGAATGGAGATATTGAGTGTGTTGACTTCACTCAACGCTTCCTGCCTCAACCTCATCTTTTGACTAGGCGTTGAGTGAACTGGCTTCACTCAACTGTTCTGGACTTAGTCAAATACTGTCACTCCTTCTGGCTTTGACTGCTTGAGCTTGTCTCAACGCTTCTGTCATATGGCGTTGAGTGAACTGGTTTTACTCAACGCTTCTGTACTTAGAATTTTTTTCCTTTGCCAGAAACTCTATGGCTTTGACATACTGAGCTTTATTCAACGAATATGCAGCATGACGTCGAGTGAGTTGACATCACTCAACGCATGTGGACTTAGTTGATCTTTCTGCTTGCTGAAGCTTGGCTTTGACTATCCACACCTGACTCAGCGCTTTAGCTCATCTGGAATTGAGTGAGCTATCCCTACTCTAACGCTTCTGGACTTAACCAAAATCCTGCCATTTGTCAGCATTCCCTTGACCTCTGGCGTCGAGTGAATTGACTTTACTCAATGCCTGTGGACTTCAGCAAATTTTTGCCTTTCTAGCATTCTTCTTTGTGTCCACATGTCCAATCAATGTAATAAAGACTATCCTGCATGCATGAACTTAAACACACATCAAATACAACTGTGTGTATGTCATTGACTTTTTTGACTTCTTGCAAATCTAGGACATTGAGATTAATGGACCCAACAATCTCCCCCTATTTGAAGAAGTCAAAACCCACTATCAACTTTCTCGGTCAATGACACGCACAACATATGCAGCAACAAAATATACTATAATGATAGAACAGATCTAGGAAGATTACCGCATTCCCTGCCTGTATGGTGAGCATCACCTACTCCCCCTGAATTGATGCAAGGTATGTGATAACACTTGAAGACCTCGATTATCTTCACCCCATTACCCTGTATGGGGACATCTGTTTCTCCCCCTGCATTTGCTGCCTGACATTGATCATCTTCTTTTCCCTTTGATGCACTTGATTACTTGATCAACCTCTGATGCTATTTGATCAATCTCCTCTCCCCCTTTTTGATTTCTGAATAGTCAGGTTGGAGCTGGTCTGCCTTGATTGTGTTCTCCCCCTAGCTGATTGCAGATGATATCACCGGTGCAGCTGTCAGCTTCCTCTTTACATGAGGCTGAATTTGTTCCTGCAGCTGCTGGACTTCCTCCCGCTCAATAGGAGCATCTTCTATCATCATGTTCCTGATAGACACTTTTGTCTCCATTGCCACTTTAGGTCTTCATCACCTGCAAGAAGAACAAATCCTGCACATAAAATATCTTAGGGAGTAACTGAAGCTATGCTAAGTTCAACATACCAAACTCAAACTTGAAAGTGTTGAACTTTGCTTCATCTAGTGAATTAGTAAAGATATCAGATACTTGCTTGTCTGTGAGGACAAACTTTAGACTGATGCCTTCCTTTTCCACATGCTTCCTAATAAAATGATACCTAATTTCTATGTGCTTAGTCCTGCTGTGTGAGACAGGATTCCTAGTAATAAAAATAACACTAGTAAAATCACAATAAAGAGAGATTCTACTTATCCGGAGGTTATAATCCTGTAGCTGATGCTGGATCCACTGCAATTGAGCACAAAGCTACTTGCTGAAATGTGCTCTAACTCTGCAGTTGATATTGTAAAACATGTTTGCTTTTTGCTGTTCCAAGACACTAGTCTTCCTCCAAAAAATTGACAAGTGCCTGAAGTGCTTTTCCTGTGCTCTTTGCAGCCTGCAAAATCTGCATCTAAATAGCCTGTTAGTTCAAAATCCTTATTTCTAGGGTACCATAAGCCAAGATCTGGTGTGTCCTTAAGATACCTCAAAATTCTCTTTGCAGCAGAGTCATGAGATTATTTAGGGCAGACCTGATACCTAGTACAGACACATGTGACATACATGATGTCAAGCCTACTAGCAGTGAGTTATAGAAGGGAGTCAATTATTACTCTATACAAAGTTTCATCAACAGGTTTCCCTGCTTCATCTTTGTCTATAGGCATACTTGACCCCATGAGAGTTTTCATGGTGAAGACATTCTCCATATCATATTTTTTAATCAACTCCCTAGTGAACTTGGACTGGGATATGGACAAACCATCATCAGTTTGTCTAACTTGAAGTCCCAAGAAGAACTTGAGCTCACCCATACTACTCATCTCAAACTTCCTTTGCATAAGTTTAGCAAACTTCCTACAAAAGTTGTCATTAGTAGATCCAAAAATAATGTCATTAACATATATCTGGACTAGTAGGATGATCTTGCCCTTAGATTCCCTTAGGAATATGATATTATCTATCTTTCCCCTTGAGAATTTGTTCTCAATGAGAAAGCTAGACAAGGTCTCAGACCATGCTCTAGGGGCTTACTTCAACCCATATAGAGTTTTTCTAAGTCTATAAACAAAATCAGGTGAGTTAGAATCAACAAAACCTGTAGCCTGTTCAACATAGACCTCTTATTTTAAGTCCTCATTCAGGAATGCTGACTTCACATCCATCTGGTAGACTTTGAATCCTTGGTAGACAGCAAATGCAAGGAAGAGTTTTATAGCTTCCAACCTGGCTATTGTGGCAAATGTCTGATCAAAATCGATCTCTTCTTCTTGCATGTATCCTTTAGCCACTCGTCTAGCCTTGTTCTTTACTGTAATTTCATTTTCATCAAGTTTATTCCTGTAGATCCACTTGACTCCAATGACATTATGTCCTTTTGGTTTAAGAACCGGCTTCCAGACCTTACATCTCTTGAACTGGTTCAGTTCCTCTTGCATTGCTCCAATCCAGAATTAGTCTATGTTGGTCTCTTCAAATTTCTTAGGCTCTACCTGTGACAGAAAACTTGAGTAGAGTGCTGTGTTGAAACTCTTGCTTTTGGTTTGGACTCCTTGGCTTGCCTCACCAATGATCTGGTGTAGTGGATGGTCCCTTAGATACCTGACAGCTGGAGGCAACCTTGCTTCACCTTCTTGAGCATCAGTGACTCCATCTGGCTGAACTTCATCCACAACTTCTGTGTCTTGTGCACCCACTGGACAGCACATATTCTTATCCTTATCCTGGACTGCCGAATTATCTTCCTTGATGGTGAGCTTGCCCATCACCTTCTCTATGCCTGCAGAACTAGAAGAAGAGCTAGACAGCTCACTGTTAATCATGTTTGATTCATCAAAGACAACATGAACCGACTCTTCTACAACTTGACTTGTCAAGTTGTAGATTCTATATGCCCTACTATGGTTGTTGTACCCAATAAAGATCTCTTTATAGGATTTGACAACAAACTTGGTCACATAGGACTTTCCATTGTTCAACACATAACACTTGCTATCAAAAATACTTAAGATAAATTTGATTTTCTGCCTTTCAAGATCTCATAGGAAGTATTCTTGTGTTTTTGGTGATAGAAGCTCTGTTAAGGACATGACATGCAGTGTTTACTGGCTCAGCCCAAAAATATTCTGGGAGAGTTGTGTCATTCAGTAATGTCCTTCAAGTTTCTATGAGAGTCTTGTTTTTCCTCTCAGCAATTCCATTTTGCTGGGGTGTTCTTGGAGAGAAGAATTCTTGGTGAATCCCTTGCTCTTCACAAAAACTTGTCATGCTTGCAGACTGAAATTCAGTTCCATGGTCACTTCTGACTTTGACCACAGAACTGTCAAGTTCATTCTATATCTGCTTGACAAAGGTCTTGAAGACATCAAGGGATTCATCTATTCTCTTAAGAAAGAACACTCATGCAAACCTAGAATAGTCATCAACCACTACAAGGGTGTAAACTTTCCTACCAAGACTATAAACTGACATAAAACCAAACATGTCCATATGCAGGAGGTACATGCACCTCACTGAGTCTTTGGTCTCAATGCTCTTGAAAGAGGTCTTGGTCTGTTTGCCCTTTTGGCATGTAGAGCAGATACCCTCTTTAGTGCATTTCAACTTGGGACCATTTCTAACTAGCTCTTCACTAAAGAGCTTCCTAATGGTCTTGTAGTTCAAATGAACTAATCTCTTGTGTCATAGATTCTCATTTGCCACTAGGCATATATGAGAGTCCTTATCTAAGCATAAAAAATTTAAGCAATAAACATTTCCACTCCTAGTGCCTGTTAAGATGACCTCTTGGTCACTTAAAATCTTAATGTGTCACTCATCCTTGTGCAAAACTATGTCATAGCCAAGATCATAGAGTTGGCTAATGCTTATCAGGTTGTGTTGCAACCCTTCCACATAAGCTACTTTTGTGATAGTGACTATGCCATTAGAGATCTTACCATAACCTCTTATCACTTCTCTATCTGATCCACCAAAGATGACTTTGGGTCCATTTTTACTGGAGAGTAATCCTTCAGCAAGCTCCTTGTTCCAGTCATGTGCCTGGAACATCCACTGTCCAAGTACCATATGGGGGTATGGTCACTTGGACTAACCTGCAAGACTTAAATCAGTTAACCTTAGGACCCCAATTTTTATTGGGTCCTAGGTGCAAGTTAGTCTGATAATGAACCTGCCTACCTGCAATTCTTCTGACAGGGAAGCTCTCTTTTGCTCTTGGCACACTTGGATTGTGCCAGCAATCAATAACATAGTGACCCACCTTACCACAACACCAACACTCATGGATATTATACATTCTTTTTAGAGCTGGTCTTGTACCTGTGCAGATAGCAACTCTCAATCCAGAAGGTACAACAATAATCTTATTCTTGTATCTTCCAGCCACTGCCTGACTTAGGGTGTGACCGACAACAGAAGTACTTGGAATATCTTGAGCCCTACCAGCAGTAGTCTTCTTTCCAGAAAGCATACTCTTGATGGCCTCAGATATGCCCAAGTCTGCCTTGCTGACAGACTTGCCCCTAGTCTGATTTTAAGTAAGGTGATCCTGAGAACAGACAACTGCCTTGTTCTTGAGTGTAGGGGCTGATGCACCAAACACAAATGGTCCATGATGAGCCATTTGGATTTCCTCATGGGGGCCTTGAAGACACTTATACCCCTGCTATATCTTCCTCCATAGTGGTGAACATCTTTGTTCCCTTTGGTGGATCTACCATTCATCCAGTAACCATAGATGCTTTTTTGGTCATACTTGTTTGAAGGTAGCAACACTCTCTTGAATGGAACAAGAGGCTTGGAGGCTAGTGGCTGTACTGGTGCTTTGCCCTTTCCTTTGGGATTGACAACTCTTGTAGGTCCCTTGAATCCCAACCCCTTCTTGCCCTTTTGGGAGGAGAAGAAATCTATCAAAGGCAGTACTGAACTGAGCTTGGAATAGCCAGCCACTATCCTTTTCTCCCTCTCGAGCAATACTTCCAGGTCCCTTATTCGGTTTTCCTGGTACACTATAGTGCCTAACTGGATGAAGGAAATAGTTTCTAATTCACTAATTTCCCTCATTTTCAGATCCAACAGGGAAGCTGAGTTTGCATGCCTCTGACTCAGGACTGGTTTCATAACCAGTTTCAGTGGAGCGATTTGACTGAGAATGTACCTTGACTGAATCAGGCTGATCCTGGCTAGATTCCTCATCTGTCATGGTCATTAGTCCATAGTAGCAACTGTCTTCTTCTTTATCTTCATTCAACTCTAAATCACTATCTAGCTGTGATAGAGGGGCCCTGATTTCTATCTTGGCGGCAGGATAATCTTCATAAGTTTCTTATGTAGCAGAGAACAACCCTATGTAGGCTTCCTCTTCTTCATCTTCTGACTCTTAAGAGCAAGAGTCAGTCCAGCTTTTCTGCTTTTTAGCCACAAAGGACTTTTCCTTCTTGCCCTTGCGGTGATGGTGGTGTTTCTTCTCAACATCATCTCTTCTCTTCACTGGGCAGACGACTACCACATGCCCTGGCTTGCTGTAACAATAACAAATAACATTAGTAGAAATCTGTTTATTATGTTTAGAACCATACCTGTCCTCCTTGGAGGATTTCTTCCCGTGATGAGAGGAGGAAGGTCTGCTCTTCCAATGCTTCTTCCTCATTAACTTCTGGACTGCCTGGAGAAGGCAGCAAAGTCCTCATCAGACATGTGGTAGTCTGATGTGCTTGTCTCTGACCTTTCTGAGTCAGACTCAACATCCCTCTATGGTGGAGGAGTCTTCCTTCTGCTCCTCCTTGAGGCTTCAACTTTGAAGGCCACAGACTTTTCTTTGGCTTGAGACTTGCTGTTTTTCTCCTCATCCTTCCTGGCAGTGAGCTGCATTTCATAGGACAGCAGCTTCCCGAACAGTATTGCTAGTGGAGTGTCAGCAAGTTTTGTCACCTTTCTAATGACACAGATCTTAGTATCCAGTCTCTAGTTAGAGACCTGCGAAACTTGTCATTCAGCTCATAAGTACTGAAAACCCTGCCATAGTTCCTCAGCTCATTGACTATCCTGAAGAATCTCTCAAAGCACTCTGCTATGCTGTCAGTCTTGCTCTGCCTGAAAGCCTCATACTCTTGGTTGAGCATGGACTTTCTGTCATCTCTGACTTCCTCTGTGCCCTCCATATAGACCACTAAAGTGTCTTACATCTCCTTGGAGGTCTTGCAGTGCACCAGATTCTGGAAGGTAAAGTCATCTATGACACTAACTATAATATTTTATGCTCTCTTGTCCATGGTGGCAAGGATGATTTCATCCCTTGTCATTTCAGAATAGCTCTTGGGTGTCTAGACATTTGCATCCAGAACTGAGACTTTCATAAGGATGAAAGGTCCCTCTGTAACAGTAATGAAGTTCCTAGGGTCAGCTGCTTTCATGAACAACCTGACCCTCTCCTTCAAGATGCCAAACCCTTCCTTCTTGCAGATTGAAAGCTTCATAGCACCCAACTCCTTATAGTTCACTCCTGAACCCATAAGAACAGACTTGTAGCTAACCTTTGAGATCTACTCAGACTGTTAAGCCTTCTTTGAGTAACCTTCCTCTGATAACACTTGAAAGACTTTGTTTTCAAGATCAGCTAACACCTAGAGGGGGGAGGGGGGTGAATAGGTTTTAGACCTCTTTAAAATTATCTAGACCTAACCCCGATTAAACTGTGCTTACTGTTTTGATTATTCTAGCTTTCAAGACATACACACAAAAGACAGATATTTATATTGGTTCCCCAGATTATGGGTACGGCCACTGTCCCTCTTCGCCTTTCTAATAGTGTATTAGACAAGACTCTTCCCCAAAACTCGACTCCTTAAGAGCTTACAACTCGATCCCGCAGGACCAGTCAGTCTCTTTCAAGACTTACAACTCGGGCACTAAGCCCTACCACTCAGTGATTAAATAATCACCTACCTCAGACACAAATGCCCTACACCTCAGGCAGGAAGGACAACCCTACCTCAGATCCAAAGGATCCTACAACTCAGATTAATAAATTATCCCACACTCAGGCTACCAGCCCTACCTCAGATTCAAGATAGAATCCAACACACAGCCTTTATAATACATGCCTACAACTTAGATCCAAAAGATCATACACTCAGATCCAAGACTGGATCCTACATAATGAATTTGGTCGAGATGGTTTGACACTAGAGAAATATCTCTGTATCAGCTTCCCGGGCTGAGACTGAATCTGCCCAACTTCTTCTCAGCAACAAATCGAAAATATCTTCAGTGGACTACTGCTTGTGCTGGAAGTAACTGCTGTTGAAGACTGTAGATTCGACAATGCTTTTCTTCTTCAATCAACAACTGGACTTGCAGAATCCGACGACTCTGCTGCTCTTCTCTATCAGAAAGTTTTTCCGAACTGCTGTCGCTGGTGACGATTGCAACAACTAACTCTTGTCGCTTTCAGGTTCACTGATGAGAACAAAACCTTCAAGCTCGTCAATAATGGCGAGGAAGACGATGATGTTCGGCCGCAATGCGTAATCAAAAAACCCTAAAAGCCTCTTTCCTTTCAGCCAATCTTATCTTTTTATAGTCAGCTGATCAACGGCTCTTTGTACTGTGGGCCCAGCCTAAAAAGGATGAGTTACCACCATCCATTTGCAGAAAACGACAACAGCTGTCCGCCAACGCCATTAAAGGCACACTGCAGCTTTCTCGCAAAGAGTTTGAACTGCGTTGACTTTTGCTGACGTCAGCCATTTTGGACTTACCAAATTCACAGAATCACTCCAGGCGTTGAGTGAACTGGTTTCACTCAACGATTCTGGACTTAGCTTATTCTTCAGCTCTTTCTGTATCCATGACGTTGAGAGCGTTGAGTGGTTGGCCTTCACTCAACGCCATTTGTCTTAGCTCCTTCTGAACTCTGCCAACTGCTGAGCCGTTGAGTGAACTGGCTTCACTCAACGCTTCAGTACTTAGAAACTTTTCTTCTGAATGGAGGCGTTGAGTGTGTTGACTTCACTCAACGCTTCATGCCTTAGCCTCATCTTTTGACTAGGTGTTGAGTGAACTGACTTCACTAAACGCTTCTGGACTTGGTCAAATCCTGTCACTCCTTTTAACTTTGACTGCTTGAGCTTGTCTCAACATTTCTGTCATATGCCGTTGAGTGAACTGGTTTCACTCAACGTTTCTGGACTTAGAATCTTTTCCTTTGCCAGAAACTCTGTGACTTTGACATACTGAGCTTTACTCAACGAATATGCAACATGGCGTTAAGTGAGTTGACATCAGACAATTCCTGTGAACTTAGTCGATCTTTCTGCTTGCTGAAGCTTGGCTTTGACTATCCCCACCTGACTCAGCGCTTTAGCTCATCTGCCGTTGAGTGAGCTGTCCCCACTCAACGCTTCGGGACTTAACCAGAATCCTGCCCTTTGTCAGCATTCCCTTGACCTCTGGCGATGAGTGAATTGACTTTACTCAATGCCTGTGGACTTAGACAATTTCCTACCTTTCCAGCATCCTTCTTTGTGTCCACCTGTCTAATCAATGTGATAAGGACTATCCTGCATACATGAACGTAAACACACATCAAATACAACTATGTGTATGTCATTGACTTGTTTGACTTCTTTCAAATATGAGACATTAGGATCAATGGAGCCAACACTGGCCTCCCAAGAAACGCTGACCCGAAGCTTCCCTGCGGTCCGTAACCCCGCGGATGAGGGAGAAGCCCTCCCGTTCCCCCCGGAGGAAACACGGTCTGCCCCGGGGGTCGCCCATTCCCTCCTTGCTCTTCCACGACTCGCCGCCATAGGGCACGACGCGCGAACGGGTCCCCGGTTCCGCCCTAGGACGATCCCTCTCCCAGCGGGTTCGGGCGGAACCGGTCGCCGGCTATAGCCGGCCAACCGTCGGTGTCGCGGCCTTGCCTTGTCGCGGCCGCCGCCTCCCCTCCCGTCAGGACAAACGGGTGAGATCCCGCTGTTTCGGGTCTCGAATTCGGTGATACACCGGTCTCTTCGCCCGCCGTTGCTTTCCCCTTCAGATTTTGCGCTAGCAACGCCTTGATTTCATCCATCCGAGCATCGATCCGTTCTTCCAATCGCTGCGTCGAAACCCTCATGTTTTCCTCGATGGCGGCCACCGAGTCCGTCAATCCAAATGTAGTTTTCTTCTAGGGTTTCTAATCGGTTGATTTCCACTTGCGTGCGTGTGGTAACCATGGCGGAGGAGCGAGCCTCTGATACCAAATGTTAAGAGAAGGAGAGAGTGAGAGAGAGATCTAGAGAGAAGAGAGATAGAAACTAGGGTTTGGAGGAAGGAGGAGAAGAATACCTTGTACTTTCATGATGAACCATGGAGAAGCGCCCCAGGGATATTTATACCCGGGGCCAAGAGGGGGCCGACCGCGCCCCCATATATTGGGCTGAAACGGGTGGTTCAGCCCCAAACCGTTGGTATCAGAGAGAGGGGGCTGAATCGGTTGGTTCGGCCCCGTTGTCACCTGTCTTCTCTTTCCGCTTGCGTGCGTATTGACGCCCAAATAGTCGGGCTCCATCCGGAGGCGTAAAAGAGTCCAGGTAGTACATGCTGTTATGGCTCCTACCACTATAAATGTTCCGCCTCGTACTCAATTCTTGAAAAACACAAGTGTCAGGAAAAAAAGGTTAAATAGAAGTTAAGAGATCTAGTAATATTGCTGATAGAGAGTAAATTGCGCGGAAAGGAGGGAACATGAAGAACATAAGGAAGAGAAATGGTCGGAGAACATGAGATGTGACGTTTGTCCGCAATGGGGGACAAACAGCCGTTAGCAGAAAAGACCTTGTCCTTACCAGACAAAGGAGTATAAGAAAGAAAACCTGAGGAATAACAAGTCATATGGTAGGTGACACCATATTCGATCACCCACTCAGAAAAAGAGGTAGTAGCCGCATGAGCACTCGACAGAGCAACAGTAACAAGAGAAGTAGGAGGACCGGAGGAAATAACAAACTGAGAGTGAAACAGGCGACAAAAACATCTAATTCATGGGCAGTGAGCTGGTCGGGAGAGGATCACGATGTCTCATTGTAGACATATGTAGAGTAAGCAACATCATGAGACCGAGAGCCACCCTGTCTATGACCCCCATGCCCAGGTCCACGATCATGACCACGACCATGACTACGGCCAAATGGAGCAAGATGCGGATGAAGTTAGAAACACACCTCCTGTGTGTGTCCTTTGCGACCGCAATAAGCAAAAGTAGGCACAGATGGGCTAAGGCTCGGAAGATGATCTTTACTTATACCAGATAGGGTTGAGCGATCAGGAGGAGCAATACTACTAACGGACTTTCGACGGTCTTCATCATCAAGAACAATATTGAATACTTCCCGAAGAGACGAGAGAGGAGAGTGGTGAAGGATATGTGTCCGCACCATATCAGATTCCTTGTTCAAGCCCATCAAGAAAACATGGAGAAGAAAACGGTCCTCGCACACGTTTTGAGTGAAGAGAATTGACTCAGGCTTGGGAAGTGTCGAGTGAGTCGACTGAACTCGACAAATAGAGCAAATTTTACTTAGAATATTTCTAGAAACTGAAGGCGTCGAGTGCGTTGAGTGCACTCGACGTCATTCGACGAATTATAACTTAGAAGCTCTCTGGGTGCTGAGGCGTTGAGTGGACTCAACACCACTCGACGAAATTATACTTAAAATATTTTCTAGACTCATGGCGTTGAGTGGACTCAACACCACTCAACGCCATTCGACGAATAAGCTGAGGCGTTGAGTGGAATCAACACCATTCGACGAATTATGCTGAGGCGTTGAGTGGACTCAACACCACTCAACGTATTTTACTTGGAAAAGTTTCTGGAAGTTGCGACGTTGAGTGAAGTCAAAGCGGCATTGAGTGGACTCAACACCACTCAACGCCATTCGATGAATTAAGTTGCGTCGTTGAGCGAAGTCAAAGCGGCGTTGAGTGGACTCAACGCCACTCAACGCTTTTACTTAGAATTATTCTGAGAACTGTAGGCGTCGAGTGCGTTGAGTGCACTCGACGCCACTCGACGATTCGTCGAGTAAAGGGAAGTGAAATCAACGCTTTCACTTGTATCTATTCTGGGGCTGTAGGCGTAGAGTGCACTCGACGATTGGTCGAGTAAAGGAGGGATACTCGACGATTTTAACTTAGAAAGTGTTGTACTTACATACGGCGTTGAGTGGTCACGACGAATCTCGACGATTCGTTGAGTAAGTGTATGATACTCGACGATTCATCGAGTAAAGATTGCTTACTCGACGACTTTGAATTAACGGATTTTCTGGCGCAGCCTGCTTGCTGTCACATGCCCGGTCTGAACCAGAATTTCGGGATTGGCGCCTATTGACTTATTCGGATCGGTCTGTTCGATAAGACTTAATTTGAATAATAATGAGCAGTCCAATATCAGGCCGACACGTGGCAAGGCAGTTAACCCCAATCTCTCATTATAAAAGGTGACTTACGGGAAACCCTAGCCATCACTTCTCCATTTTGCTGAGCCGTTACTGTGCAACCCCGACGAAAGCGAAGGAACAACAAGAGTTGCTGGAGGCGATTTCTGGAGGAAAACCTTCCCTTCTCTTCTTCCGTATAGAACAACTCCAACGTCTATGTTGTCAAGGCACGCGCCTAGGCATGCCTGAGGCGCCAGACACACTGGGCGCAGCCCGCCGCGCCTCGGCACGGCTGAGGCGGGCGATGTGCCACAGGCGCACCAAGGGCGCGCCAGAGCCTTTCAAGGTGTTTTTTTCAAAAAATTTTTGAGATTGGAAAAACATGATCTCAGACGCACCCGAGGCACCCCTAGGCGCACTTGGGCGTTCAATTCGATGAAATTGAGCGAATTGGGCCCCCAATTTGCTGAAATTGAGTGAATTTGGTGCCCAATTCGCTGAAATTGAGTGAATTTGACGCCCAATTCGCTCGATTTCCTTTTCCCCTCATTTTTGCGCCTCACGTGCCTCAGGCGCGCGCCTGCGCCTAGGCTCCAGGGGCCCTTTTCGCCTCGGTGTGCCTTGCGCCTTTGACAACATAGTCCAGCGTAAAAGAAGATGCCGCCAAGGAGAGTGAAGAGATCCATGGCCGGAACCGCCGGAAACGAGGTGTGCTTCCTACCCTCTCCCTTGGTGCTAGATCTTTAGAAATTTCTAGGAGAGATGTCGACTCAAAAGAGTTTGACTTGTGAGATGAATATCTTCTAGGTAGAGACCATGCTAGGGCTTGTGCACTAGAGATGTGATGTCTTCAACCTCTCCTCTCTTCTTGTGAAGATGATGGACTTGGTTTCGTGAAGAGAAATGGTCTATTGAGGGTGAATAAGAGAGGAAGTTCTGTGTATAACTTCGAATAAATGTCTAAAGGAAGAAGATGAACCGATGTCGTTCATCTTGCTTTAAGATGCGTGCAGAAATCTGTTTACTGTGCGCAGCGAAGTTCAATGCCATTTTCAGGTATGATACGGCCAGATCCGGGCTTTCGACTAAACACGAATGTCGTAGCCCTTGAAAAGACCTTTCCAACGGATGGTTACACGTCTTCATACGAGTCCTGCGGACTCGGGAATGTCCAGTCAAAGTTGATGTACAGTCAAGTCTTGTGTACATATTATTCTCGGGTTAGTGTAGAACTGAGTTTGATTTTGGGTAGAGAAATTGTAGCAAAATAATGTTGAGGTTTGGTAAACTTAGTCTTATGTGATCGTAATAAACAAATGGTTTGGTGAAACATGATTGCGCATGATTATAATCAGGAGAATGAAATAGGTTTTGGAGGAGGATGTGATGCTCGATAATCGAATGAGTAACCCAAAACTATGTATTCATATTTAATGAAATTGTGAAATATCATTATGCTGATGTGATTACCACAATGGAAGCATACTTGTTGGAGAAGGCTTGATCCTTAAAACGGAATTGAAGGAGGTTCATGCATGCCCATGGGATGCTATAAATAATGGAAGGTGTAAAGTGCTCCACTGCTTAGAGTTGTGTCTCCCTTCGGGTAGCAGTGTGAGATTGGTATGCTATGTAAGGTGGCTTGCCACCTGTATAAAAGATAAACCCTTGCGTGGTATGGAAATGTGGAAGGGTTTGAAGTGCGTGTGTGATTGCCGCACTGGAATGATGTGCTGATAAGGGGCTCGGTGTGGAGCCCTCGCGTGCTGTTAAGCACATGATGTGAATAATTATAAGGGACTCAGTGTGGAGCCCTTAGATGTGAAATTGAATGCGGTGTGAGTTGATACGCGGTGTCATAATCCTGGGTTAAGGATAGTGTGGCAGATCTACGGGCTCGTCAGTCGTCACACCGACGGGACTTGCATATTAGGACTTTGGTCCTCGGTGCTCATTCCCGAGGCTCCTTCTGTGCTAGTGGACGGTTGGGCTTTGGTCCTTTGGTAATATGTCCCCTTAGGTTCCTTCCGTGCCACAATGATAGGCCAGCGTAGGGACATGTTCTTGGTGCACATCTACCCGAGACCCCTCTGAGCCGTAGTACGCATGTGAGCTTCGATGTTGTGTTCTTAGCGTTGAGGCGTACGGAAACCTAGGCCAGGTAGTGTGGATGCAGCCTAGTAATGGAGATGCCCGCTCTACTTCACCATCTGACCACGACGGATGACGTCTAAGAGGTTAGCTACCTACTCAAAAAGTGAGAACTATAAGTCTGTGTCGATATAACAATTGCATGTGTGTGAGCATGGGTGAGTCATTGCATTGCATTCTTAACATCGCATTACATTACACACACAAGATCTTTATCATATAAGTTTGTATGAGCACTCTTATATGATGGGTTAGTTTACTGTTGAGCTGATTCTTAACTTATATGTCTGTATGAACATTCATATAAGTTAAGTTACTTTTTTGTTGTAGATTACCTACTTGTTGGATTGTTATAATTGATTATAACTGCTAGACAAGAATGTTGATAAACTTGCTATACGTCATTGATGTTTCTACTCACATGATATATATATATATATTCTCCACCTGTTTGTACTATTGCTTACATACTTATATTGTACCCCTGTCCTTTTCTTCGCCCGGTGCCTAAGAGTCGCCGGGTGAGCGGATGTGATAGCCATTTAGTCTTTATGACTAAACGGTTGCTACGTCTTCCTTTTTAAGAGGAAACCCCACAGATAGAGCAACAACAGGTTTTGCAGGAGGGCAGCCAGGCCAGGGGGACAGGACCTGAAGTGACGATACCATCGCCGTCATCGGTGACTGATGTGGGTTTTGAGAGACTCATTTTGTAGCCTTTTGGCATGTTGTACTCTGATACTATAGAAGCCTTGGTTTCTTCTTTTTATTCGTTGTACTTGTGGACTTTATACTAGTGTGTAATTTTGACTTCTCCTTACTTTCTTTATGTTGGGTTGCCATGGATAATATGTTTAGCCGGCAGGATATACGTCTTGTAGTACAGGTTAGCCCGTGTTCTAACACTACCGCAAGACGGATGTTCTGGGCATAAGACTCCTCTCGGCCGTGTTTTGTGTTCCGGGAGGGAGGTCTTACAAATAGATCCTTGCCGCAACTCCAAAATGCGGTGGGTAAGCTCATAAAGCTTAAGTGGAACTACCAATTTGGGAGTACGTTTCCAGTGCGCGGGTCCAAATTTCGTGTGCAGAGTCCATCACCATATAATTCTGATAGACCTTAGGAGACATCGAATGCAAGAGTCAGGAGACGACGAGTGAGTTGTCAGAGTCTCAACACTTCCATGTGGGATCGGTCTTGGGAGGCTCTTTAGTCGTTCCATTAATATAACCAAACATCTGGTGGCTACGAATGACATATTGTGCAACGCGAGACCATTCAAGATAATTCATGTCACCCAAAGGAACCATGGTAATCTTCAAGAAGCCATAGTGACCATGAGGCTGCTGAGGGACACTCATCTGAGGATGTATCACATCCGGCAACAAGGCAGAAGAATCATCCATATCAGCAAAGAGGCACGTTGGAGCTCCAACAACAAGAGCAATGGGACCAGCAAGAGGCACCGCCGACAAGCAAGACTGAAGCAGAATCGTCGTCAACATAAGCTGGCAGAACAAAAATTATGTTAACAGGAGCATGCAAAAGCAGAATCGACATCAACAGGAGCAGGCAGAGGCAGAAATGACATTAACAGGAGCAGGCAGAAGCAAGAGCGACATCAAGAGGGGATGGCTGGATCAGGAACACCAGAAACAGGCGGGATCTGCGGTCAGTTAAAGACGAAAGGTTCGATCTGCAGTCAGGATGGAGAGGAGAGGCGCGGCTGGAGTGATGAGCGTCGAGCAGAAACAACGAAACAGAGAACACACGACAAAAACATCAGCAACAACACAGGAGGACAGCGACGACGTCCTCCTGAACGACCGACGACAACGTCGAGCCCACCAGAGAGCCGCATGAGCGGAGACGAGCACCTACGGGCCGCTCAAAACAGCGGACGGCGAGACCAAACGATCGACGATAGAGCGAGGTAATCCAATCGACGAGGAAGCGAGGCAGAAGCAACAGTAGACACCCAGTTAGATTTTGGATTCCCTCTGATACCAAGTTGAACCGAAAAATAGAATTAGGTTGTCAAAAACAAGACCTAACAGACACACACACACAGATATATATATATATATATATATATATATAGATACACGTGACGACTTGTAAATCAACTTCATATGCATGTAGATTTTAATAAATAAGCAGGTAAGGTCATCTTACTGAAAACACATGATTTAAGCCAGCTTAGCAATCCAGGAATGTGAGAACATATTATCAAACATCATACTTCATAGCCATTTTTTGATATGTGGCAGATGAAAGGAATTTGCACATAACCATCCCCCTGAGACAATGACTGTAGATTATTTTTAAAGAAAAACAGTTCCAAAACAAATGAAGCAATAATAGCTGTCATAAATAAAATTTTGAAATCTTCTGATAGAAGATGCAAACATATACTAAATATGACCCACCTCCTCTTGAAGAACATCTGGAAGTTTTTCAGTTGATACAAGATCAACAATTTCAGCTAGCAGATTCTCATCTCTGATACCAATCCAGGTCTCTGCAGGCAATGCTAATAGCAAGATTGTAAAAACATCATTGCTTCCAGGGTGGTGCATGCCGAAACAATTATCAGAAGAAGAACTGCAATAACTCCGTGATTTCGAAGATGAGGAAGTTGCCAATAGCGATTGAGGTACCAGCACATCATACCTTCGCTCAGTGTCACCAGATATCACTGTTCCTGAGACCGTAGTTTTGTGCGTCTGCGCAGTTTGATTCAAGCGTCTAACACAAGTTGGTTGACAACAGAAATATTTATTCTCTTTGTAGCCCCCATTCAACAGTTCTTCTCCTTGGCAACAGACACTAGCTGTAATTTCAGATAATGATACCTTGCCACTGCAGGATTGAGCATTTGAACAGGATGATAGTGATTCCCTCACAAAGTTAAACAGCTTGGTCTCCTGAACTTGTTGCAACAACCCTTCCTGAATTCAAAAGGAGTCTATATGAGAGGAAGCCATTGACATTTGTAGGAAACTTTTCTAAGAGAGTAAAAGAATGGAACATCAGATCAACCTTCGCAACAAGCCTTGATTTCTCCTCTTCACTTAAGAAGGAAATGTCTCTCTCTTCCTCTTGCAGCCTCACTTCGGCCATCCATTTGATAAAATCTTCAGCATTTGTGGGGAGAGACTCAAATATGAGTGAAAGAACGTCAGTTACACTGTGAGGGCTTTCAGACTTCAAGAGAATGGGGAGATCTTCCGACAAGTACTTTGCAGTACTAACCCAGCTCTCATGCCTGCAGCTCTACATGATGGAGAAAAGGTGAAATATTTTCCTAAACTCTCACTAAAAACAATAAAAAAATAAAACATCTAGCAATATGACAGGTGACTGTAAACTTCAAAATTGAATGTGTTCAGGTTAAAATAGGAAATATACTGCGGAGTTTCAAAAGGATACAACAACAACACTCAAGCCCTTTATCCCACCAAAGTGGGGTCGGTTGTATAGACCATTTGTCTCCATTGTGCCCTATCTTTAGTCATAATCTCATTAATGCCTAAATACATCATGTCTTTCCTTATAGTCTCAAAAGTATGATAGGAATAAATTTGCCAAAAAAACAATGTTGCAAATACCATTTGGAAATAAATGGTGTAAAGCCTTGAACAAAGATAAATAAAGCTATAATAACTCAACAAAGATAAATAAATCCTCCCTAATGATGACATAATTTGGGGGATGAGTACCAAGTGTATCTTTTGTTTTACTATTCATGATTTTCCATACTTTTAAGAATGAATTGTTTGGGGCCGGTTGGTAGCAGATGGCAAGGTCTTGGTTTATTGGAGCTACTTGGGCTTTGAGCTTTGAAGTGATTTCTTCTGTTGGTATTTGGATTTTGTTTTGAGATGGATCCATGGGCATTTCATTCACGTCACCAAGATTAGATATATAGGCATTGCCTTCTTTTGGTTGGACTTAGGTTCCTCGCTGTTTTAACCAGTTGCAAGCTATTATCTTAAGGCTCCGTTCGTTTGGATAGTTTTGGAAGCAAGGTTTTCGTTTTGAAAACGAAATATAAGCATTCGTTTGGCTCTGTTTTGGTCTGTTTTTGTTTTGACCCAAAACTGAGCCATTTTCAAACCAAGGGAAGGCCTGTTTTCACGCGTTTTTCAAAAAGTCTCCTCCCAGTGGCGCCGTGGCAACGAATCAGTGGCCACACCGGTATTTTGACGGGCTTTCTTGCATCTATAGGCAGCGAGCATCTCACCCAAAGATTCTTCCCCGACGCCTCATGCCAAAACTGCCTCTAACTGTGTTTCATATTTCTCCGGCGAATCAACACCAGAACCGACATTATCACGGTCTTTCTCACGTCTTACTTCGTTTTTCTCTGCCTCTTCCATCTCTCCTTGAAGAGGTATACCTAAGCCATAAAAAATTCAAAATTTTACATTAGGTCTTAAGAATATATGTGTGTTGTTTTTGTATGATTTACATGGGAGTTGTTTGTGTAGGTTTATGTTTGTTATTTTGAACAAAAATAATTGTGTTGAATATATGTGTGACGTTATGATGTGTGTTATTTTGTAGGTGTTTTATGAGTGTGTTACTTTGAATGTGTTAGTTGTGTGTTTTCATATATGTGTTTCATGAGTGTTTGTGTTGTGCTGTTGAATGTGTTATATGAGTGTGTTGAATCTGTTGTATGAGTGTGTTGAATGCGTGTTGAATGTGTGTTGAAGATGTGTTGAATGAGTGTTGAATGTGTGTTTTATGTATTGGTTGAATGTGTGTTTTATGTATTGGTTGAATGTGTGTTTTATGTATTGGTTGAATGTGTGTTTTATGTATCGGTTGAATGTGTGTTATTTAAATTAATAAAGCAAGCTTAGTAATATTATATGGTTCATTTTCATTCGTAGATGGATGCGGTTATTGAGTTATGTAGAAAGAGAAGAGTTTTAAGAAGAAATAGATCAATCATAGTAACTTTAACTGCAGTTGTCGTAGTCTTGATGAAACGTAGTACACTAAGCCGACCAAGCACTAGGGATCAACATGATACTGTACGGAGGATGCTACTTAATAGATTATATAACAGGTCTGACATAAACTGCTATAATAAACTTCACATGAACAAACGTTCTTTTAATAAATCAAGAACATACTTCCGCTGAGAAATATGAATACAATATTTTGATCTTGCTACCTCAATCCCTAGAAAATATTTCAACTTACCCAATGTTTTTCACATCATATTCACTAGCAAGTTTGAGTTTCAGGGCACAAATCTCATCCATGTCATCACCTGTAATAACCATATTGTCAACATATACAATTAGGAGAGCCACTTTCATCTTTTTCCGTCTGATAAATAAAGTGTGATCAGTGTGACTTTGGGTATACCCCAATGAGATCATGACTTTGTGAAGTCTCTCAAACCAAGCTCTCAGAGATTATTTTAACACATATAGAGCTTTCTTCAATTTATACACTTTCCCTTCAGAGCCAATAGGGACAAGACTTGGAGGCATCGACATATAGACTTCCTCTTCCAACTCGGCATGAAGGAAAACATTCTTTACAACTAGCTGTTGAAGGTCCACCCTTTACAGGAGGCACAAGATAATAAGACTCGTACTGTATTCATTTTTGTCACGGGAGCAAAAGTCTCTTGGTAATCAATAACATGAGGTTGGGTATAGCCTCTTACCACCAATCATGTCTTGAATATCTCCACAATAATTTCAGAGTTCTGTTTTACTGTAAAAATCCACCGATAACCAACTGTCCTTTTGCCAGCATGGAAATCGACTAGCTCCCATGTAAGATCCTTTTCTAGAGCCTGCATTTTCTCCATCATTGCCTTTGTCCATTTTGTGTAACCAAGTGCTTCCTGCTATGTACCAGGAACAAACACAAAAGAAAGAGAAACGACAAAAGCTTTATGGGAAGAGGATAAAGAGGCATATGACACAGTTAGATAACAAATGTTGAGTGGATAAGTGTATACCTTTTTGGAGGGCAATAGGTAACTCCAAGGATGCTACAAACAAATCCGGTGGCAGCTCTGGTATTATGGGATGCGATTAAGTGTTTGATCTTTTGCTTCTCCGAGTGTACACCTGCAACTCCTTTTTTTTGAAAACATCTTTGGAAATATCCTCACTCCACACCCCCCCCCCCCCCCCCCCCCCGAGTGGTAATGTATGGATGAGGAATAGGAAGAGGAAGAGTAGTTGCACTCACTTCCAAGTATGAAGACTCCCTCTGAAGTGAGGACTCATAATAGGAGGTACTTTCATGAAACGTAACATCTATGTTATCAAGGCGCGCGCCTGATGTAACGGCCCAGCCTAGGACTCAGAGGCTGCCGCACCCCACATGGGCCGAACAGCTTGGACCACCCGTGACAACGTTACAGGGCTGCAGCCCAATACACCCCAACGCCTCTCCCGCCTGTTTTTCAGCAAGGCACGTTGTTGGCGCTAGGTATCGAACCCGCAACCCTTGATAACACTCTCTTCCAACAGAGCTCATCACCAACTGAGCTGCAGCTAAGTGACTCAGGAAAACCCTTACTAGTGGTTCCACGAACCACCAAGAAGTCACACTAAACCCTAAACACTCTAGAGCAACCGACCTAAGAGCCTTATATACATACCAACGGACTAAACATCGAGTTTGTCCAAACAAGAGGTTTGACACAAATAAATTGAAGGTGACACGATACTAAGTTCATGTAAGTATTTTGATACTAAACGCTTACCAATAATGTGACATTAAGCATAACTAGTAGCTTGATCTCAACTAAATATAATGAACTAGCTTGGTACAAAACCTATACGGTTAACTTGATACGAACCATAAACATTTAAATTGATACAACCCATAAACGACTGAATTGATGCGACCCATAAACAATTAAATTGGGTGGTTGATATCAAACATTAACAAAGGGGCTTGACACTAATTGTAAACAGTAGGATGGACACAAAAGAAAAATAAATGACCAGAGGTTTGGGTGGTTTTGATACAAATCCCATCTCAGAGAAACTACGGAGCAAGTGATATTATGATCTGGAATTTAATTATAACGATAACTATAGCAATGGTTACACCCAAGGAAAAAAAAACACAAACCATAAAAATATCTCAAGAAATGAGAAAACCTATTACATAGGGCTCTCGGGTTAAACCCGATCGGGGCAATACCCATAGCAAATCAAAGGGGACATTTGCCAAAAAAAAACTGATTTGGGCAAATGAATAAACGCAATCCAATAACAATAGTAGATATGCAGGAATAAACAAGGGGGGATAACAAATTAATGGCAATATAAAAGGGAAGAGGGAAGGCTTTGTATCAATTTTAATATCATATTCAAGTCCTAGAACAACCAACCAATCTCCAGGAATCAAGCAACAATGACTATTCGTAGAAAATTTACTTTGACAAGTGGATACTTGCCTAAATCTTTGGAGGAATTCGGCCCACACTTTCTTCCCAAAAGGTCCAGATCACAGCCAACAGCCCTAAGAAATCACTGGACAAAAACACCGGGCGGTCAAGCAAGGAAAACGGGAACTTCACCACCGATCGGAAAAAAAAAGAGAGAAGAAATCCCAAATTGGTTACCTCGGAACGTAGATCTAGCCTAGAGGAGTCCGAATCCGGCCTCGAACTGGAGATCCGGGCAGAAATGGCCGGCGGACGGGCGGCCGGAGCGCTGCGGGAGGCTTCCGCCCGTCTTCTTCTTCCGCTCGGTCGCTGCGTCGGGTTGGGGGGATTTCTAACCTAACCGGATGCATAAGGATATATATATATGAGCCTATTATTTACTTACCCACTTATATATTTGCACACCACTCCCTCTCATATAAATATACACACACAAAAAAAAATAAAACACATATATATACATATATTTATACATACTCATAAATACACACATATATATATATCCTACACACACATATAAATATACTTATTAATTGACTAAGACAACCGCTAACCACACTCGTTACAAGCACTAAAATACTTGTACACGTTTATTAACATGCATTCGCGCACACAAATTATTTTACCCCGGACGCAAGCACACGCACGCGCACGCACAACTTACAAACCCTGCAAGCACGTGCACGTGCAATTACGCAACGGCACGCCCACATCGCTCGCTAAGCCCTAAATGCGAAAACATGCAAATACGCTCACATAAATGACGGCTCGCTAACTAGCGACCGTCGAAAAGGCGCGAAAACTAACGTTCTCGGATTCCGACCAAATCCGTACCGTAGCTAAATACTCGGGCTACGAAAACATCGGCGAAGTCGGACACAACCTCCGACGACCCCACACTTGGGCAAACCTCGCCCGAAGCCAAAGTACAGGGATTCCCTAAGAGGCTCAGCCGGGCCTCCAAAGCAGACACCGGCTAGCTGGGGAAACCCTACAACAGGCTAAAACCCCTAAGAACACCTAACGAGGTACTCTAACAACGGCACGAGCCGGGAATGCGCCAACGTAACGCCAACGAGGACTTAAATGATTGCCGAAAAATTCGGGGGCGTTACAGTCACTCCCCCTAAAAGAAAGTTTCGTCCCGAAACTTTACGTACACTACTACTACCAAAAGAAAGTAACAATATAAAAGTTACGGGAAATAAAACATACCCGACAAATCAGGAGAACAGGCGAGGGTAAGCCTCCCTCATCGCCGACTCTAGCTCCCAAGTCGCACTTTCCAAATCTTGATTCTTCCAAAGAACCTTCACCATCGGGATAGACTTTGATCGCAGCACTCGGTCCTGAGTATCCAAGATGCGGACCGGCACCTCAACATACGAGAGGTTGGGCTCCAACTGGGGCACGGCGTCCAAGACTTGCCCACTGCTCCGCACACACTTCCGCAACTGGCTCACGTGGAAGACATTATGCACGCCTGGGAAGTTGGCGGGTAGATCCAACCTATATGCTGCCACACCAATACGCTCCAAAATTCTGAATGGGCCCACATACCTCGGATCCAGCTTACGGTTCTTGCCGAACCTCTTCACTCCAACCATCGGAGACACCTTCAAGAAAACCAAATCCTCTACCGAAAATTCCAAATCAGACCTACGCCGGTTGGCGTTTTTCTCATATCTTTCCTGCGCTAACCGGAGCTTTTCCCGAATGAGCTTCACAGCAACCTCCATTTCCTCTAGAGCATCAGGACCCAACAACGGCCTCTCACCGGCCTCAGCCCAAAACAACGGAGTTCTGCAGCGCCTCCCATACAATGCCTCGAAGGGAGCCATTTGCAAGCTCTCTTGGTAACTGTTATTGTAGGCAAACTCCATGAGCCGCAAACGCTCATCCCATGCTCCACCGTGATCTAGAATGTAGCACCTGATCATATCCTCCACAATGCGGTTCACCCTCTCGGTCTGCCCATTTGTCTGGGGTGGTAAGCGGTAGAATATCTCAAGTCTGTGCCCAAACCCTCCTGCAAACTCTTCCAGAAACGGGAAGTAAATCTGGAGTCTCGGTCTGAAATGATGCTCACGGGAACTCCATGCAATCGGATGACCTCACTCAAATACAGCTCTGCTATCTTCTTCATCGGGTAGTCGATCTTATAAGGTACGAAGTGCGCACACTTCGTCAATCGGTCCACGATCACCCAAACTGAGTCAAATCCTCTTGGAGATCTTGGTAAGCCCGTGATGAAGTCCATAGAGATACTTTCCCACTTCCAAGTCGGGATTTCCAAAGGAGTCAGCTTTCCACCAGGCCTCCCATGATCGGCCTTCACTCGCTTGCAAGTGTAACATTCAGAAACATACCGAGCTATATCCCCTTTCATACCTTGCCACCAGGCGATCTGCTTCAAATCATGATACATCTTCGTGGATCCCGGTGGTAGGCAACACTGGATCCATGAGCCTCTTTGCATACCGAGCTCCTGATATCTCCAATCGCGGGATGCAAAACCTGCCGCGGTACTTCAAGGTACCCGAATCGTCGATGGAGAAATCCGGCAACTCCCCTCTCTCAGCCCTGAGGTACAGGTGTAACAAATCTGGATCATCCTTCTGGTGCAACCTGGTGAGCGAAATCCAAGATGGCTCTGCCACTGCCAAACTGCTTTGCAAATCACAGCCTCCCACAGAGATGTCCATCAACAAGAACTCTTCCACTAAACGATCCGCCGTGAGGTTGAAGATCTTCCCTGTCTTGCGGCTCAGGGCGTCGGCCACCACATTGGCCTTGCCTGGATGGTACTGGATCTCCACGTCATAATCGGCCACGAACTCTAGCCACCGCCGCTGGCGCAGATTCAGCTCCTTCTGAGTAAACACGTACTTCAGACTCTTATGATCTGTGAAAATCTTGCACTGAGCCCCATAAAGTAGATGCCTCCACAGCTTCAACGCAAAAATCACCGCCGCAAACTCGAGGTCATGCGTAGGATAATTCCGCTCGTGAGTCTTCAACTGCCGCGACCCATACGCGATCACCTTCCCCTCTTGCATCAACACGCCTCCGAGCCCAACATGCGAGGCATCCACATAAACATCATAGTCCTTGCCCTCCGTGGGCAATGTCAAGACAGGAGCAGTGCACAATCTCCTCTTTAGTTCCAGAAAGGCCTCCTCGCACTGCTCACTCCAGATGAACGCCGCATGCTTCTGCGTCAACTTAGTCAAGGGCGCTGCCAAGGTAGAAAAGCCCTCAACAAACCTTCTATAATAGCCGGCCAACCCCAAGAAGCTCCTAATCTCCTTGGGTGTGCTCGGCCTATGCCAATCCATCACTGCGGAAATCTTCTCCGGGTCCACTGAAATGCCATCCTTGTTCACCACATGACCCAGGAAGGATACCTGAGGCAACCAGAACTCACATTTGCTCAACTTGGCGTACAACTGATGATCCCTCAAGGCAGATAACACCAACCGCAAGTGCTGATCATGCTCCGCAGCATTCCGAGAATAAATCAGAACGTCGTCTATGAATACGACCACAAACTTGTCCAGAAAATCCTTGAACACTCGGTTCATCATGTCCATGAACGCTGATGGCGCGTTGGTCAGCCCGAAAGACATAACTAGGAACTCGAAATGTCCATGCTCGATCGAAACGCCGTCCGTGTGGAATGTCCGACTCCCGGATTCTGAGCTGATGATATCCTGATCGAAGGTCAATCTTGGAGAACACAGAACTGCCACGTAACTGATCGAATAAGTCGTCGATTCTGGGCAGGGGGTACCTGTTCTTGATGGTGACTTTATTCAACTCCCTATAGTCGATGCAAAGGCGCATCGAACCATCTTTCTTCTTCACAAAAAGAACGTGTGCACCCCAGGGCGACGAGCTCTGCCTTATGAAACCCTTCTCCAATAACTCATCCAACTGGGTACGCAGCTCCTCCAGCTCTCGCGGGGCCATCCGGTACGGCGCCTTAGCAATAGGACGCGTACCCGGCTCCAAGTCAATCACGAACTCAACATCTCTGGCAGGGGGAAGACCGGGAAGGTCGCTAGGGAACACATCAGAAAACTCACGGACAACAGGGATCTCTTCCAACAACGACACACTGCTAACAGTCCCCAGCACCGAGACTAAGCAAGCAAAACCAATCGGAACTGAATAACCTCTGAGCACATACCGCAGAAATCGCCGGAGAGGCCTGACACGGATCGCCATAAATACTCCCAGGCTGACCGTTGTCCTTCTTGAAGTCCAAGCGCTTACCCCTGCACTGGATCACCGCATCGTATCTGGACAACCAATCCATACCCAGGATGACGTCGAAATCTTCCAAGTCTATAACCTTCAGATCCGCCTTGGCTGGGAAATCCCCCAACATAATAGGACAGTCCAGAATGCCCTGATCTGATATCACGGAATCACCCGAGGGAAATTTGACGCAAAAGGCATCACCGACACGATCAAGAACCAGCTGGCACCGCTCTACAAAGGCCCTAGCCACAAAGGAGTGGGTAGCACCTGAGTCAAAGAGAACGCGCGCCCAGCGGTTCCTTACCTTAAAACTCCCTATATAAATATCAACGGGGAATAGCACAGTCACTACAGAAAACAAAAGCCAAACTAGACTGCAATGAAAGTAAAAGGCTAGCAAGAACGTTTACCTGAGATGACTTGTGTCGAAGTTTGAGCCTCCGCTGAAGATATCACGTTCAGCTTCCCTTTGCCTCTATCCATAGACTGAGGCGGTGGCAACGCCTGAAGAGGAACTGGTCGGTGCACAGCCTGGAGCTGCGGGCATCGGGCCTTGGTATGGCCTTTCTGTCCGCACTGATAGCAGACCTTGTCCTTCAACCAGCAACGGACAACATCATGCCCCTCTTTCTTGCACAAAGTACACACCGCATTCTGTCTGGGAGCATCCTGAATAGCATGCACATGCCCCTTTTGCGCCGCAACCCTCTTGAAACATCTCTCAGCAGGATGGCCCGACCGGCCGCAAAAACTGCAAACCTCCTTGCTCCTCTTCCCCGAAGGAGCACCAGCACTTGGGGGTTCTTTGCTTCAGCAGCTTTCCTCTTCTCATTCCTCGCCCGTTGTCCTCTATGCTTCGCGTTTTCGATGGCCTCTACCTTCAAGGCGGCCTCCACTGCCCCAGCATAACTCACCGCTCCATGGGCCACCGCTAGCTGTTGTACCTCGCTCCGCAGGCCACCGAGGAACCGCTTTGCTCTATCCTCCTCCGAGCTCACCAAACTGGGGGCAAAGCGACTGAGTTTGCTGAACTCAATCTCGTACTCGCTGACTGAGAGCTGCCTCTGCTTCAGATGTAAGAAATCATTCATCAGCCTGTCTCGCTCCACTGACGGTAGAAATTTCCGCATCAAGATCTCCTTGAATGAAGCCCAAGTGCTTCCTCCTACCATTCCCTCCTTCTCCCTCATCCACCAGCTCTTCGCTAACCCCTTCAGCTGATAGGCGGCCAGCATCACCTTCTGATCATCCGACACTCCAGAGTAGTGAAACATCTCTTCTATGGTAATCAACCAGTCATCCAATACCATGAAGTCCGCCTTACCATCGTAGGTAGGGGGTCGCAGTCGCTGGAACTGAGTGATGAAAGCCATCTCCGGGGTACCACCACTGGAGGCACCAAAGGGGCTGGAGGTGCAGGAGGTGCGGGAACAGCTAAACCCGCAGCAGGGTCCTGCGCTCTCGGGGCTAGTCCTGCCACCACAGACAACAGGGACTGGATCTGAGACTGAACGTCCACCATCTGCCTCGATAGAGCCTCATTGCTCTGCCTCAGACTTTCCATAACTGTACCGCTTTGAGTACCAGAAGACCCGCCCTCAGATTGGGGAGTCGATCTCGCCGCTCTACGCTTAGGCGCCATCCTAAAAAGATCAACAAACAAACATCAGAACCTAGATCAACTACTAGGACAAAACAACAGGTACAGACAAACCTACATAAGTACTGCTTTCACTGCCAACTTGCTCTGGGTTTTATATATGTAAATATATTTATACAGGGAAACAATGTCATGCTTAACCTAAGATGGTTTACCACCATCACACTAACTCTTGTGCCTAAGTCGAGCATGCATGAATTTTTTTAATCTCTTTTGACTCAAAACCATGTGTGTACATATGTCATCCTGCAAGTCTTTAGCTTGGCACGTTGGCTTATGCAATGTTATGCTATGCATGATTGTGCTATGCATTCTAAAAAGGCCCTAATGCATGTTATGAGCGGCGTACACATGAAAATGTTATGCATCCCATACTACATAACATTTTCATGCAACGAAAAAGAAAACGTGCTAGTCGCATTCATGTGGTGAGGTTATGCATCCCATACTACATAACCCTCACATGTTGCCTCCTATGGTGGATCCATATACGAACACATATTATGCATCCCATACTACATAATATGCCCCGTATACTTCATGTTATGCTATGAGTGTAGTGTTCGTGCTTCAGCCAAGACGTGCCGATGACATATCGGTGTGTGTATGACATGATGCTAAAACTCTTAATACCTACAAGGAAAGGTTGCCCGACAAATTGTCAAGCAACCTCCCTCTGATACCAACTGTCACAACCCGCATTTTCTCCGAGATTTTAGAAGTATCAGAGTAGAAGAAAACGCGCGTTGTGATGCCACGTCGGACAGGGGATAACTGTCGACGCTCAGGCGACCACTAACTGCTAAGACCAAGAAAGTCCAAAACTTGAATGATGCGAAAAAACCAATTATATTTGAGGCCGTATCCCTCGGCTTCGTGGATCAACTAGTCCACCCTTTCGAAATTATACTATATACGCAGCGGAAAATACTTTATTCATTTTTTAGCATCCTAAGAGAGTGCTTGCGCGTCCCCAGGGGACGCCTAAGACTATGCAAAACCCTAGGTTTAATTTATATATCATATATAGGAAATACCATTTTTACGCGGTTTAAAAATAGTGGTTAAGCTATTTAGGAAGGAAAACATGATACCTATATTTTGATATAATAGTTAGTTTTCTTTATAGGTTTTAAAATAACTAGCAACCTAACATAAATCATCCCAGAAGCAAGTTGAATAAACTCCAACACAGAAAATCTAGCAGCATAAGCAAAGTACAAAAGTATCTAAAGAGAAACCACCAGTGGGCGCCAACAACTGACACGAACCCACTGGTGAGTAGGTATATCTGTACTACAAGACTAAAGTAACTACCTCCCAAGAGTGAAGAAAGAAACTCAACAGCAGCTACAACACTAGCAACTCCAGAAGAACCCTAGCCGCACAGTCGGCTATAATCCTGAACCTGAGGCATTCAGAGAAAGAGAACACCTCAGCAAAGCAATATATATATATATGAAAGAAACAGCAGTACAAGGAGAAGTAAAACCGTAAGAGCTGAAGTAAGCAAGTGAAGGAAATAAAATACTCGCCATGAGTAGGTAAAAAGGGGTGCACCAAGTGCACGGGTGAGGTCATGCCTCTCACATATCTGCAGGAAGGATTAGCAAAGTAACGAATAAATTCAAGTATAAAGTTAGAGCAGGAAGAGTCACCTAGTACTGGAGACGGACAAAAAGGTCAGAAAAAAGGGCCTAGACTGGTGGCAACGGTCCAACCACGTCTCACAGCCTAAACATCTCAAGGTGGCTGTGGTGGTGGCATCGTCCAACTCAACCAAACAGCTCACATTGTCTTAATAAGACAAGAAATAAAACAAGGGTGGCGGCATCGGTCCGACCCACCTCAAAATCACATCCTACTCCAGCACTAAGTGACTCAGGAAAACCCTTACTAGTGGTTCCACGAACCACCAAGAAGTCACACTAAACCCTAAACACTCTAGAGCAACCGACCTAAGAGCCTTTATACATACCAACGGACTAAACATCGAGTTTGTCCAAACAAGAGGTTTGACACAAATAAATGAAGTGACACGATACTAAGTTTATGTAAGTATTTGATACTAAACGCTTACCAATAATGTGACATTAAGCATACTAGTAGCTTGATCTCAACTAAATATAATGAACTAGCTTGGTACAAAACCTATACGGTTTAACTTGATACGAACCATAAACATTTAAATTGATACAACCATAAACGACTGAATTGATGCGACCCATAAACAATTAAATTGGGTGGTTGATATCAAACATTAACAAAGGGGCTTGACACTAATTGTAAACAGTAGGATGGACACAAAAGAAAAATAAATGACCAGAGGTTTGGGTGGTTTTGATACAAATCCCATCTCAGAGAAACTACGGAGACAATGTGATATTATGATCTGGAATTTAATTATAACGATAACTATAGCAATGGTTACACCCAAGGAAAAAAAAACACAAACCATAAAAATATCTCAAGAAATGAGAAAACCTATACATAGGGCTCTCGGGTTAAACCCCGATCGGGGCAATACCCATAGCAAATCAAAGGGGACATTTGCACAAAAAAAATGATTTGGGCAAATGAATAAACGCATCCAATAACAATAGTAGATATGCAGAATAAACAAGGGGGGATAACAAATTAATGGCAAATAAAAGGGAAGAGGGAAGGCATTGTATCAATTTTAATATCATATTCAAGTCCTAGAACAACCACCAATCTCCAGGAATCAAAGCAACAATGACTATTCGTAGAAAATTTACTTTGACAAGTGGATACTTGCCTAAATCTTTGGAGGAATTCGGCCCCACTTTCTTCCCCAAAAGGTCCGATCACAG